>VWPW01026852.1:327-188101 GCA_013389825.1 Crypturellus undulatus | reverse complement strand
CATGGTCATAGAAACCAAAACCCTGTTGCCAAGACCAGCGGTGCAGCCAGCTGTTAATCTGCCATATCCGCCTTCTCCTCCTTGGATCCATTCCCCTCGTTGTTAGGATTGATCCTAACAAGGATCCTAACAAGGAGAACACTACCTGGGCTCCCATACCTTTGATGGCCATCCCTAGGTCTATGAAGTCACGCTTCAGTTTGCCCATGGCATCATTTGTGCCCACATGAAACAGAACCAGCGGGTAATAGACTTGCGGACAAGCCTTGGGAGCCTTTCTGTAACATGCTATATTCAGGCCCCTGGCAAGCAGCAGACCTCTTTGGATAAGGGATCCAGGCTACATATCCGTGCCTCTGTGCCCTGCAGCAGGGAGTCACCCACAATGATCACCCGCTGTTTCTTCTAGGTGCTTCTTTTCTCCTTAAAGGGGGCAGCCTCAGGGTGTGGACCTGACTGTCTCTCTGTAGGCAGCCCCCTAGATAGGCCTTGGATCATGACTTCCTCAAAGTCATGGAGGGGAGCATAAGTATTGCACTTCCACCTGGAACATTCTCAATGGGACACCTCAACGAAGCAGCATCGTCTAAAAGCCCTCATTACAACACATTATGTGAGGACCTGTACAAATACAAAAAGATAGTCTTCTGCCTTACATTTAATATTCCAAGAGTTTCAAGAGCTTACAAGTGAAAATATATGCATATAGACAAGTACATCAAGGAGAGAGTGAGGTAGAATGAATCTGCATCCTTATGCCAGGAAATTGTCAGATAGTTGGGTGAATGGGTTTTATGTGTTCTTTTGAAACTGGAGCAGAGTAATTAAACCACAGAGGGAAAATGTTTCATTGTCTTGTCTCAAAAAAAAGGTGGAGTTTGCCTCTGAAAGTTTTATGATCATCCCCTGTCTTGCACTTCTTCAATGGCAGAGCTCCAACTGTCTTTAGTAAATATGGTGAACAAGGATCAATAAACGAGATGCTATTTTCCCATGATGATACTTAAGAAATTGCCAGGGGAAAATAATTTTTGTTAAACTTACAGTGATCGGATATAATCACGCATGCAAAAAAAAAAAAAAATCATGAAAAGCTGAATCCAGAATGTTAATATAAAGAAAGGTATAACATTGTTTAGAGGTCTTGCAGTTCATCATTTCTTTGCCTATTTGTTTACAGTTTAGCAAACTACCAAATGAAAACTAGCACTTCAGCCTCTTGAGGATATTCTGAAAAACAGTACTTTTATCTCCACAGTAAAATGCTCTCTTAAGTGACACTGTAATTTTATTACAGCTGAGCATCAAATTAAGCTGATGAAAAAACAAATCCTCCCCCAGTCCTCAGCCTGTAATTCAAAACTAGAAACAACTGAGTTCAATAACTACAAAAACACATCTGACTCCCATTGAAGTGTTCCTAACAGTAGGTTTAAGGGGCAGATGCCTTTATTATTATTATTTATTAAAATCTTTGTAAACAATATTACAAAGAAAAAAATGGAACAGAAAGATGTATACAAAAATTATAACTTGGAAAAAGAGCATCTGCAAAGGACTTTTACTTAGAAGTTTCACCTGGAGCCCAAAATTCTCTTGTTTTTATACCAAAAATGAAATTTTGCAACTTCATTCTATTCCTGAATATTCTCTGAAAAAGCTGAATGTGATGGCATTATTTGTAAACCTGAGCAAGTAGCTCTGTCATAAAATCACATTACAAAGCCCATTTCTGACAATATTTATATGTAATCCTCTGTCTGGCAATTTATCCATCACCTAACATGTTATTTATATAACACCAATAGCCATCTGGATTTATTACAGGCATGCAGGAAGACATATGGGTAGATTCCCCTCTCATTTATACCATCATAAATCAGAACTAATACTACTGAAATCACTAGAGCTATACTTGTTCAAAAATCAAGAAAAAACTGCTCAGAATGAACCCCAAACTTACCAGTATATTTTCTACCTTAGTAGGACCACATCAAGCAGATTTTAATTCCATTGTCCAAACTTATCCTATTATTTGGCCCCAAGAGAGAGCTATTTAAACCTTTTAAATGGCAGCATGGCTTGTACCACTGTCTCTGTATTCTCAGCTGAGCCAGGATCCAAATCTCTTTGGATTTATGGCACTCACACAATACTTAGTACAGCAGTTTGAATGTGGTCGTAACTGTTCAGAACTTTAGATGCTCAAGGACATTTTAGAAACTGAAAAACTGCCATTGTGAGAGCATTTGGGAGCCTGTTATGGATTAATAATGTACCTCTCATATTGCAGCTGTTCCCTTACCCCTGTTAGTAACAGGAATGGGGACACCTGGCTTTCATAAGCTTTAGTTCAGAAAAAGGTTAATAAAATATAACAATATGTATAAAACTCTTAAAAATTATTATATATGGTCTCAGAAGATTGATGGTTTCTTTGAAAAACATCTTGTTCCTCTTCTGCGTTTCTTGTGGCTATGTATTACTCAGTGAGTGATTACAATAGATTAATCAGCAGAGAGACTGACAGCATTGATTTGTAGTAATCATAATGTGAATAGGTGCTCTTTATACCACATAACTTATCTCTAACAGAGATAACCTCTAACAGATTTTTGATCTACTTTACCATGGTGTGACTTTTTTTTTTTAATGGATCAGACTGCAAAATGGTCTTAGTAATGAAAACATAAAACAAAAGCTCTATAGTTTATTATACTGTGAATTGATGAGAACTGAGAAGCAACACTGAGGAAAAAGAAGACCTTACTGATTTACTTGAGTAAAAAGAAAAAAAATGGAAAAGGAAAAAAAAAAAAGAGATAAAAAGAGAGTACACAGAGAGAGTGAAAGAGAAAGACAGAAGATGGGTATATTGAGGATCGGTTTCTTTTATTGTAAATTAAGGAGACATATTTCTTAACAGTGACAGAAAGCATTATTTTCCAGAAACTCGCAGAATCACGGAATGGTTGAGGTTGGAAGGGACCTATAGAGATCCATTAGAGATCCCTCTATAGTCCAAACCCCTTGCCCAAGCAGAAACCTTTAGCATGTTGCACAGGATTTCATCCAGGCAGATTTTGAATATCTCCATATTCTTCAAGAAGGAAGAGGAAAAAAATAGACTTTTTCACCTTTCAGTTTCATTCCTGCCTTGAAAACAGGAGTAAAATCTAAACAAATCCTGAGTAGTTTGAGCTGTTGTTTTTATCATTTCTGAATGACGGAGAAGAAAGAATAATTTTAAAAGCAGTAAGTATCTTCCTTTTTACTTTTTGTGTTATTCTACTATGCCTATCTATAACCCATAGGAGTTTAGTGTAGCAGGATTCATAGCTCTATTAATGCATTTAAGTAAAGAAGGCATGGGTTCTTCGTCAGATCATCTAGCTTGCTTCTTTTGGGTTCACTGTCCAAAGGCAGTTGTGAGTTCTGAGTGTCTGGCTATAAGTAGAGCTGGAAGAATGGACAGTGCTGGTTGCCAAGAGCCCCACATGGCACAACAGGGTTTTAATCTGGCTCTGGAGTCAAGCTTCACTCAGGTAATTGCAAATTCGTAGCTTTGATGACAGTAAAAAGAGAAATAAGGTGGAAACCATCCTAGAATTACAGAATTTTAAATCCTAAATACAGTTAAATAACATACAAAATAGCATATAGAAGTAAGAAACATTTAAAATAAATTAATGTGTTTAGAAGTTGGTTGTCTTATATAACTACTACATTTTGTACAGCTCAATGTCTGGCATTTATGTAAATTATTTCATGAATCAATTTGCATAACCATGTAATTTGCATATGTTCACCTTAAGCAGCAGGATAGATTTCATGCTGGAGAATGTGTCAGCCTGTTTGACAGCTCTGCTGAATGAAGTCTACAGGCTAGCAACACTGTTCGTTTGTGTTTGTTGTTCCTTCCATCATTCCTCATTTTATTGGTACAGATGAAAACTGGGATAGCAAGTGTCTGTGGCCATGAACACTTGGCGACTATGAAAATCTTGCTTTTTTTTTCTTTTTTTTGTTCCCTTTTTGTGTCCACTGTAGGTACTGCTTTATCACATTTCATTTCCTCCTACCTGTTCCTATCAGAAGTTGTCACTTCTTCACATCTTGGTTATCATGTACAACACTAGTCTGTCAACTGAGTGAAAACAGTGCTAATATGTTCGCTGTCATGGTTTGCTAAACATCTGAAGTGCATAGCCAATTCCTGTTCCCTGCATTTTGAGCAAAATTTATCCCTTGCAGAGCATGCAGGAAATGATTTTGCATTATTTTGGCTATATTGCCATAACAATATAAGACAACAACAATAACAAAACAAAAGGTATTTACAGTATAGTTATACATTATTCTAGCCTCCTGCAAAGGTGTGAACTGGTACTAAGTTTTATGGTAGACAAATTGTGGCTACTTCATACTCCTTGAAGGTACAATAAGTATTATCTTTCAGGAAAAAGTGAACATGAGGTGTCAGCTGTAGAACCACCCTTTGAATTCTGGTTCTTTAATACCAGTATTTCTGTATAATCCGAGCTTTAACTCGGTCTAGAATCAAAGTCGAGACTGCTGTGCTCTTGCAAACATGGAGGGAGGCGGCCTTTCCTTCATGACATTTGCAAAAAGCCTCGAGATGGAGAAAAAAAATCCCCAAATTCCTTGTCCTTGTGGGAGGATCTTGCAAAAAAGTGGATGTGCATGCAGTTGACAGAATTTGTATTAACTTGAGGATTCATTTAAAAAAAAATTCTTCAATTTGCATTAGGGTGTTTTCACTAGTACTGTCAGAAGTCAGTAAATCAGATTAAGAACATCAAAATACTAACAAGATAGATGGTGCAAATAGAAATCACTAGAGGCTTTTCGCAGTTACTTGTACTGGATTAGTAGCAGTTTGTAAATATTTTGATGCTAGTCAGAAATAAATATGCTTCTGAATCTTGAAAATTTCTTGGATAAAAGAAAAACAGGTTGCTTGCTGCATTTTTACAAGATTTAGCTTCCCCATTAGTGAGCAGAATTATCAAAAAAATGATAATCGGGATGCAAATTAAGGCATTTATATCCTAATGAAACAGAATGCAGATCTAAACATCAATGCCTAACTTTAGAATTTCCAGCTCTGTTGTTCTCCTTCCCTATTTGCTTCCAAAAATTTCCTAATATAGGAAGTCCCTGTTTGTGGAGGTTGGTTCACCAACAATAGTGCCTTGTTAGCAGATAGTTAAGCGCCAGGATGTCAGCAGTTGGGGGACAGAGCAGGAACAAGGAAGACTGCAGAAGATCTACCCCCCCTCCCCGCCCTGTGTGGAAACTAAGCCAGGAGAACCGCGCAGGTGTCAAGCTGCTGATTGGCTGTGAGCCTTGCTACATTTGTGTTGTGAAAGTATAAAAAGAAGTTAGTTTGCAAATAAGCTTGTCTCACTCTGCACCCCAGACTGAGTCCGTTCTTCCGCGAGTTGCAACACCTGTTGCCTGCCTCAAAAGTCCAGTAATGTTCCTAGTCTGTGTCTGTACTTTCACTTCCCTAGAATCTTTCTTCGTAACTGATCTTGAAGCAAATACACGAAAAGGATTATCTCTAATTCCGATGATTCCAGTGTATATGCCTAAAAAATGTGTTTTGCTGAGTCTTTTCTATTTTTAATAGTATCTCAAATACAACACAGTGTAGGTAGCAATACAGTCTCTGAATACAGCACTCAATGATCTGATGCATACCTTTTAGATTTTACAGTGCTAATTTTGTTACTAAAAAAAAAGTAAAAATACATTCATCTTCTGTTGAATTATCTCTTCCTCAAACAGTAGCAAAAGAGCATGAAATTCAAAAGAATCCTTCTTTTGTTCTGTACCAATAATGAAACTTTCAGAGCCAATGATATCTTTGGACAGAATTGTTGTGAATCGTTTAAGTAAGTCTTCTGTTTTGTTTAATTCCACTTAATACCATTAATTACTAAGCATATGCTTAGTTTTAAAGAAATAGTACTGCCAGCCAGTGAAGACAGGGTGCTAGTTAAGTCGTAACCTCCATCTACATGGAATCAATGAAACAATTCCTACAGTGCAGGAAGTTTTCCAAAACTTTACTAATCGGCTGTCACCAAGAACAAATTTGTTCCATATCTGACAGCCCTTGTCCAGATTAGAAAACACTTCTCTGACAAAACAATCATTAGTCACTGTCAACTGATAGTGATCCTGGCCCTCATCAGCAGTGAGGATTGCAAGACGTCAATCCTAGAAAGGTTGGCTTAAGCTGTTTTGCAAAATGAAGGGAGAGAGGTCATGCAAAATACATGCTACAAAAGCAAGCCAAGCGATATACTCAGGCTGTGCTTTTCTTCTGCCGAACATGAAGATGTTTCCTCTTCTTTTCCTTGAGCTAGGCTCAAGAATTCAACCCAGCTGTGTAACAGCTGATAGTTGATAATAATGATAAAATATATGAAATATTCCTGCCTAAACAGTCACAGTTCTTTTTTGAGTTCAGCCAAACACCTCAAATGACTTTCTTCCAGGTAGGCTTAGCTTTTATCTTAACCTGAGTGACATGAAGAATACAGTCCATACCGCAGCTAACTGAAAATGCTACAAAGAGTTATCTTGGGAGTTCAAGATGAGCCTGACTGAGGTAAAAAAATGAACGCTATCTTTATGATAGACGTTGAATAAATAATTAAATTTTTCTTCTATCGTGAACCAGAAAAATATGTTTCCTATAGGAAAATCATAGTTCGTTTAGATGAGAGAAAGATCACTTATATTAAACACTTATTTAAGTGAAATATGTTTCTTTCTTACACAGCCTTTGCATATCTGATGTTGCATCTAAATCAAAACATATGGCTACTTCATATCCTGATGATTTTAGAGTGGTACAGAAAAAAAAAAGGCAGGTGTTAAAATAATTTGATACAAGTCAGACATGTCAGAGGACTTAGGTAGCAGTATCTCTTGAAGGACTCTTAAATAGAACAATTATACCAGAAGTATTAGCCTTGCACCCAAACTCTCCATAAGAGAGAGTGGAGGGCATTTGAGTTACTAAAATGGTAATAGACTTCAGTGAGACCAGTGTTCTTGGCAGCTAGGTAAGGGAAAAAAGCTTGATTCTGGACAGCTTTTTTAAACTACTGTATGTAGCCAGGGTACAGAAATAGTTTGCCTTTTAGGCAATTCCCTCAGCTCAGCAAGGAGGTAGCCTGTGTTAGAAGGCCACTCATAGAGCACAGGAGATTGCAGAGAGGCTGAGGTGCTCTGCTCTGCTGAAAGAAGTGCTTTGCTCTTCTCATGTGGAGAGGTAGCATTATGAATGAAACTGTGAATCATGCTCCCAGTAAGAAACTAGTGTGTGTCAAGAGCTATGGAGCATTAGTGAGATGTAAGGGTGAAATTCAAATTTTTCTTATAGTTAGAAGTGCGATGCATCTGGGTATCTGGACTGTGCCTTTGTGCGCATCAACTGCACTTCAGCCGTCATTAAGTCCCTGACCAGAAACTCCCCAGTTAGCCATCTGCACAAATAAAATAATGGGCTGACTTGAAACTGACTAACCATCATCTTAAATGCCTTGATTAACATCCTTGGTGGAATGACTCAGAGAGCCCAAGTAGTCCTCAATGCAAAAGTGTTATAAGACATTTGTAAACAATTAATCGAAGCAGTTCCTGTGGATGGTGAAATGGTCATGGAGGACAAGCATGGCAAGATGCTTTTTTGCTTTATATTCATGATTTTCTTTTAGCTTTTCAATATGTGTAAAATCAAATTATTCACTATCTTACTTTATATTTGGTTAATTCTGTTTACTATCTCGTACTGCATCGGCATTCAAAAAAATGTCCATAGCATGTCCTGGAAACCCCACAGTGAGTTTCATTAATTATTTTGTCTACCTATTTTTCCCTCAAAGATTTCAACCTCTCTCTCTCTCCTTTTATTTATTTAGTTAGTTACTTGGTTAAGACAAAAGTGTAAGATACAGAGGAGTGAACTGAACATCTCTAGGAATCTGTGTACTACAAGATACCAGATACCACCTCTGGCAGTGTCTTCACAGCATGAGCCAGCCGGTGACAAGTGATTTTACTCCTCTTGGCCCTGCCCATAACCTGTCTCACTTACTAAAACTACCTGCTAAGAAGGGCAAGAACTATCCCTCACTATATATATCCATAAAATGAAGAGTGAAGTTGTAATTTAAGACAGAACCTTAAAGCTCAACTATAATAAATATTAATATCAAGTTGTAGTGATTTATGTCCTATACAATACCTGCTGTGTATGGATTAATATACTTTATGAAGATTGATGACAAAATATTTTTTGACCAATTGTTTGTTGGAATATTGTATCTTAATTTTGGAATTAGGAACACAGATATAAAAGTGACTCTTGGAAAGCAGAGGGTTTAATATGCACTACTTTATATGAAATTCCAAAGAAAGAACATTCATATTAACTCTATATTTTGGCATACACTTCTGCTATTAACAGCATCTTAATAAAAAGCAAGATCTAATATGAGGAAACATAAAGGTTTTTATTTTTATTTAATGAAAAATGAAAGTAATGGAGAATATGGAGAAATAATTATATGGTGAGATAAAATAAGGACTGTAGGTTTGTGTGTCTTCATATTACTCTACTGATGTTTGTTAATTAAAGACTTTGCTATTTCCACTAGATGCCTCTTTCTGAAAGACTAGCTTAGCATAAAATTAATTAACCTTCAGAAGCCAGTCTGAGATATTTCAATGACCCCGCTGCCGACAAAAATATAAATCACGTTACAGGATCTTTCACAAATCTTTTAAAGACCTTCTACGACATGTGTGGTGAAAGAGGATAAAATATTAGATACCCTTTTATTTTACATTATATGCTAGAAGAACACAGAAGGCAATTATGTCTGTACCATATATCAGAACACTGTCTCTTCTCACATTTTAAGAAGTATGAAGACTGTATAAGGAAATGTGTAGAGGATATTTCAGTTTTACTCTCCTTGTTTCTTATTCTATATCTAAAGTCCAATTATCTGAATTCCCTCTCCCTAAAGAAATATTGTTCCGATACTAAATATAGCCATTGAAAAAAAGGCTTACTTTTCCTTTAGGTCTGAAAGCCATCATCATACCTTTCATCCAAATTTCAAATCATTTGGATATACCATACTTGTTTATAGCTTTTGAAAGTA
Organism: Crypturellus undulatus; assembly: GCA_013389825.1. Taxonomy (NCBI): domain Eukaryota; kingdom Metazoa; phylum Chordata; class Aves; order Tinamiformes; family Tinamidae; genus Crypturellus; species Crypturellus undulatus. The sequence continues at coordinate 178,889 of VWPW01026852.1, read as the reverse complement.
AGGAAAGTGAAGGAACCTACCCTAAGGCTGAATCAAATCAAAAAGAGGAGTGATGATTTCATTTGTTAATCCTACCTGCCTTTGACCAGGAACTTTATAGGCACTCTAAGAAAAATACATAAAATCACGTATAAACAAATTGAAATACCATTGTTTTTAATGTGAAATCTGTTTTGATTCAGGTAACTCTAATGTGTTTGAAGGATCTTCTCAAAAAAATGAATTTATCTAGGCTAATGATATGAGGCTACCCAGAGGTCTGGCTTTCATGCATCAGAGTTATGTTCTCTATTTCACCCTATTGCTAGGGGCTTAAATGTGGGTAGGAGGGCATTCAAGCCAAACAGACTGAATGCTGAACTCTGAGTTTCCTGCAATTTCTTTGCTGCATTTCCTGCATGACTTTGGATAAATTATTCTGGATCTGTGATTTCAGTTTCTCCATCTGTAAGATAAGAATAGGAGTGTTCCTTCTTCTAAAACAGATCTTAGGATCATAAGATTTAAAAGCAGGTTCTATTATGATGCTACATGGGCTTTATATAGAAAATTGCACACTTGTATCATGAAAGATATGTCATACGTACTGCACAAAACAATGTCCTACTGCAGTTTTACAGCTGTTGCTGTCAGACATTTGCCAGCTCTCCAAGATGTGGAGAGCTCCTGGAGCTCTCCACTTAAGCTGAGAAGGAAGTAAAATGGTATCTGGAGAGAAGTGGCATTTGATCGGGTTTTGTGACCAAGACTAGTGCCAAGTCTAGCAAGTCACTTATGAGTACTTGCCTCTTCCATCAGCACTTTACTAAATGCAATAAATTATTTCCAAAAATTATTACACAATTCTTAATGTTTCTGATTATTACAAAAAGACTCATTTGCTTTTTCTGTCCTGACTACATTTAATCCATGACAGATTTTTTTTCTAATAAAGTTAACTGAATTAAATGCAATGATTTTTATCATAAGGAATCCTGTAAAATCTTTTCTTTCCCAAATATCTCTGAAAATTCCTCCACCCCAACCAGGAAACCTGGTTACTTGTCTTTTATGAATCCAAGACGCAGGTCTGATACCTTGGCTCAGAGATTGGAAGAACTGCTACATTTTAAGAAATTGATGCAGAAAGTCTGAAAAGCAGGTTTAGAAAGGATGAGAAAGGTAGACAGAAGTAGGATCATTGAGATGGATATGGATATTTCTTCAAAATACAGGGTGGAAAAACATTAAAATAGATTTAAAACACTGAAGGAAAAAATACTGAAAAATTACGTGCAGGAACATTTTTTGCTCGGCTAAAAGGTACCAAAATAGAGTGACTGAAAGTAATATATAAACATTTAAACATTTTAAAGAAGAAAAGGTAAGGCTAAGGGGTCATACAGTCTGTTTTGTAATATTACAAAATAGAATATATAGAATTATTAATATGCAATCATATCTATATAAGTAGGTAAGCGCTATCCTCTTCCCAGTAGAGAGTTGAAATACTGGGACAGTTTAACATAAACATAATTAATAGTTCTCCATCTAGTTTCAGTCATTTTGACATTCCAGAATTTCAGTATGAAAGACTGACTTTGCTGAAGGATAATTCTGGCCTAAGTCACCGATTAGAATGCAAACGTGAATGCTACCTATTGCTAAAATGTACTCCATTTGCATGCAAGAAAAGAGAGTCAAACAAACAAGAATGATGCTTCTGGAATCTAAAGTAACTGAGATGTAAACTTGCTTTTAAGTGAAGAACCTTTTTTTTAATATTTTATCATTAAAAAAATGAAAAATAGACTTTCTTATTTCAAAGGTTGTTTATAGCAAAATAAATACCTCGACCATCTGTAGTATCTTGTCAGTTCAACCACCTTTGCATCCCTGAAAGGCAAATACTTTATTTCATAGACTTTGCTTCATTATAGGAATCATATTAAAAACAAATAATAATAAAAAATAAAAGAAGACCTACAATGTGATTTAGCTGGAGTTTGAGACTATAATGCCAAAACCTCACTCAGGTGCCATTTAAAGCTACGGGAGTTTGAATTGCTCAGAAATCTTTGTTCTTCTCCCTTGAAAGTTACTGACATCCCAAAGTTCTATCTGCATTGTGACTGTAAGATCATCAGATAAGATGAGTATGTAACAGATCTGGTCAGGATCTAAAAAACATGTTTTCCTTACTGCCTATGCTTAGGATACAATTGTTGAATCTCTGTTCCATAAACTGTTCCCCAGGTTTTTCTCTTACCATCCTAGTTGAGTACTCTAATCATCAAGTTAAAAAAAAAAAAGTGAATCTTGGATTTCGTAGTTTCATAGTTCATTTCTTGGATCCATAGTTTGGTGGTTAGAATGGTGGTGAGGATGGATTTGAGAGAAAGAAATTCTTCCCCGGTCTCCTATGCTCTGCAGTATTTTGCATTCTATGCAGTATCCTAGTTGCAAAGAAAGTTTGTACAAACCAACATTATAGCAGCCTTTCTGTGTTGTAAATCATACATGAGCAGAATTAGCTCACTTGTAATTGCTGAGTGCACTGAAATTTCTCCCATTCTTTAAAGCACTTTTGGCTAAATAGAAACAGTATTTTCTCTTGGAACAGCACACTATTTTTAAGGTAGTTGAATCATGCCTCTCAGCTTAATTTCCTTCCTCTGGGAATTGAAAGTGAGAAGAAAATGACGGAGTGTCATGCCACATCTACACATTTATATAAACAGACCTATTAATAGAATACCAGGGTTGTACAGACAAGCACTCCAAAGTAGGAAATGTCAGACTTAAATGTATTTTCTGACCTTAATTCATTCTGTTCATGGCATGTTCAGTGTGATATAGCATCTAATTACACAAGCATATAATATACTTGGGTTTCCTCATGAAATCTGTTGAGAAATAAATCTTCAATATTAATAAAATAAAATAAAAAGGTGCTTGTCATAAGTCATTCGGAGCAATCATTATCAAAACCAGAACTGCACTCCAAAATTAACTGACCTAAGTAAGTGAAATAAATAGATTCACTCATCTGGAATGTTGTGAATGTGTTCTGTTTAAATACAATTTTGTTTTTACTTAAGTGTTTCCAACCACGTATCATAGCCAAATAAGGCTGCCACAATTTCCTCTGTCTTTGCTAACCTTGAAGAGGGTACAATGTGATTCTGTGAGTCTTTCAGAATATAGTAATGAGATTTGCCACTCCCCAAAGCATTTAAAATCCTGCTCCTGACTAGCTTTAGTTTATTTTAGCCCGTAGCAACATTTAATTGCAAAATTTGATATACACAAATGAAAACAAGCAAGCAACATACTTTTTTACAACATAATCAAAACAATTTTTTTTCTTCAGTAGTCCTTTATTTTATTATTATCTAGCCCCACCACTAGAGACTCAATTCTGTCTCATGTCCATTTCTGTTAAAGAATTGACATTTTTTTAAAATTTATTTTATTATAATTTCCAAAGTGTTCCATTCAATGCTCCCTCCTTTGTCTGGTCCTAAATGTAATGTTCTTAAATTCTGGAAAAGTTTTATATTCCTCTCGTCAGAGGATTGATCGTCCTTCTCTTTGTAAATGCTAGCATTATGGAGAGTGATCATATGTTCTCTCCTAAACTTGTTTATTAATGAATTTATTTCCTGCTATTAGTGGTTACCTACGGAGAAATAAAACCACTGAGAGAATAGGCAGATCTTGGTATATATTTTTTCTCTGAACTATTCACTTTAGGTATATGGAAAAATATATTTAAATATCTGGTGTATATGTATATATGGAAGTATATTTAAATAAGTGAAAGAAAATTAACTATACGGAAAACTATAAATAATATATATAGATATATGTCATGAATATGTGCAATTTATTACTGGATCCTAAGATGCCTCAAAACCATGATGCAATTGAATCCCATATCTCCCTTCTACTTGTGGATGAGCATGGAATGATTCGGTGTTTTTATAGAAGATAGAGCATCAAAAAAAAATTAATGGAAGAAAGAAATACTTAAAATCGAGAAGGAAACTATACTTACATGTTATTACTTGATTATTAGCTATGCTTTACAATGTCTTTTATTACAACTGATTACTTCATCTGAGTAGACTGCAAAAAAAAAATCATTTTTTTCATTTATAAATACAGTTATTTGCTCTTTGGGCACAACTGAGTACACAAAGCTTTTTTAAAACCAGCAATGAAACACATTTATTGTTTCCCAACAAATAGCATTTCCTGAGAAATGCTTATACAAACTTCTCATGAGAAGTAATGAAATAGATATTATTTCTGAATTGTTCTTACATGTTTATTAATTTTCCTTGTGACTCTGGTTCTGGATTACTCTGCTCATGTTTTTATATTGCCCTTAACATTTACCTACTTTTCTTTTAAATATTTCTCACTTTAATACTTTTGAAAACAGTACCATCTACGTCTATGTGGGCATGAGATGAATAATCTGAGGGAAAAGAAATAAATTTAATGAAGACTCAGCAAATAAAACTAGATCAGAGTATATAATCTAATGAGCTTTGTTAAAATTTAAATAATTGAAAAAAAATTCCTGGAATTATGGCCCTCAAGGAGTAGCGTGTAGCCTACCAATTTATACTAATCTGTAAATCAATGCACAGTTGGCACAAAACATCAAAGATTCTTCCCATGGCTTTGAGGTGACGAAAAGGGAAGGTCCTTTTATATTTGTAAAGCTAGCAAATATGTCTTTATCATCACTGATTTCTAGTTCACTGACAGTTACTTTCAGGTAATGTATTCATAACTCAATCACTTTTTCCCTCATTTTTTTTTAAATTTTCAGAAATCTTAGTTCTTTACACTGCTAAAACTTCATTTGTTTTTCCACAGACTTCTGTCTCACATTTTCTACAATAGCATTTCATTCAAGATGCTAAAAGTTAACCACTCGCTCACTTAGTAAAACAAAGAAAATTTCTTATGAAAACAAATGTTATGGTATTTGATTAACATATGCAACTACAAAACTAAAATGAATGCAAATTTTCATCATATATTTTTCTTTACTATCTTGTACCTGCTTAGTCTGTCTGCTTTAGCACATAATACTTTTAAGCCAAGACAGCCTTGGCATACATACAGACTTGCTGCTTACAACAATCAAATTGCTTTCTCCATGGGATCTCAAGGCTGTCTAAATGGTGCTGTTATCTCTTATGTTTTTTTCTGAACTATTTAAAACACTGGCAAAATAGAAATGGGCAGCAGTTTGGACACTTAATACGTTTTTTATTCCTTGGACATTTCACAGTGACTCAGTTCCTTCTTTACCTTGCTGTCCCTAAATCTAGCTTTTTTTGTAGTGCCAGGTTCATGACTGTTTCAGTTGTTATTCAAAAAGCTGTCTTTTTTTGTGGACAGCATAATTACAGACTATCAAAATCACTGTTGTCAACAGTTCTCTATTGGAAATGTTGAATGCTTGTGTAAGAGAAAAAAAACCAACTCTTAATTCAAATCGATCAAAGTACTTTAAGATTTTAAGTGGGTGATTTTAGAATTACTTGGGAAAAAAAAGAAAAATCAATATTTCATAGGGTTTCACTGTTGTATGTAGTTGTTTAAAGATAAACATAGATTTTCTATTTTAATTGCATAAAACTACTAAATTCCTTTTATGTTAATAACTGAATGGATTCAATAATGTTTACAAATAATATTGCATTAAAGCTTTTTGATATTTAATTAATAAGGCAGTCCATTTATTTCCAAGACCACAAAGAGGCTTGAAGGAGTTTTAGGTTAATGGGATAGTTGTTTTAGTTTTGAAAATGTATTTTCTTTCTTCTGAATATTCTGGTGAAGGTTAAATAAAAAACACTAATCTTCCTTCATACAAAAATATGGCTCCTTTTATTGCTAATTCCCATAATCATACTACTAAAACTTCATATAACACTTCTCATGTTAAAAAAATGTACAGAGGTTAATTAATTAATTCTTTCTAGTATACTTGCAAAGTAAGTTAAAAATCATTGTTATCTTATTTTCATGATCGTGACACAGAGGCAAAGAAAAAATGAAATGGTATGTCTAAGTCCATACTGAAAAATGCCACAAAATTATGAACTAAGACCTCATCCCTTTTTTTTTCCCAAGATTTCACTTTCTTTCCATGAGAAGCTAAATTTTGCATCTACTGCGTATGACAATCTATTCCCCTCAAATCCCAAATTTAATGGAGCATTTATTAGAAAGGAAAATGAGGATCTATAGCAATGTCTTCCTCAAACCTGATATGATTTGGCTGAATGCTTCATTTCAAATCCCATTGTCATAAAACATAATATCTTTTTGTTGTAACATCATTGTTGTTTTTGTTTGTCTGTTTTGTTTTCTGTCATTCTCTCTCTTCTGTAATGCCAGCATGTGGAAAGCCCAATGTGACACAGGAACAAAGGAGACAATTTCACCTGTTGACCCATGAAAGCATATTGTATGCTTAGATAAAAGTCATTTTCTTCTTTATTTATGAACCTAAGCACCCAATACTGATATTGTTTATACTTTGGGCATATATGACACCAAATTGGAGGCACTTTTGTAACAAAGATATGTGTATCTAAAAACTTGTATTAGTTTTTAAAAGGCTGAAAAATGACTTTAGGGTGTATAAATGAATGGCTTTTACACATACATCTGAGAGAAGTTTGGCTTCTCTGTGATTCAGATGAAAAGAAGGTAACATCATTGACTTCTCATGAGTACTGTTGGTTCTCAAACAGATACTAAAATTGCTTACTCTAAGAATATCAGATTATAATAGCTAATAATATGAAATGCTTTGGAAAGTTGATAAAAAATCATGATTTAAAACTATGTCAAAATATGCAGGATTAATATGTGGCATTTATGCACGATTAATTATCTTGCATCCTGTGCTTCATGATTCTTGACATTACATAAAATATTTCATTACTATTGGTTACGGTCAGATATTGGGTAAAGAATTCAGAAGACATGCTCAGTATGGCAAAACTACTATTTTTATAATGACTAGCTCAGGATTTGGGACATCCAATTGAAATATGTTAAATGTAACAGCATTATTTTTGCTGGGAATCACTTTTATTACACGAGGTTTAAAGTGTAATTCCATTGATCACAGTGTAACTTCTTCTGAGCATGATATGATCAACTATTTAATAGTGTTACTATAATCTCCTATGATGTTATGGCATTCATGCCATGGCTATGCAAATGGGGAGCAAATTTATCCTTTCACTTACACCCACAAGCTAGTAAGCTAAAGGAAAGTGTTGAACTATGCACACTGAAAGTTTTGAGATGGTGTGATTACTTGTATAATCACTTTATAATGATTCTTTCCTATTACAAACCTAAGCCAGAAGAAGACTGTAGTGAAGCTGAAAGGGGACTGATTATAACAAAGTAGAATCTGTGAAAAGTGTGCTCACATCAGCACTTTCAGTGCTCTTTTCCTGGTATGCAAAATAAATAGGAGCAAATTTGTTGAACAGATTTCCATTTTATTTGTTTGTTGATTAGGATGTTGACTTCTGTACTTCAAGACTACACAGTATGATAAGGATGTTTTGTGAACTCCAGGTCACACTTCGCACATAGAAATAAAACTTATACATACAAAACTGATTTCAGTATGACCAATCAAAAATTCTGTATATGGAAGTAAGACTTCAAATTACTAGATAGTACATTTCCTCTGGCTGATTTGTAGACAGAATGACCTCAATTATGGAGCTGCATCACTGTCTAATAATTTAATTGAAGCCTATACAAAATCTAACAACAGCAAAAATGGACCTTCCGTGAGAATGAGATGGACTGAGTTCATTTACCAATTAAGTGATCCACTGTTAAAAATTAAGTGGTTGATAATATACCCAGTGCAACATTACATATCAACTTCAGAAAACAATGTTGAGATACTCAATTAAAAGGTGATGAGGGCACTTAATTCTAACTTTTGCAACTGGAAATAAAGCAATAAGGATTAAAACCCCTGAAAGTTTGTTTTAATCATTTCCCATTACAAACAAAACTCTTCCTCATTTTCCCTGAAGCTCTTGTAAGCAGTAAAGCTAGCCTAGAGGCAATGAACGTTTTTTATATTTTTAAATAACTAGAGTATTTTCTTGAATAACTATTTTTTCAGGCTTAAACAAATATTATAAATGAGTTTGGAATAATATAGAATTAATAATTCTACCAAAGAAAGCCTGAGGTTGTATTTCTGCATGTCTCAAACTCCCACTGTGGTTAAGGGAATCCAATTCCCAGAAAACACTAAAAAGAGTAACTAGAATATAAGTAACACTGTGCAAGAGACAGGATGAGATAAATATTAAAAGCTATCTGTAGCACTACTACATTTTTATCAGATCATCTAAACACAACGATAATGCATGGTATCTGTAGGAAAACTTTCTGTAATAATGTAACATGTTAATATTTATTCAGTTTATTTTAAAATATATTCAGTATGTTATGCTTGTAATTTCATAATGCATAGAGGTTTCATAGTATTCCACTCTCTTAATGGAACATAATTATAATCAGAGAGCAAAGAAAATACTGTGCCTGTCGCTGGGACAATGTAGCATCCTGTAGGCTCTGTGCCACATGCTCTGGGTATCCCTGCTTGAACAGAAGGTTAGACTAGATGATCTCTAGAGGTCCCTTCCAACCTCAACCATTCTGTGATTCTGTGGACTACTTAGGCCTATCTAGCCTTCATGAATAAAATATGTGTGACCGTGTTATGAGGAAAAGTTGTAACCAAATATATTCACTAGACTTGAGTTATATATATTTAAATAGGTGTATATATATATCTGAGTCATTGAAATCCTTTTTGCTGACTGTAAAGGAAGATCCCTTAATGTAATGTGCATTAATGCTGAGAGATAAACATTTAAAGCAAACAGATTGTAACAAAACTAGAATGACATAGGTAAGAAGGCATTTGCAAATTGATCCATTTGCCCTGATAAAGGTAAGATTTGTCATATGGTAATGACAAGGGACTATTTTGTTTATACAGTGTGAAAGATTAAGCAAAATTTCCTACTTTTTTTTGTCTCTTAGAAACACTGTACTATTATGTGGTGGCATTTTAAGAAGTCACAAGCAAAATGCCATTAAGTTCATTACATCACAATTAAAATTTAATTTCAAAGATTAATGTTCACCGATACTTATGTAATTTTCCTAAGATTTTAATAAATACATTTCCAATAAAGATAAAAAATTCATTTCTTTATTTAATTCAGAAGTAATGAAACGCTATTAAAACATTACTACAAGAATTATTATCAGCTTATATATGACTAGAACTTACATATTTGTACAATAACTTTGTAACAAAGTAGTTTAGCATGTTCATTGTATTTAGTTCTACTTGTTTATCCTGAAGAGAAACTGATTTTTGCAGTATATGTTTATAATTTTATAGTGCTAATGTTTTTCTACAGTCAAATGGTAACAACAATTATAAATTAAATGTCACAAATATTTATTTATATAAAGTCCTATACATAATTTACTAACATACACATAGCCACATCTGCAGACCAGCTCTGTGTTCATGTACACATACTCATATAAAAGTTACTGACATTGAGCAAATTTCTGAAATCTTTAAATAATACACCCATCAGTCTTTGTAGGATTGAGCAATATATGTTCAGAAGCACAGAAGCTTGTCAACAACATTCAGAACACCTTTAAATAAACTGATTAATAATACAAAGTCAGACTGAAATACCCATTGTTCACCTTGAAATATAAAGCATAATGCTGTGGAGATGTAGTGAGGAGCTGTCCCTTACCCCAAACAACACAGCCATACAACATAACCAAACTACATAAAGGAATAATAGATAACAGCTGGGATAATCTTAATCATTTCACTTGCAGAAAGGAATCTTCAGTACAAACCACCAAATTCATTTGCACATTACCAAACAGAGAACCCCTGAATCTAATTTCACCTCTTTACAAGAGGTGTATATCCTTTGTACAGTTTTCTCAGATATCAGTTATCTCTTGCAGAAGAGGACAAACTTTGAAGCTTTTTTTTTTTTTTTTTGATGATGATTAGCACAATAAGTTTTTATCTGAAACACTGCATATGGTTCAGGTCACGGTATTAGTGAAAGGACATTCAAAGGCAGGAAAAAAAAAAAGGATGTGCAGCAGAAGACAACAAAAATTAGTTGGGGATTTGGGGACTGAAGCTGTGATAAAAGACCAGTCAGGCATGGTCACCATAGCTGAGATATGGAAAATTACAGAGTAAACTTATTGAAGTATAAATAACATGCTGAAGGGGAAGGAATACATTAATTCAAACTATTTGAAATGATAGCTACATGGATTTTAAGATTCATGAATTAAAGTGAAGAATAGTATGCAACTTAGCTTCTTTTTAGAGAAGATAGTTTGGCTGAATGCTTAGCTTGAACACAAGTTCTTCTGTAGATGTGCTAATGAAATGAATAGAACACCCCTAATTAGTTAATTAGCCATTTAACTGGCTAATATTCTTGGCCATTCATAGCTTGGCATTCATGTCTTACTCATGAGCATTATTTTTGGCATTTCACTCCTTTATATAGGAATAACTCCTTTATTCAGTAAAATTGAAAATCTATAATCATATTAGAATCAATATTTTGTTCTTGCACAAATATTGAACCGGACAATGTCAGGAAGATCAGAAGCTCCTTTGTTTTGAAAAGCTTGAAACATACACATGCAACATAGAGATTCTAATTGCTTCTGAATTATCACATGAGATGAAAATAGACCAATATGCAAATTACAACGTATAAGTGTATATGCTCCTCTAACAGCTGAACAGACTTAAATCTACATTCAGTTGTTTTGGGTTAAGAAACTGCCATGGATCAACAGATGAGTAGTGCCCTGCATCCAAATACATCCAAATATATCCAAATATCACATCAGGTTTCAGCTGGCTAAGTCCACAGTATAAATAAATAGATAAACAAACAAAAAAATAATATTGTTATACTATGCATGAATAGAACAGATTAACAACTAATAATATTTTGGTTAATTCTGATTTTACTTTAAAATTTGATACTGTTTATTAAAGGATATGTCCATGTCAAACACAAGTTTTCCAACCTCTACCTTAATTGGTATAAATGTAGAAAAGAATACGGCATCTTCATCATGAGAAGTGTATACCTTCACCCTACTTAATACTGATTTGTTATTTACATCTGAAACTTTATTTTAAAAGCACAACAGAAAAAAAAAATCATCATCTGGAGACTACCTGCAAAAAGATTTGAAGAGCAAAGTAGTCAAAATCCTTTTAAAGAGCTATTTTAGCATAGAAAGATATGCAGCTTTACCTTTTTTGGATCTGTATTACTTCCATTTTATTAAAACTGAGAAAAAATAGGTCCCATGGTAATGTCCTTATTAGTGTAAGTTACAAATGCAATATATCCTTCTATGTAATTTCCTCTCCCAGAGGCAGAGTGATAGAACATGAGGAGAGTTTGGCTGTTAATCCTCCTCTTTTTTTTTTTTTTTTTTTGTGACAAAGCATTTGTTTGCTCTCTGCAACATAAAAGGGAAAAGTTTTAATAGCATTCCTCTTAATGAAGAAAATAAAGAACTTTTACTTTTTTGGATTTAGGACAAACAGAAGAGCTTAAATGTACCACCAAACTGTGGTAGATTTTAGATTTTTGTTAATTTATAGATTTTTGTGCTGCTAATCCCTGAAAGAACAATTGCAGAGGCTGTAGAACCAGGGACTCTAGTATGTTTTATGTTCCTTAATTCTTGCTAATTCTTTCTTCCCTCCTTTCTGTTCTTATGCTTCACCTTGATTTCCTGAAATGGCAAAGAATGGCATTCTCATGAGGGCTTCCTTTGGAATACAGTATTATAGCACTTTGATTTCATGTCAGGTAACTCCTTTCCCTCTTTCTTTCTAGCAGATTAGACAAGATAAACCTGACTAATGCAACGAATGAGCAAATAAACAAGGATATCTAGACTTCAGACAACATAGACTAGCACTATGGCTTCTGGACAAAAACTGACCAATACTTTCTTTTTTTCCTATGGCATACTGCATAAATCATCCTTGCTGAAATTTAATCATACTATTTTTTTTTATCCTACACCCTGTTAGTGCTTACATTACATGTTTTTCTTACACTTTTCTTGCATGTAAGAGTATCCTGAGTATTTCTGAGTAGAAACTTGGATATGATTTTCATATCTTTACTCATTCTTCTTTTATGCAAAGTGAGAAACCCATGTCTTTCAGTCTTTTTCTGACAGTCATGCTTTCTCAATTTCTACAGGAGAGAGAAATCCCAGAACTGGTATGATCAGCTTTTTCCCACTAAGACACATCCTTTCTAAAGAATTTTGGTGCTTCAAAATTATATAGCTTAAGAAATTATTTTCATACATACTAGGCCACTGCTGAGTTATGAGGCCACTGAGTTATGATCCACTGTAGCATCTAGATTTAATATTTCCATTTGCTGGCAAAAAATGCTGTCTCTGACAAAGTATATTTTAACTATTTTTTATAATTTCTGTTTCTTAGTTTTGATATTTGTGATTACATATAAAAATGACAAAAAAAAGTTCAGACGTCAAATATGTAATGAAAGAGCCAAGTATGATCTATTGATTTTTATTTTTAAAGTGTATAAACACCATAATGCTTATTATATATCTTGATATAATTTAACATCTAACATTTCAAGACCACAGAACTTCCAGCCCACTTTCTTCAAAAACATTAACACACACATACACACACACACAAAAAAGATTTTTTAAATGAGATTTTTCAGCTTTATTTCATTTTCCCAGTATTAAGAGGCCTTCCTTTAGTACTTTTGAGTTTTTCTACTGAATATCGTGCACACTAAAATAATGACTGATATTTCTAAAAGTAAGCAGAGATGTTGTAATACATGCCACTAAGAGATAAAGTAGTAGGTATGCTTACTTTGAATTTAAAAATGGAAATACTTTAAACAAATAATTCAAAGAATATGAAAAAAACTTCCTTTTATAGTTTTGTTTTCTTCTCAGTCAATACTACTTACCAGTTCATAAATAAGATGAATCTTCCATAAATAAAGCATGCAGTTCTAAACTGTACCGCTGAAATTAAATTTTTCAAATGCCTTCTCACTTTGGCTCCCTGAGGAATGCTTGAGATTATACACTATAGAAATCATTTCTTATTATCTGAACTAAAGAAAGTGAACAGGAATTATCTGAACAGAAGTCTTATCACATGTGGTCCCATTTTCTAACCCTGGAGGACTCATTCAAACATGATCTATTTGAGCGTACAATTTTTCACTCCCTCACAGTTTTGTGTTTGTTTTAAAGTTAATTTATCTGTGATTACACAGGGAGGACTGAAGCCTTCTCTCTGTTTGTTCTTTCAGGCAAATTACTAGTACTTACACAAGGAAGGCAGATAGGATGTGATTACTGATTGGAAATAAAGATCATTATCTAGAAGATACTTACATTTTCAGGTGATGAAAGGCCTTGTTATTAAAATATTTTCTTAGTCACCTTTTACAGACTTCTGTAAAATTCCAAGATCACAGATTGAGAGGTATTGTTTTATACCCTTTTCAGACCTTCAAAATAGACAATCTTTTCTTATGAAGAGATGAAAATCAAGTGAATGTGTCTTCAACAAGGACTTGAGTCTGCAGCTGATCCATGTGTTACTGCCTTTCATGAATTTAAACCACTGATTAACTGCATGAAGGACATAAATGCCAATCTGTGGCAAGTGTTGAAGACCCACAAGCAACAGATCTGGGAAGACCTTTTATTAAGATCATGTTTTTATCTTTAAAATGAATCTTGCTCTTTAATTTTTTTCACAGATAGAAAGTGAGATTTTATTTAATGTCTTGGGATAATGAAAATCCCAAAGGTCTTCTAGAAAAACAGAGTTTGCCAGAGTACTTACTAGCCTCCTTCATTCATTTCTGCAAACATTTATACAAGAACAGTTTAGTTTGCAAAAATGTTTGCAAAAGAAACAGTTGTGACTAAATATTTGCCCAAATGTTCACTTGAGCATTTACCCCTTAACAGCCCTTGTGGATTTGAGTATGTCACATCAAGAAGGAAGGAAAGATTTTACCATTAAACTCCTACATGTTGTCTGTATTTCATAAGTATGGAAATTGACCAGAATTCTGTATTGTATCTGCTTCAGTTTTGCTTCAATGTCAAGATGGATATATGACAAAAGACTACTAATAAATATGCATTTTTTTTCCAAATTAAAAACAAAAACTTATCTCTAAAAATAAATATAATCATTTTGGAAACACTTTAAATAGTTATTTAATCCTTTCTACCTTTAAAAAAATAAAACAAAAAGCAGACTTAATTAATAGAATTATGGGTTACCTCAATATGCTTCACTCAACTGACTAGCAAAACTGACCAGAAACTGACTATCAAAATATGAAGCCTTCTCTCCTTCACTCCCATCCTTTCTTAATATCATATATGTTCACATGTTGGGAGTCATAAACGGGGAGTAGAGCTACCCTGTAATGGGGCATGCGCACCGGGATCTTGTACAGGGTGGGTCCCGGTGGCCCCTGACTGAGCAGCGCTTCGGTCTTTCTAGAAGCTGCTAGAATTAGCACCTCCCACCGGGAGGTGGTGGGGGCCAGGAGCAGTCTGCCCTGGAGGACTGTCCAACCACCAACAGGGTTTGCCCAGTCCGGAGAGACCACCACATTAGCATAGCACCTATCATGCCCTCGCTTCTCCCTGTTTCCTCCCTTTTCTCCTCCCTCTCCTAAAGTTATAAAAGTTTGTGTTACTTCCTGAATAAATTGGCGTTGACCGGAGCTCGTATCGAGTGTGTTATTGTCACGTCGGGTTACGCACCCTACGGGTACCCACCTATCACGGAACCCTAGAATCTGAGGATCAGGAAGGAGATCATCAGTAGCTGCAGCCCCCTCGCAGCTACTCCTCCGAGAGTTACAAGAGGGAGCCTCGCCTCTTGGGGGTAGAAAGGGAATCCGGCGCCACAGTGCTGAGGACGGAAAAAGATCATGCAGCCCGCGGCCGCCTCGCTGGGACGGCCAGCGACGGGCGTCTTCATTCACACACTTATATAAATAGACATATAGCCATGTGCTTCCATAGACATTCTCATGTTATTTTCGTTGTTTGTCAAGGTTTAATCTATGGGTCTACTTTTGCAAAGAAGTTTAATTGAGAGGCAAAGAGAAATGTTTATCAGTAGTGGACTATTGAGTTCAGAGAGCTACTGGTTTTATTGCAAATTTTCAAAGATTAATTCAGATGACTTTTGAGATAAACAATATAAATAAAAGCAAGAAAAACAGCCTGTACTTTGGGCAATCTGGAATATTGCTACTGTAATCATAAAACTTCATAAACATGACAAAATCCTAATCAGGATCTGTAAGTTTTACCTGAGAATATTTGCTTTATTCTATAAGCAATCAGAGTAATACAGCTTATTTTGAATAGTCTGGATCTAGCTGTGTATACAGTATGCTTGTAAAAGAAATGACTGCTAAATAACCAGTATACTTGTGGTTTCATTCACAGAATGGTTTCATGCATACATTTTATCCTAATTGACAAACATAGTATATAAAACATGGTACAAGAACTTAATCGTTGAGAGTATATTTTTTTCTTTTAGGTTGAATCTTATTCTTTAAAGCATTCACTTTTAAGAGCAGAGTTTCTGTTTACTTGGTATACGTTTGCCATGAAGATTCATGGAAAATTTGCAAAGAAGGAAAATAACAAATATTACTGATAAAATGGTTCATTGTAAATTGCATGAAGCTTTGTGTGTACATAACTCGCCTAAGTCCCTAGGATGATTCAGTAATTTTCTTGCATTTGATAATGAGATATGTTTGAGCATTTATATAACTGATTAAATACCAAGATGGATGTCTTTTCTGGAAAACGGTTCACTTCTGGGTATGAAAAGGGAGGAAGGAAGGAAGGAAATATTCTTGAGTATATATTTATTTACTTGAAGAACGCACCACAAAATAAGGCTCTGGTGAAACTACATTTTTGATCCACAGTTGTAAAAGCATGCTATTTTTACTGTTATCCACATATTTTTAAAACATGACAATTATATTTCCATAGCATATAAAATAATTTCTAAATATTGCTTATAACATTCCATTTACAGCTAACTCTGTGAATCAGTCTGTGAAAGCTAAAAAAAAGGACATTGCTTTGAGTGAAGATATAAGAGTCCCAAACACATCTTCTCAAGATTAGAATTTATTCTAGTGCCTACATCTTCTCAAGATTAGAATTTATTCTAGTGCCTTTGACCAAAATTTACTTCCTCTTTGTCTCCCTTTGGACATCTATTGTGTATGAGTCTTTTGTTAAAGTAATCTAAAGCATTCCTTATTCTTTGCGACAAAGGTCTTTTTGAGGACTGATAGGATGGAGGATGGATTCACAACAGAGGATTAAAAAATGGAAAGACCTTTAGATAATTCATTTTATTTCATTTATTTTATATATATATTTTTGGTGAGGAGAAATAATTCTCATTGATAAGCTAAAAAAATTGATTCTTAGTATTTCATTGATGTTTTTCATTTTGTAACTGTCACTAAATAGAAAATGATTAGTCTGAAAATCTTTCATTTAGGGCTAATTTTAGAGTTAGCCACCTCTTTAATCTCAGTCCTACAGACAAGGATTAAAAAAGGAAATGTACAGCGAATATTTCCTTCGGAGTACCTAGATGCCCTCATAACTGTAGAAAAAAAAAAAGACCTTGGGAGAGAAGTAAACTGCATTTAAAAGCTGATCTCTGTGCAGCTATAATAAACATATATAATTATATANAGAGAAGGAGACTCCACAACCTCTCTGGGCAGCCTGTTCCAGTGCTCTGTCACCCGCACCGTCAAGAAGTTCTTCCTTAAGCTATAATAAACATATATAATTATATACCTACATAATTATGAATAATTGAGTCAGATGTCTAAAAACTACCTTTGAGGGGCATGTTCTGTACAAACCATTGCTGTAGACTACAGTGCACATCACACAATACTGCTGGGAAGATACTTCAGTTCATACTTGGAACAGAAGATGTGGAGAAGCATTTATGCAGAATTATGTGCTCAAATGTTCCTACTAAAGGACAGTGTACATGAGCTTACACCTGGAGTGGATTAACATGTCTTAATGTTTTCTGATCAAGGCTAGAGCATAGGCAAAGCATGTGCATGTTGGCAAAGATGCACTGGTTTAGAGTACAAGATAGCTCACCCATGGAAGATAGAACATGTCCACTGGACAGCACCAGTGCTTACGCATATCATACCTTCACACATACTAGCAGATTCAGTGCCCCTTAAGTCCTGGCTGACAGCTTGGAATTTGAGCTGTCCTTTCTCTGGTATTGTCAATATCTTAAGAAATAGCATATTCGTAGTGTTGGAGAAAGAGAGGGGTTTTTGTTCTTCATTTTGGTAACCTGATCCTCTATTTTCATTAAAAATAAATAAACCAAAATAAAACTGAACTGAAAAATTTTCAACCCCTAAAATATTTTTTTCTCTTTTCACAAAAGAGATTCCATTTCTGGTTGGACTAGATGCTCTCTAAGAGTTCCCTTCCAAACTCAAGTATTCTGTAATTCTGTGATTTGCACCTTTTATTCTGCTTCCTCTTTAAGTCTCTTTAAAGGCAGATATTTGAGTGAAATAAGTTGTGTGACAGGGACGCTCAGCTACTAAAATCATGTTCTATGTTAAGAACTGTGCAGCTACTTTTCTTCTTTTTTTCTGTTCATAGAGCCTTAACACAGAGATTTCAGATTAGCAAGTCAATAATAGATGTTCATATCTGAAAAAAAAAACCCTCACTTTCCTCACACAGGATATATATTCTTGTTTGCCCTATGTTAGGTCACTTCTAAGCAAAATGTGAGAAAAAAAAAAAAGGAACAGTAGTACATTTAGTTGGTGGAGACAGAGTGAAATATTGCAGTGTTGCAGAGAAGGAGATTTCTTCAGTATTGATTTTCAGACTCTAAAGAAGGATATAGGACTACAGAACAAGATATAAAATCTAAGAAATATAGCTGAATTTATCCTGTTTAAGGGGCTCAAATCGTAAAAGAGTAAAGTATTGATGCTGTTACTTCATCAGCTCTGGAGGGAAGAAAAAGAACTTGAGTGACAGTTATTGCTATGGCAGAAGCAGTGCCTAAATGTGAGAAGTCCTCATTTCTGCTGACATTTCGGGAGGAGCACAGAGTCTGGCAGGCAGTGTGGGCTGAGGAAGGGAGGAATGGTCTACTTTTTCCCAAGGGCTCAGCTGTCTGTGATCCCAGGTGTGGTTTGGTGCAGCAAGGCTCAGTTTTACTAGGAAGTTGTTTTTAAGGTGTGAGAAAGTACATGAGCTCAAGCCGCTGAAGACAAGAAAAGCAAAAGAAAAGTAAAAACCCCAAAGTGTCACTGCTGAAACAGCAACAGCAGCTTTTCAAAGGAGAAAATACTGACATGAAAAGGTATAAAAACCTTGAGTGGCGTTCAAAAAACAAGGAATCAGAAGACAGCAGCACAGCAGCATCAAAGATCAGCCAGATCCAAGTGGCGACAGAGGCTGACCCCTGCTTGATGACTGGTCAACAGACCCTCGTTGAGCCTTTCCTCAGAGCTGGAAAGCATACTAATGCTTTATAGACCGAGTTATCTTCTGTGTGTCTATTAGCCAATAAAAACGATGCTCTGCTCTCACACTGTGCATGTATTTATTTTCAAATTGCCTGAAATAAGTGACCCAGAGAGAGAGGGCATTGAAGAGTTACAGAGGGGGAGTCTCTAGGGACCTCTGCACTGCCTATTTGTGCTCAGTGCTGACTGTAGGCTGGAGCAAATATTGTCCTTTTCCCTCTGTAACTCAGGCTGAAGTATGAAGGGAAGCAACAGTTTTAAAAGGGACTTCAGCTTTTGGCCACATTTTCATGCCGCAAAACTATGACATAAAAGATATGCATCACTGGAAATTCTTCAGTGGGAAGAATGGCTGCTAATATTCTTTTCTCCCTTCCAAAGCAACTTTATAAAAAAAAATGTAAAGAGAGTGTTATGACAAAGGTGAAGGATTGCTAAGGAAGAGGAAGTCTGAAGAAGGGGAAAAGAGATAAGGAATGGGGAGCATAAGGGAGAGTGGAATTGTGAAAGATTCAATAGAAGAAAGGAGATATTACAAGAAGAAAAAAATTATGTCAAAAACAAATATTTTAACATTTTTGCTCTGCTATACTGATATATTACTCTTGTTCATTGTGGGCTACTAAAATCACATTCTCTGAATGTGTTTCAGTATAGAAATTGTAAATGCATAAAGAAACTAATGGCATCTATCTGCATGACTGACTGTGCTTATGAATTCTGTCAAATGACTCTTGATTGTAATCATAGAAACAATTGAAGGTTCTGAAAAAGATTAATCCCCATGAATTTCACAAAAATATATTTATTTCAGACAGATGTGAAAACATATCATGTTACACTTATGGAATCCTTTTCTGAAACTAGCTTCAGAACAACCTTGTTCATGTATTATTTATCATCCTATTGTCTCTGATCTATAATTCAAAAAGAAAAATCCTTTGATTAATATATATGCAATATATGTCCAAATCAGTGCAGAAAATGTCTTCTGCTTGCTGTCTATTATTGTTATCCAGGCACAACAACATAAAGGTGGAATGTACTGATTAGGTCATCCTGACTGAATTCCTACCAATGAAGGACATCTTGTACCTAATGCTACTGCTGTTTTTACTGTTAAAGAATAAGAACTGCAAAATCCTTTTACCATACAACTGTAACGACTGAAATCAGAAAGTCTTACTCTCCTACTGTAAACTAGTTCTGTCCTGTACGAAACATAAATTATAT
Organism: Crypturellus undulatus; assembly: GCA_013389825.1. Taxonomy (NCBI): domain Eukaryota; kingdom Metazoa; phylum Chordata; class Aves; order Tinamiformes; family Tinamidae; genus Crypturellus; species Crypturellus undulatus. The sequence continues at coordinate 158,856 of VWPW01026852.1, read as the reverse complement.
CACAATTTGCTCCAGGGCCAGTCAGCAATCAGGTATTTCTTTCAGTCTTCTTGGTGATTACATCCATCCATTAAATCACAAAAAGTCCATAAGAATGAAGATAACTATTCATAAGTATACTGCTGATGAGTGAGCTCTAACATTCTAATAGGTATCATTATATTAGATTATGATGTATTATCTCAAGTTTCTCATTAAGATTTCATTGCAAGTTTCTAATTATAATGGTACTCTCTAATGTTGCCAGAGGAAAGCACGTGCTATAGCTAAAAAGCTAAACTTCTATAGGGCAGGAGTTTCCAGAGGCACAGATGGCATCTGTGTACCTAACCTACATTGAAATTCTCTACCAACCACCTAACTATTTTTCTGCTAGGAACACAATCGAATCTTAAGTATTCCTGCTTGCCCAGGCTGGGGAGAAAAAAGTTTGGGATTTTTTTATTTTTATTTTTTAACTCTACTCTGATCATTTTTAAATTATATGATAGCATATAATAATAGCCTAATAACCATTTTTCTAATTACAGAGCATAGAACTTTTGTACTTTATAGCAGCAATTATTTCATATCTGTACGTACACTGTATGTGTTCGTGAATATATATTTATGCACATAAGAGTATTTGTAGATATGTATATATCTACATACTTACATATATCAACTTATGAAATGTGTATAACTTTAAAAATACTGAAATGAGAGCTGACTGATCTTGTGAGACCCCTGCAGCCTACTGCTAAATGATGCCAGCATTAAATAGGAATTATTGTGTGCCACAGATTAAGTTTGTGATACAAATAACCAGATCTGGACACACTATGAAACACTGCTGTTGTCTTCTCTACTGTAAGTGGGTCTAGATAAGAGTAGGATTGTCTAAGACATTTTAGTAGGGACAAAGCTTAGATAACCTACTTTTCTGTTTATAGACATTTCATATTGTTAATTGATATACATGAGATGATTTATCCATTAAATGAGAAAATCTGGATAATTTTACAAAAGGAGCTAATAGATAGTAATACATGTTACTGCTGGATACAAGGTTACAAGGCTTTTACGTTACAAGGGAAAAATATAAACACCTCAACAAATATCTGGGAAAAATATTATGAATACAATCTATATGTTTAAGAAAAATATATTGTGCTCAATATATCATTTTTAAAGCTTTAATATTAATCTTTTTGCAATTACCTAACACTGCTTTTCTAGTGTTCTTCCACATGAAGTCATACAATCCCTTTTCACTTTTAATTATTCACCTTTCTTTGCCTAGAGAACAACAACATACAGATACATTCATCAGTTTTGCAAGGCATATAAACTTATTTAATTTCTACTACTACTTTACTTAATAGCTGAAATGAAAGCTGCAATCTTTCTAAGCAGAAATCTTATGTTCATTAATGCATTCCTTTGTTATATTAGACAATATGAGTACTTGTTAAAAACACTAATAAAAGATTGCACATTTTTTGCCCAGAACCGAGTTGGAAGCATATGCACTTTTGCATTTGATATAGTGTAACTGATGTTCAAATGGAATCTGATTCATTGAGAAAATACTTTAACATTTATAAAATTTTATTGTGACTTTTTCCCTCTAAGCACATAGTCAATTTTTAAATCATGGGTATGCCCAAATTCTGGAAAAATATTTTGTACGAATGTAAATGTGAGAAAAAAATATATATATATATATGTATAATATATATATATGTATATATACATATGCACACATATGTATTTATACACTTACATGGTAAACTACTGTACATGTCAGTCACAAGTCTTACTATTAAGAAAAATGTGATATCTCAGGCTGATCAAAATACTGCTAGTTTTTATTTTAATATACTTGAAAACTTGAAATCCACATTTTATTGCCAAACACTCATAGATTTAAATATTGTATAACCTTATATGATACAGATAGCACTGATATTTTTAAATGCATTTTTATCTGTAAAAGACTCTTTGAAGCTGTAACAGTAAATATTGGTTTATGATGTTATGAGGAGTATAAAAACCTGAAAGAGATCTTTATTTCTCACTCTCCTGTTCAGTAATTTCTGCTATGGGGACTAATGAATTTTCTTTTAATTTCTCTTTGTGTCAAATTTATTAAACATTTTTAGAAAAGGATTTCAGAGGAGGTTAATGCTTAGTCGTAATTGTGTATCCTGGTAATAAATGGAATTAAATGAGAACCAAAAAAAAAAAAAGATAATTTAGTTTAAAAAGTATATATTATTTTTTTAAAGTACATTTCATGCCACAGTGTCTAATTACAATACTTCAGAAAGGCGTCATGGCTTAGTCATCTAAAACTGAACACTGACTTGGTAGACTTGGTAGACCTAGTCACTGTATTGCTCCTCTATAACCTTACGCAGTCATCATTATATATCTCCGTAGACTAATTTAATCGTCTGTACTACTAGTAAACCAATTCTCAGCTCCAGTTCAAAACTACTGACAAAATGTTAAAGAGGAGTTAAACACTCTTAAGGGTGTGTCTTGCAAGGGTCTCTTGACTTAGCCATTCGTTGTATTTTTAAATACAATACTGTAAATAAATACAATAAAAAGTTTTCATTATAGCAACATTTCCTGAAAATATCTTTCTTGGATTCTGCCAGCAGAGGCGGCTGGAGTGTGTGTTCTATGTGCAAAGGAGTGCAAAAACATGGACCTCTCAAAGCCAGAACTGCCTGTGAAGCAGGTAGCTGCAGAGCTACAATAAGTATAAGAGGTACAAGAAAGAGATGGCAATGCACATCCAAGGTATGGTAAACAGGAAAAAAAAAAAAAAAAAAAAAAAAAAAAAAAAAAGAAGAAAAGAAAAAGAAAAAGAAAGAAGAAGAAGAAGAGGAAGAAGAAGAAGAGGCATTTCTTATTTTCTCCAGTTAGCATACAGTCTTCCCATGCCATATGTCTAGCTTTGGAAGAATACAAAGAAGCAAATGTATAGGAGGTGCAATTTTTATGATCTGTAAGGTCGTAAGACTATTATGCGAAGCAGAATCCAGACCTTGAGAAAGAAGATGTTTGCCCACCTGGGCTGAGTGATAAGGAACACAGAAGCGGTTGCTCAGCTCGCCTGGGCTTGTAGCCAGCTCAAGAAAGGCCTCCATGTTAGGAGTCTTTCCTAACTGTCTTACACTGTCTTTCCTTACACTGTCTCTGCGGGGATGCCCGCCAAGTCAGCAACTCTCTCTCTAATCCACCAACTCGAGAGGATGTTCAGTCTTAGTATCCTGTTGGCAAGTATTTCCTCGTGAGTAATTATCCATACTTTGCTTCTCTGTTTATGTGTTTTTACCTGAATAAATGCTTGACATAGCCACTTCATTTTGCATGATTATTGCTGAATCCCAAGCCCATCCATAACAGCAAGTTATGTTCAACTCTGGACAGCATATCTATCATATTCTGAGAACTTTTANGAATGGTAAAAAGAAAAAAAAAAAAAAAAAAAGAGATGAAAGCAGTCATGTACATGAGTGGTGATATTCAGTTGTTTTGGAAAAAAAGAGAAAAAAAGAAAAAGAAAAGGAAAAAGAAAAGAAAAAGAAAAAGAAAGAAGAAGAAGAAGTGGAAGAAGAAGAAGAGGCATTCCTTATTTTCTCCAGTTACCATACAGTCTTCCCATGCCATATGTCTAGCTTTGGAAGAATACAAAGAAGCAAATGTATAGGAGGTGCAATTTTTATGATCTGTAAGGTCGTAAGACTATTATGCGAAACAGAATCCAGACCTTGAGAAAGAAGATGTTTGCCCACCTGGGCTGAGTGATAAGGAACACAGAAGCGGTTGCTCAGCTCGCCTGGGCTTGTAGCCAGCTCAAGAAAGGCCTCCATGTTAGGAGTCTTTCCTAACACTGTCTCTGCGGGGATGCCCGCCAAGTCAGCAACTCTCTCTCTAATCCACCAACTCGAGAGGATGTTCAGTCTTAGTATCCTGTTGGCAAGTATTTCCTCGTGAGTAATTATCCATACTTTGCTTCTCTGTTTATGTGTTTTTACCTGAATAAATGCTTGACATAGCCACTTCATTTTGCATGATTATTGCTGAATCCCAAGCCCATCCATAACAGCAAGTTATGTTCAACTCTGGACAGCATATCTATCATATTCTGAGAACTTTTATAGTACATAAACGCCTTCTGAAATAATTTGATGATTGCACCACACTCAAAATATTTATTAACGTAGAATTGTTGGAATACAGGGATACTTAGAGCAGGAATTCATCTCACCTAAGGTTAGATATCTACAGCTAGCTTTATCTCAACCCATAGTTCCCTTTATATTCTGCTGATTTAATTTAGGTTTGTGTTTTAGGTTGAGATTAATTCTACTTTTCTCATCACAGACTTTGAAGGAAGACAAAGGTGGATATGTTCCTGTACTTCACCATGTGAATACTATGTATGTACCAATCTATAGCTTTAATGGTGTTCATTGAATGTGGCCATTGCGCTGTAATCTGTCAGCCTCCATGCTCTTTTACTTTTCACAGAAAATCATCCTATTCAAGATGTGTGCATAAAACTGTAGTCTAAAATACAGTTTAGATTTTTTGCTTTTAAGATGGCATAGGTGATAGATGAAGAGCGACAGACTGTTTTTACACAGGGTTTCCACAAAACCATTCATTCCAAATAGAGATAAGTTCGCTCTCTATGCAAAATATATGCAGAGTCTCAAGGACACTTTCGTAGGCAATATGAACTGGCTCGTTGGGAAAACAGAAACAAAATAAAAACAAAAACAACAACAAACAAATGAAAGTACAAACCTGATTCGGAAAGAAGTCTGTACACTTTTCCCTGTAGGAAGTACATTGAACACATTCAACACAGAGTGGGGGACAGAATGGGGGGGATCACTGAGCATCTAACTGCAGGTCTAGTCCTGAAAGCTTCCTTTTCTTCTTAAAAGAGAGCCTGTGTGATCTCTACCAAGACTTTAGTAGAGAAAAGGAAAAAAAAAAAGCATCTTTGCAAAAAATACCTTCTTAACTAACTATATCTCTAAGAAATTTGGAGATGCTAGGTTACATTTTGACCATTAACTGAGTAACTGAGTTAGTGAGTAATATAGTTCACGCAAAGTAAAAGCTAACAAGTGAAATATAACAGATAAATTTAGAATTAGAAAAAGCATACACAGCTTACAAATACAGCAAAGACATGCAGCAAAGACTGTGTGAGGGGTGTACATAAAACCATTATATAAATGAGGTCAGCTGTTCTGAAAAGAAACGAACAAATGAGACCATTCAAAGCCCTTCCAGCCTCAACCATTCTATGATTCTATGGTTCAAACAAATATGATGTGTTTACCACATTTTTTCATACCATTTTCCTTGAGGCTGAAAAATAGTGTTTTTTGTTACACATAGTAATTAGGAAGATCATCAATAGAAGCAGAGAAAAGAAATTTTAATTTATCAAATTTCTGGGAGAAATCAAAATATATTTCCCAATTACCTTTAGCTACAGTCTCCCCTGCTTGCATGTTCTCCCTGTGAATTCACCCTCCGCTGGGTATTTTAAAATCCCTGGTAAAAAACCACAAGTTTTTATCTCCCCTTCTTCTCCTAGTATCACAAAACTTGTAAATCAAAACTAGTGTTAAGGAGACAGATTGATAAAATAATTAATTGCACACAAAGGCACCTTTAAGTTATGCCCACAGGAGCTGTGTTAACATATACAGCAGAAGAAACTTGTTCTTTGGAATAGAACTATTTTATCTCTTTGTTTATGTGGATTTAGCCATATTTTATGTGAAGTGCATCATTGCTGCAATCTCAGGTGGTATTCTTGGAGATAAATGGTGTTGCACAATTAATGGCTTTTTTATTTCAGATTATTTAAAGACTCCTGCCTGAAATATAGGAGAGCCTTAAGGCCAAGATATCTATAAAAGCATAATTAAGAAAAGAGATAGAGATAGATAAATTACAATATTTGAGAGTATTCAGGTTCATATAGTAAAATATTTTTTAAAGTTAAAACAGGACTGACTTGAACTATAGAGGAATATGAAACAAACAAAAACATAAAATAGTTAGCAGTATAGGCACCATTATATCTACAAATACATTATTAGAGATATTCAGGAACAGCCTACATGAAATATATAAAAATCTGTTTTGCACCTATGATTATTTTCTAAAATACAATAGATGCAAAGAGCATCTCACAAAAAAAGAAAAAACAAAAATTGTCAGAGACAAAATACACTTAAAGTAAAGGCACTTAGAATTTTTCTCTCTGGAAAATGTTATTTTTCTGGAGGGGGAAGGGAGGGGAAAAATATTTTTGAAATGAACAATACCATTTCTGTCTCATGTAGACATTCCTGAATAAGTTCCAGACTACTGCGAACGATGTATGCTGGCATAAAAAAAAATTAAAAAGAATTATTGCTAAGTTTGATGTATTGGAATAAGAACAACAAAGATTATTCATGTTCATAAAGGATTATTATTATTATTATAACTCTTATCCATGAATCCGTGAAAATCAACTCTGAAATATGCTTTTATAAATCAGTGTTTTCAAAAGAATTCTCTTTTCATATTAGAGATCTTACAACAAAACTGTAAAGGACATTAGCAATTGTATGCTGATGTAGGGTCAGCATTACTAGATTTTAATCACCTATCATCAAGCTGCTAGAAGAGATCAAGTAATTGTAATATGCAAACGATTAACAGTATTTAGAGCAAGAAATTTTGTAGAAAAGACTTTATTTCATACAACCAGGATTCATTTCAAAATGTGAAAATATGAAAAAAAAAATCATATTTATTTCAGCCTGACAAGGACTGCTGTCTTAACACTGCAGAAATTTTGAAGAACTTTGAAAACAAGATATAAAGTACAAGAAGCATCACAAAAACTGACAAAGTGAGAGGAGACTTTGCAAGTATAAAGTGCTGAGGAAAATGCATAAGATGACCTAAATATGCCATCAGAGTCTTATATGATAATTTTTCAAAATGAGAAAAATTGTTTATGTATGTGATACACATTCTGCAGATATTCACAAAGCACTGAGAAACTGTTCAGCCAGCACAGTACTGCCAAGAACCTTCTTCAAAAAGTAAGTCATGACAGTTGTGATCCATATTTAGTTTTATTGAACTTGCTTTTATCACAGGAATAGACATTAGTTCATTTGGAAGGAGAGCTGGAAATTCTTAAAAAAAAAAAGGCATCAATTGCTGTAATAAATGGTGCATACTGATTGTGAGGGATAAACACACGTTCTCCTCTATGGCCTGGCAGATGTGTTTTCAATTTCACCAGAGATGTGAATGATTAATTTCTACCACTTGCATTAGCTTAGAGGAAAGTCTCTTAAAAAGGGGAGAGGCAATAGGTGCTTACAAGAATCTATTTAAGTTTTACATGACTTAAAACCTAAATAGTTCTTCAGAATAGGTCATAAAATACTGATTTAAAAAAAATAGTAGAAGAAAAGTCTACCTGGGACACCACATTGACCTGCTTTTTCCTTCCTTGCCATTCATAGACTGAAAAAAGACATAGGGAATGACACAGTTCTTTTTTTCTTTATCTGGCTAGTAATAATTCTATAAAACAGGATGGTGCATTGAAACCCAGAAGAATTCCCTTTCATGGTGAGTGAAAGTGTTAGGGTTCTTCTGTCACATCATCATTAATGTAAAATGGAAGAAAACTCGCAGATGAAAATGAACTTTTCTTTAAGTGGTTTATCTGAGAGGAGGCCACCAGGTCAGGATGAAGCTTGAAGTAAAAATCTGGAAACATTTCGAACTGTGTGATGATGATGATGTTTCAGGAACTGATAGGGAAATAAAAATTAAGAAGAAGGAAATAAATAGATAATGATGAGTCATATAAACATTTGATTCTTGATCAAACATAATGACAGGACAGGAAAAAGTCTCTCGCTACACCTAATCCATCAAATACGCACATTTTGAGGCTTATTGCCTATGATAAAAATAACCAAAATCGCTCTTCTGTCTCAAAGACAACTCATTTCTATTCACATTTCTGTTACGTTACCCCAAAAAATGCACTGTTCTGAAACCAGTCCCTTTCTATGTCAACTGCTGCAAAGTGCTTCTGTGCCTGGCAATCCGAACTTTCTATTAAGAGTCCAATACTACAGTTGCACTATAAGTCAAATTCACTGCTTTTAGGGAATATCTGCTAGACTTAATTTGACTTGGTTTGTTAATGGTATGGTTAATTTTACACAGCAATAGCAGCATCTTCTGCCATATCTCTAGAGAATACACGGTAGTTATTTTCTTTATGTGTCAGACTGTTAATGACAATGGAATATATCCTTAGAAGTATATACCAACATATGCTTCACATATATAATTCATGGTGTCAAGATTTGTAGTATTTCGTTTCAGAGAAAAATGGTCATCTTTATCCATGAGGGAAACATCTTGCTTGTATCTGAAATTCAGGAAATAAGTGAACGTGGCTCTATTTTAAGTTTGAATGTGCTTAATTTTGTTTCTTGTGATTTTAATTCAGAGATCTGCCATTTAGCATCTCTTCACAGTTAATTTCAATGAACACAAAGAGAAAGAAAAACCCTATACTATCCTAGTTTGAAAACCTTTCTTTAGTCAGAAAGGAAAATCAAATCATCTCACATAACATGACTGCTGCAGTTGCTGAAATTAGAAAAGACTTTCTGAAGAGCTGGATCAACTTGAACAGGATACATTTAAGTCTTCAAATATCTCACATACAATACCCTGCACCTTTCTCTTGGGCAGAATCTTTTCTGTTTAGAACATAATCACTTGCAGATGAAAGGATTCACTGCACACAAAGGCATCTTCTATCTCCTTTTCTGTTCACAAGTTGCTTCTTCAGAGCCATCTTCTGCTTTTACCTTTTTTCTTCAGATCACCTTTTAACCCACCCATCTGCTCCGCTAGTGGATACAGGAGCCTCTGCTGTGCCTGGGACACACATCATTACTGCTTTTCCCTGAGGCCACTTACTGCAGCTGTTAATCATGTTTGACCCCTGGCCTTCCATGGGCCTTGACCCATTCTCCTCCATGCACCATACCCCTTGTCCTGCCTCTTACCCTGAATTCCTCAGCTGCGGAGCCCCAAAACACTTCCAAAGCTGCTGCTGTCTCAGTTTTTTCATGTCGTCTGGCTCACAAACTCTCTGATTTTTGCCTTACTTCATTATACCATCTGAAGAGAATTACAAGCTAACCATAAATCCAACGAATTATAATTTCTCCACGTGTCCAGGAGAGATTTTTTTTAAACCTTAAATGTTTCACTTTCATAAGAAGCCATATAAAAATACTGATAGCTGTTAAAAATTATCAGGTAATAAAACAGCAATGAAAATACACTGATTCAGTGGCACAAATGTTTTGGCTTTTTTTTTTTTTTAAGGCTCTTCTGATTTCTTTAGCTTTTCGAGAATGAAAATGATCTACAAACAAGCAGAAAATATACAATGTTTTGTGAATTACATGCAGGAAAGGACCATTGGAAATCAATTTAAGATGCTTGATTCACTTGCAAAACAATTTCAGCTGCCTGCTTTACTAAGTGAGTTCCAATACCTACAAGTCTATATAAAAATCACCATATTTGCTTTCCTTCATAATTTCTCAATCTGTCCCAATATTCCTAACCTTCTTTTTATCAAAGAGAATATTTAAAGTTTTCTGTGCCTTGTGAGGCTTGTTTCTACTATATTGTCAGAATCAAGAGGAAACATGTGACGAGAACAGAAAAAAAAAGTATTATTCGGGTCTTATAAAAAGAACCGCAACAGAAGCTTACACATAAATACTTCTACAATTTCATTTCTTTTTATAAATAACGACACTAAGAATGGAAAAGTGATGCATAGTTCAAATGAGAAAAGAATCTACTTTGAAAGGAATTTATCTATATAAATGAAAACTAAAAATCATAGAGTAATGTAAATGAAAGTTAAAAATCCATATAATCTATAAATCTATAATAACTATTGTATAAAAATCTATAATATAATGTAGTAAGCTATCTTTAGCTATTTAATATTTAGACATGTAGTCAAAGCAAGCTGTAGGTTAACGAGTGACTGGTCCTAAGCTTCCTTTATGATGATAAATGAGGATGGGTGCCATTTTTAGGCTAGCAAATAGACTACAGGATATACAAGAACAAATTTTTGCCTTTTTATTGAAAACTATGGGAAATAAAACACCTTTAGGGAGGCAAGTCAGCATTTACTTAGGATGTATTTATGTTTTGGATTAGTTGAATCTACCTTCTGTTCTCTTCAGGTTTTTCAAATAATAAACAATAAATGTTTAGTAACAGCTTTGAGATAATCTGGCCTGACTTATATCCAGATTTAAGTCCTAGTAGTACTTTTTGGTTGGAACCTAACATTGAAATGGATATTACTATTTTTACCTCCAATTTTAGCAGTTCCACAAAATGGAAAGTGTCATATGCACTATTTATCACTGTCATAACTATTCCAATTCTTCCTCTAGTCAGAATCAGAGCTAAGTACTTAACTACTGTGGACCATGCTGCTTACAGTAAATTTATTTAAGTCTTGAATATAAGAGACTGTAGAACCTGTATTTCAAATACTTTCCCTCAGTTTAGTTGAGTTTCAGCAAATAAGTTTATGATTTATGTTTTACTCCAGTTCAAATAAAAATAGTAATTTAAATAAATTTCCAAATTTCAACTCCTATCACAGAACAGTCAACCCTATTTCTGAAGTAGAAGTGGTTATTTAATTGCTTGAAATTTGACAGGATCAGGTGTGAAATAAAAAATCAATTCCAACCTATAATAAGCAATATTTTCAGCTTCACCTATTTCCACAAAGAATGGTCTCACTCTGAGATACCTATGACTGTCTATAAAGGCAAAATTTGTGTGCCGTGAGGATTTTAAGTACGTGTAATGTGGGGTTTTTATAATAATTAGATCATTTGTGCTTTGAATGGCCAGTGTTACTAACATTGTAACTAGACTGATATATATATATATTTTTTTTTTGGCAGGGGCGGGTAGTTTGAATTAAATTGTTAAAACATTAATCAGACTAAAAAAAATTTTTGACTCAACATCTACAGTGTGTTACCTTTTTGTTGATGATCAAATTTAAGTGTAATCTTTTCATGCTGATTTTTTCCCATTTGCTCTTCTTTTTGTATAACTTTTCCTGATAACCTTACATCATACAACAGCAAAGATGATGCTGATTTATTTAATACTAATTGGTATAATATACTTTTGATAATTTGGGAAGCTTAGGAAGCTAAAATAATGGATCCAGACCTCCTCTGTTTCTCCTTACATATGACTTTTCTGCAAAATATGCCTGCATAAGTTGTCACATACAAGCAACACCCAATGAGCATTTTGAGTAAGTTTCATTTAATCCATCCATTGCATTTCTAATCATATCATTAATATGCTCATCCAAAGCATTCTCTCTTCTGCTACAAATGATTGGGAATGTTATGAGAGTTGATTTTTCATAGATCAACACTGACTGAATGCAAGAAATGATTCATTCTTTTAGTATGCTGTTTTTTAAGACATATATTTCCCTACATCAGGTTTTTATCCTGGAAATAGAGAAGAATTCCTTTAGTATGCATACATGCATATCCACATATAAATATGTCCATGTATTTGTATGAATCCTTTAACTGTGAGAAAAAAGATTCTGTAGTGTTTTAAATTGCCTGTGGAACTATCATAACACATTGAGAAAATTAATATTGATTTATTTCACTTATTGACTTATTCCTGCAGAAATTCTTTTTCTAACAAGATCTGTTTGCTTTCAGACTCTTTTACATTACATTTCAAATACAGTCTGACATGGTGAAGCATTCAAGAGCCACTGTTGAAGCTATAATCACAGTATGTTCCACTATTATACAGATATGTCTAAAAATATGTGTATACACACAAACACAGACCTAGAAAAAAGTTTCCATGTGTTGCTTACACAGTTTTACTGAAAAAAAAAAAGAAAAATCACTGCAAGAATCAGCTTATGCCAGAACTGATGTGTCATGTGAAGGATGAACAGAGCTATATGATCTGACATCTGCAACATTACAACCAAAAAAAGTCAACGACTTCCTTGTAAACTCATTTGGAATACTATTAATCTTACAAAGAAATGATTTTCTTCCAAATGTAGGTGTTAGTTCGGTAGCGCTAGCTTATATGCGAGTCTTAGTGCTGTTAGTCAATTTGATCACCTACCTGGGCCAGAAATGTTTGCAAGAAAAAATAGCCTCAAGTTTCAACATCCTTTTTGTTTGTTTATTTTGTTTTTGCTTTTATTCTCTTTCTGAAATCTCTCTATTTTAGGGATTTTATGTGTTTTTTTTCCTAATATTGTAATTTATCCCTGCTATTTTTTCTCCTTGTGTGTTTCAGACACACCCCATTAACCTCTTCCTTTGACGCTTGATAAACCTTTCCTTGTACCAAACTGTTATCTCTTGTAATGCTTATTTTCATACAAGAATAATACCAACATAATTACATGGATGTAGTTAACTCAGTACAGTTCCTTCAAATTGGGACAGCTGTTCTGCTATGCATATAAGCCAGTAAAGATATTTCTTCAGGCAGTGTTACATGGTAAGTTTTATAACTGATTTGATATTAGAGGTTGTACTAAAAAATGAACCGTTTCAGTAGAAAATCATAGCCTTAACTGAAGTAATTATACCAGGATGAAGTCTAAGAATAGACAGCTGTATTTTCTGGCTTTGATCCTGCAATAAACCAAGGATCAACCTCTAAATTTGATTACACAAAGGACTATACCCATAAAAGTGAAATTATTAGTGCCATGACCAAAACTGTTCTTATCAGTGGGAGGGAAGGGGCTCGGCTTCTTACCATTATGAAATGTAGCTGTTAAATAAAAATTTATAGGCAGGTTTCAATTTATACCCCTGCAGTAATAAACAAGAACAATGTTTAACAACTTATTACAGTAAAAATGAGCATGCTTAGTATTTCTTCACAGAGAACATGCCATGCCACAATCACATCTCACATTGAATTGGTAGTTCCCTCTTGCCTATGAGACAGAATTTCCTGTTGTATAGGAGACTCAGAAGCTTACTCACAGTTCCACTGAAATCAGCTGCAAACCTCCCTTTGCTTTCCATGGAGTCAAGATTCTGCCTAATTTGTCTGTGCTTAATAATAACACTGCAGAAGATCTCAATAACCAACTAGTTCTTGGTTTAGATATTGGTATAAAGAATGAAGAGATAAGTTATCTGTACAATATTTTAACATGGAAACACCTTTCTTTTCGTAAAAATATTTCTGTCCTGTAATACTAAGGCTTGAATACAAATTTTGATTGTGTGTAGTTTTCATATTTCCTATTAGATTATATCTTATGTAATTGTTTTATTCATTTCATTTAAAAAAAAAAAACCAAAACCAAAAACATTTGTAATACAGTTACACAGTTGAAGAGTATGTCAAAGGATTACTATTTGGATGCATTGGATATAATAAATAATAAAATTGTTATGCACTCTTTTAGAGTAAACTTAATTGTATTATGCTTTTCAAGGCATTTAAAAATGAATATATATAAAAAAGGTTGTTACATTTTAAAGAATTTCAGCTAACATTCTGAAGTGTACTGAAGAATTACACAAGAGAGCAGATAAAATTTAAAAAATAAAACAGCATGGTTATGAGCAGGAATTTGGTAGAAAAGAAATATTAGTCTTATTATTTTATTTATTTTTTCGTGTCTTTTAAATCTTTAATTTTGTAATCTTTTGCTTATTTTTAAATACTATTAAGAACACAGAATATTAAGGAAATCTCTGGACATGAGGACTCACTTTAAAGGAATTACTTGAAAAGTTGCTTTAAAATCCTATACCTTCTAAAATTCAATGAATAGGCTAGTTCACAGTAGTCCTTGGTGTTCAGAAATTCTACAAGCATACAGCAGTATTGGTCATGCCTCATGGCATTTTGTAGAAAGCCACCTTCACAGGTGGCAGCTGTCCTCAGTGAAACTGTGATTTGCTTATAAAAGGTCTGCTTCTCCAGAAAATCAGTAGGGATTCTTGATAGGAGTAGAATTAGACTAACTAATCATTTGTTTCCTAATCAATGTGGAAGCAGAGTTTTAATCTTCTTCATTTAGACAAGGAAATACACTGTCCTACAAATCTTACAATATTTACATTTTTTGCTTTACTCCCTTAAAATACAGAATTAAAAAGAAACAAATCTGCAACATGTCTCTTACTTACATTAGGACTCTTTTGTTAATTTCTGGGGTAGCATCAAGACCACCATACGTCAACTCTCTTGTCCTATCATCAGCTAGTGATGCAGTGATTTCAAGAGGAATGCTAACAGATGCACTTAACATAGGAGTGAACCAATTCAGTGAACCCACTGCACCCCAGACACTGCTATTAGAGCCACGCACCTCACCCATAATTAGGAAATAACACACTTGAAATGACAAACTTACCTGCAGAGTTTTTATCTTTTACAAGGTGGTTCAGTTCCATAAGGCAGTAGCAATACTTTTGAATTGGGATACATAGCATATATTTCACCATTCTGCTTTTCAGTGACATACATATTACATACTGTAGTACAAATATTGTAGATAGGTTAAGAGTTCATGCTGCCTTCTATTTTATAGTCCAGTGCTAAAAGATTTTTATTTTCTTCAGACTCAGCCATTATGGTGAAATGTTTATTGCCTGCACAAGTAAACTGCTTCAAGGCCGATTGAAATGCAAACTAGTCAGTAAACGCTCATCATTTATATTACATATTGGTATTTTCATAGTTTGTATAGTCTGCAATATATTGTGAGAATCAAGGGTTCATCTATCACTTGTTTAATTGTCTGTAAAAAACATTCGGACAGAAAGGGGAAGAAAGTGAAGAGGAGAGAGTATTATCAACCTAAAGAGAATTCAGGCTGTTTTGTTATCTCTATTTAATACACTGTCATTTATGTCTGTCCACAGATCTATTTAATAACGAGAAAGGGACAATAGAAATGCTTATGTATTAGGAAGATTATTTTGTTTGATTATACACTCGTGTAGTATTTTTATTTGGCACTTCCTACCAAGTATAGGTTTTATGAGTGTTCTGTTTTGCTTGCAGTATTCCTTTCTGTTAAGGATGTGCATGAGGCTGATGTCTTAAGTAAGATAATAGCAAGTGCAAGTACATTGCTGATATAAACAAAGTTGTCAATGGTTACTAAAGTAACTGCTCTGGAATATTCAAGATGATGCAAATGAATACAGGATCATAATAAGTACTGATTGGCCATGCTTAAAATGTCAAGTATTTGCTTGGAACAAGTTTGCAATACTTGCATGTTTTAGTTTTCCCAAGGGGACTAACAGAAATAAAATTCTGCATGAAACTTCAAGCACTTAGAGATACATAAGGAACTCCAGAGAATTTTCAATTAGTTTTCATAATAACTGTATCTCTAAAGCACTATGTATAAACATAACGTACTGGAAATAACCCATATTACTTTGCATTCCTCTCCTCCTTTGTGATAAAAGTGCAAAGTATTCAGCAGCATAGAAAAGTTGGAGGTCAGTAAAAAACGTATTTTAAAAGTTGGAAAACAACCCTGAAAATGTTACATATTAAATTATTAATTTCAAGAAACCTTTGTCTAATTGCCATTATATGAGGGTACTATTAAAGCAAAACAGAAAATGCTTTCAGGGCTCAGTAGTAGAATTGAGAATTGATGGAGAGCAATCTTGATAGAGTACAAGAATTTTAGCTCACAGCATGAACATTCTCTAAATCTTCTGAGAGAAAGACTAGCTCCTGAAATAGTAATAATAGGTAATGGTATGATGGCTAACCTTAATCTGAAAGTTTGATGTAGTGGTGATATGCTCAAATCACACAATGAAAAATTATGCAATAATATACCTCTTCACTGCTACAGTATACTTTCAGTATCAAAAGAAAGTGTGCATGTTTTTTTGCATTTGTAACTGTTTGCATATTTGTATGTACAGTACACCTCTGTGGAAATCTGTATCTATAAAGAAAGATATGTCAGTATGTACTACAAGAAGATCATTGATCATTCTCTTCCCCTGTATTTAGACAGAAAACATACACCTACAGCTATTTAAAGGATAGCCAGTCTCCCCATCTTTGAAGTTTTTTTTTTTCTTCCTTTAGATTTGTACATAAATGTCCAAGATTTGCCTCAGAAAGCCCTGGCACATACTTATTGTGCACAGATTATGATGATGTACTTGTCCAGTGGTGTACTTGTGGTGGAACACAATTTTAAAGCCTTTCAGACTCCCATCTGCCAACTTGCCTAATCCTATCCATGGACAAAAACAACCTGACAAAGGCAACTAAAGAAATGTATGCCATAATTCAGAGGTAAGAACCCTAATTGTGAAAACTTGGTACGTAGAATCATAGAATCGTTGAAGTTGGAAGGGACCTCTAGAGGTACATATTTGATTGTTCTGTAATTCTAAAGCACCTTTATAATTATGAAGAGAGTTTTAATTGAATTGTACAATAGTACAATGCTTTTATTTAACAAAATATGGCCAGTTTTTCTTAATAATAAGAAGTGAGAAATGAAGAATTTTATCTCAGCTGGCTGAACAAGAAAAAAATACACTCAACATTTCTCTAACAGAGTAAAGTTTGATCTGCAGTGATTCTTGGGGTCACGTTATCATTTGCAAGAATCTCAGCAACTTTGTATCTAAATACTTACAGTTAATAAAGTATTAAGACACTTATGCCTCTTTTTAAATCACCTATATAAACTACTAATTTGTATAAAATTATTTTACCAAACCTACCATACCATGCCTAACATACCATTCATAATCAACATTGTTCATTGTTAAATACCCTTTTCCTCTGCCAGTAGGGCATTTGGAATGGTTCCTTTATATCATGTGATTAATTAGTAATGAAGTTTTTATTATGACAGGTGGTTGTCGTGTGCTCCAGCAGGCCAATCCATGAGCCCACTCCTTCGTACTGTCACGATGAAAACTTTCAGCCCACAGGCTAAACGGATGCTACTCGTCATAGCAGCCATTATTAAGGATGTCTTTAAAGCATATGGAGGAAACACCATTAAGTGTTTGATTTTTATATATCCATTACTGTTCATGCAGTAAGAACGTTGTAGCTTTTCAATATATGACAGGAGTAATGGAAAGACTTCTGCGAAAGTGCTTGGCTTCTGTAATATAAATTATGGAGACCTCGGCCTCAATAATTTATTGCTTACTTTGAGTGTTAGTATTAACTAAGACTGAACTAGCCATACAAATAGCCTTATCTGTGTTCCTAGGTGTCTTTTCAAGCAGTTTTTTGAGACAGTAAGAGAAGTTTTGAGGCCTATGGTGATAAGGAGGTTGGATGACTTCATTGTAAGAAATAGAAAAGATCCAGACTGTAGCCCAAGTCTCAACAAAGCATAACTTATTTTCCACAGAAATAGATGACAAAAGGAGATTTGTTGAAATATCCGTGCAAGGCAGGCCAATGCAGTTTGATTTTTTCCTATTCCATATAATTCAACTATTAAATTAATTACAAACTGTGTACAAAAAGTGAAATACTCCCACTCCAGATTTTAGTAATTACTTAACACCTAATCAATCCCAGTGATTTGTTATTATTTATTATTACTATTATTATTATTATATTATCATTATTTTATAGGTTTATTTTATAGTTTATATTTTAATAACAAAATAAAATACTAAAAACATTATTTTGATCAAGAATCTTCATTCAGTAATCAAAAACCTGCCCTCATTTGGAACGTTTTTGTGTCATAATACTTACTTACCCATACTGAAACGGCTATTTTAAAATCATTAAAATCAGCTTTGGTGTTAGTTTGAATAGAAAATGAATGATTTTAAAATATTATCAACAGGCTTTCCTGTGAAAAGGTGATAAGGTCACTGACTGATTCATTTTCAATAGCTACATTCTTCAGATTAGGCAGGCTTATGTTCATGCATTTTATCATCACCTTCATTGGGCTACATGATTTTACATGAAGATGATTGGTAAAATGAATGCACCAACTTTTCTGAAGACTTTTTAAAATGCCATATATGTCTCATGTTACAATGTGGACTGTTCCAGAAGCAAAACTTTCATATCAAGGAATAAATTAAATCACTTACAGGATGAAAACCTTTACAGGAAAGGAAGAGCATATCCAGTGAGTTTTATTGCAAAATTGCAATAAACATAATCTGGAGTAACACATTAAAGAGCTTAGGCTTTCAAAAAGTTTAACTCCGTGCTGATGAATTTTATAGATTGTAAAAGTATGCTCAAAAAGAGAAATATGCTCAAAGACAAGTTGATTATGGCTTCAAAACTTCAGAAAACAAAACAAAGAGATTTAATTTATACCATCCTACGGTGCAGGAAAAAAAGAAAAGTGAATGGGAAGATGCTTTAGTCCTAGAAATACAGGTCTTCAATACACTCTCAAATCTATTACATTCTTCTCACTTTTCCAAACTTTTAGTTTCCCTCAGGTACGATCAATAGGATATATAGCTTTGAGTATAACTAGCTAGACTTCTGGTGTTCTCCTCCTCTATATCCCACAGACATCCAATCATATTTTCTTTATATTGTTTCTGTGTTTTTTTTTTTTTTTCCATCTATTCTTTCTTCAGTTCCATTAGAACGAATTTATTTTTATTAGATCTTCCTAAATTTATATTTTTCTTCCTATACCCCCCAGATTTTAACTTTCTTCCTTATTAGGCATCTGCCTCCTACATACTCTCATATGCATCTCTGATCAGCGCAGTTATGTTCATAACCCTATAGTTTGGAATCCACTCTGATATATCATAACCTCATCTTTTTCATAATTTTTCTTACTTCATGATACAGGCTAGAAAGCATAAAAATTAAAATAAATGCAAGGGGCTATCTAACTCAGACTTCTAAGAAAATACATGTATATCTGTGAGGATTTTATTCTCCTCTTCTTCTAAAGTCACACCTGGATCTCTAATACTGTCATTCTTTAATACTGTTATACAGAAGGGCATGGACAGTGGAAAATACTACAGTCAGCAGTCTCCTTGTCATTACTCTTGGGATACTGCACTTCTCTGTTACATTGAACATGGATATACATTTGTAGCTCATCAATAAAAAAAAAAAAAGAGAAAGAGGACTGTTTTGCGAGCAGATGCACTCCTCTTATTCCATAAGTCTCCCAGTCTTTGGACTTCAAAAAAAGAAAATTATGTAGCAGAAAATGTACTTATTTAGTGAGCCAGAACAAAATATTCCATACTACTACCTACTTATCCTGGAAATCAAATTAAAACTAGACCGATCATTATTAAACACTGAGGATCCTTTTCTATTTCTCTTTTCCACTTTCAAAACTGCACTGCAGCTGTACAGCTTGAGGGGACATTGACATAAATATAAAATAAATAACATTTCTTGTTATTAAAGTCTAGCTGGTCTGCTATGCTAAGATAACAAACTAAAATCCCACAGTTTTTTTTTTTAAATCTTTGTTGCATAAAGACTGGCATATGTCAGTAGTTTTCTAGTTTGATTGATAGAATGTAATTGCTAGGAATAAAAAAAAAAAATTGAAGACCTCAGAAAGTAGAGCTAATGATAACTGGATGATTGAGTCAGATGTATGCTTTACATTAAACACTGCAAACAATCATAAACAGAATTTCCATTTACTGATTGTTTACTTTTAAATGAATTGTCACAACCACAGATTCCTTTAAAGGAGATGTATTCTGGTTAATGAATGTCCATCCTCTTCTGACATGGAGTACATTTAAAGATTTTCTTCAACTACTGTGCTTCCATACATTACATTATTGAAGAAAAAATAACTGAATAATCTTTTTTATCCCACAAAAGCTAGAAATACCCCTATATAAAGAAAAACAAAATATATTGCTCTGTATTTTTCATTAAGCATTGAAATTAAACTGTAAAAATATGTAGGCGAATGGGGAACTATCAGTGAGCAATATTCCTAAATACATTCTAAAATATTTAACTGTCAGAAGTAATAATTTATAAAGCAGGACTGTAGACATTTTCCTGATAGATCTGAGGGGTATGTTAATGGAGCACAATGAAGACAGATAGGTCCATTCTAATACCATTGAGCAGACAGCCGCTTCATGAAATGCATCTCTGCCAATGCCCATCAATCTTGCCATGTTGGCTGCTTAGATTAGACACTGAGAAAGTACTCCTGTGAATCCTTAAAAGGCTATTTCTGTCTTTTGTGAAGTTGTTTAACTTTGTTTTCATTTTATGGACTTTGAGTGGGCTGTAAGGCACACAGAAGCCTTAATACCTATCCTTATAAAATCCCTTGAAAATGGTGGTTGTTACAGAAACATAAACAGTATCTTTACAGGTCTACCCACTTAGGCTTGTCCTGCTTCATATTATGTGATATTTCCTTATTTTTGCAAAAGTTGTGTATTAATAAAGAAGTACAATTTGATTTGATGAATTTTACATAATAATATTCAAAGCTAAACTTTCCTCAACACAGTTGCTGAAGGATTTTAGAATCTAGTATCTATGCTCCCGTGAGTAAACACTTAATAAATCAGGTTCACGAATTTTAAGGCAGTTTATATAAATATATATCTTTAAATATGCAGCTCTTGTGAATTGCTATTTAAGTGTCGTTTAGTCACTTCGAACTGCAGACACATCCACACAAATAAGCACAGGTTTTTTATTCTTGGCCATAAGATATACTGGCAAATCAGTGGGTGTACACTAAACTACCCTTCTGTCAATCAGGAAAATAAACTGCTTACCAAAATAAAAAGGTGCTATGACTATTATGGGCCAAATGTGCCCTGATTGTGAATTGTCATTGAATAAAGTCTCTGGAAATTCACTGGGCATGACTAGGTCTTGATTAGGTCATCAAATAACATATATCTACAGAGATAGTTTGAACTCCTAAAAATGATGTGAAATATTTTGCTTTCTTATAAGAAGCTCTCTAATTTGCTTAAATCAGGCAATCATTACCCTAGGGTAGACTACACAATAATAAAAGGCTAGTGATCAAGGTCAAAATTTTGGTACTGCACATACTGGAATTTAAGTGGATATAAAAATGCCTTGAGCTGGACTATACTGTATGGAACTTACTGCAGTTTTGTGAAAGTCAGCAGAATAGCTACTGCCTTTTTAATTTAAACAATAAGTTTAAGTGCTTTCTGAAAACTACTCTTGATGTTTCTTCTTTATAAAGAACTGAAAATAAATATGTCAGTTCTCATGAGATACAGCAAAAGTGTTTGCAGATAGCTCAACTTCAGCTCAGTTGTCATGGCCTGCAAAAAGCTGCACACACTGTTTGATTTCTCTTATTTCTTAAAGGAGGTTAGGAAGATATATCAGCAATTGATTACGGAGACAGGAAGACAGGAAATATTGCCTGACATCTGAACAGAGTTAAGACATGAAATAGCATGGATTTGTGATGCTTAGTTCTGTGCCAAGTTCAGAGTTTGAGTTTCAAAAGTACCACATAATAATGCTTGATTTAAAAGCCTTTTAAATAGTTTCAAAACCCACTATCATTCAGCCTTAGCAATTCCATCTCATTTTTGCAAAGAACTTTACTATCTTTTTTTCTGTATTTCTCTCATGATGTAATACTACAGATTACAGAGTGCTAGCTGTTGTATATTTGAAATACCATCTAACTTCCTGCAACCAGCCTATTTTCTCTTTAAAGTATGATATGTAGTCCATGACCTCGTCATGACTTCCTCCTCCACTTCTATTTTGTTATTGCTTTAGTTTTGACTGATGGTAACTGTCATTTCAATCTGAGAGCTGAGAATGGCCTTAGGGAAATGACATCTATGGTGGTATATAGTCATAAGTAAGAAAAGATAATTCAGAAATGATAATTGGTTACAGGATTAAAAAAAAAGATTAATGAGGTATCTTGACAAACTAAATAAGATATCCCTGAGGCAAATTGCAGAAAGGAATAAGAAAAAAAAATAAGTACTTCAGGAATCTGATAGTATCATCCATGTCATGATTACATCATGGGCACCAACAGAAACACTTCATGCACTGACAGAAGTCTGGCCAGCTTTGCTGTGCAGTAGCATATCTGTTCACATTACAGAGTCTGTCACTTGTTCACACTAAAATTAAAGCCAGGATAGCTGAGTTGCTGTCATTTTTTCACTTGAATATTCTAAAAGCAATTGTAACAACAAGCAATTCTAAAAACAATAACAGCTTAAAGGTACCTTTGATCTAACTCAGCCCTATGCTGACAGAATCCATTTTTATCACAGATAGTGCAAAAGTACTGCTGGATAAGGTGATACATGTCTTCAGAAGATTAAAGAACAGCTTTTTATTTTCCAAAAGGAACAAGGCCCTTTTAGCATAGTATTTAATCACCTGCGTAATATTAAGCATGTGAGCAGAACTAGCAGTCAAATGGATGATGGAATACTTTATCTAGAGACAGATAACTAACATTCAGATATGAAAAGAGAGAGAAAATGAACGAAGATGATGGATCTACATTATTTATCTTGCACAGGATAAACATCAGGCCATTTTACTGCTTTTTATAGAGCTGATCCTTTACATAGCAGTTCTGCTTTGTGTGAGCTTCTGAGTCTTCAGCATGCCTTATGAACATCTCATCTCAGCTTAATACCTCAACCACTATGCTAGGATTTTAGAGGTAGTACATATGTTTTGGATAGAGTCTTTAAATCCCTCGTATAGTCACAGAACTTTTTAAATTTGTTTTTATCTGAAGTTTATACTTCAAAACATTTTGGGGAAACTTCATATGGAGATTTTTCATGTTAGAGTCAAACAAACCTCAAAAGGCTACCTACTTCATAGGAAAATATTCCCAAACTCTAGAAGTTACTTCAGAAAAGAGTGATGATTTTATGGCCATCTACATTTTTCTCTGTATTTGTTTGTGTGTGTGCATTTGAACAGTTAGTAAACCATAAATATTTCCAGTAACTGAGATTCATTATGTATATTAGCCAAATGGATTCTTCTTCTCATCACTATGAATATAATAGCATTCTGAGTTAAAAAAAGAAAAACAGGGAAAAAAAAGGATTTCTCAAGTGTCTCTCTGCTCTTATAAGCAATGCATTCAGAATTCCTTTATTAAATTTATCCTGGTTAAGCATTCATGAAGCTTGAGAGTCTCTCTATACCAGTATCCAGCCCTTTCTTCCCCACATGGCAGTCCCACCATCTCATGAGGACTAGCTGGATTATGTTATCTGAGATGCAATACACACTCTTTTCCCTCTGTATGCATGAATACCTTCATCGCTGCTATTATATGGAGTTTATACAGTACCAAGCACGTACTATTTCACTACACTGGATTTTACTATGCCGAACATATAGTGAAATAGAAAGTAGCAGATCCTTTTCCAATAGATGATAGGTGAATGGCAGATGCAAATAAGTAAGGTTGACTGTAGCAGGATAATGGCAACATAAAAAAAGAACTGTCATCTCATTAAGAAAGTACTTATACCACATAACAGGTTTTAGATAGTGAAACCTATTGCTACCGAACTCCATAGCCGGATAGGAGATGGAAGTAGCATATGATGGATGGAAGTACAGATAGGGCAGCATAATATGATCACCCCTGCTGCTGTTCAGAAAAATAATGTTGAAGAAAGATTTTTAAAAAATTTTTAAAGTATGTATTTTAAAAAATGTATTTTCTATCAGTCAGTCTGAAATTTTCTTAAATAAAGTGGACCAAGTCTTAGAACATGCACATTGTTCTGGTGACCTGTACTGAGAGTTAAATCAGATAAATAAAGCAAAAGCGAGAGGAGGTTATTTTAATATGGTAAGGAAATATTATGATTGTATATGCTGACCTGAAGATAAAAAGAAGATATTCAGCTATAAGTAACCAGACAAAAAATGTAGTACCTTCATTTCATACCTATATTGAATAAAGCTGAGTTAAATATGCAAGTTGTTTTATATGAAAAAGGCATTTTTAATATTATTAAACAGATATTCATATAGTTATATTGACAAGAGTATACAAATAGAGTCAAGTTTGTTTTCTCACTGCACTTTTGAAAAGTTCATTTTGAAAAAAGCAAAGAACATTTCTAAAGGAATGACATAAGAAGATAAAAATATTAGTAGGAATGGAAATTTAGGAAATTAGTATTTATATTAGAAAAACGAACTACTGTAATCAATAATATACATGGTATTGACATAATTTGCACTGTAAAGGATAAAAGTGCATTTGAAATTGAAGCATATGAAGCAGATAGAAAGCTATAACAGGTAGATATTTTTAAATCTGTCATCTTTAAAAGCTCACAGAAATTGAGGAGAGGTCTGTGATGACAGAGAAATGTTCACCTGTCTTCAAAATCCAGAGAACTACAAGCTGGCGGTTGTCACTTCAGTCTCTGGGAAAGTCATTGAATGAGACCCCTGGAAGAACATTTCTGGGCACATGGGGGAGAACATGATTAGAAACAGTCAGTATGAGTAGACAGACCCAGGGTAAATCACACCAAACTGACCTGCTTGCTTTCCAAGATAAAATAATTGGATTTGTGGATGAGAGGAAACCTTGACATTAGCTAGGCTTTTGACACTATCTCCCATGCTATTCTGGTGTTTTTTTTAATCTTGTATTAAGACGTTATATTCAGGATACATAGGCAAATTAAGTGGGTAGAATAAATGATTGGAAGATTAGTGGTTAATGGGTCATAAGCTACTGGAGGCTAGTAAAAAGTGTAGTACTTCAGAGGTCTATCCTGACAGAGTTAACAGCTTAGGCTGGATGGGGTGATGGAGTGCATATTCCATAGTCAAATTTGTTTAAATGGGAAGAAAAGAGGTTCAGAACAAGCAAGAAATCCTTTTTGTTTGTTTTCCCATAAGGACGGAAAAGAAGTGGATCAGGTTGCCAAGAGAGGTTTTCAAGAGTTGACTGGCTAAAGTCCTGAGCAAGCTGGTCTAACCTAGTGGCCGATTCTGCTGGGAGGCCTGGATTGCTGGATTAGAGGCCTTTTGAGGTCCTGTTCCATATGAATTATCCTATTATTCTATAACGATCTATAATTTTTTTTGAAGAGATGCCATAAATCTGATTCTAAATCTGCCAATATTGGTGCCAGAACAGTTTGCCTTTTATGGACTTTGGACTTTTTCTTATCTGACAGCTAGAGTGTCTGATTTATTCTTGAATTGGTCAAAAAAAAAAAAGTGGGGAAATCAGTGAAGAAAACACAAATTTAATTAGAAAATGGTTCAGTTCTGCTGTATGAGGTGGTGGCAGATATGAAATGACTAACCTAGTATACATAAGCAGATATTCAAGACCGAAGCACCCTAAATAACCTATAGCTTTCCTGCTCATCTAAACTAGCAGTATCATATGCTTTGAAACATTGATAGCCAGACCTCTGAGAACATGCTCCACACCTGCAAAATTTCTCCCTTCCTTCAGAAGGTTTTTAATTTTGTATGTTCTTTTTCTTTATTGCAAAGAAGAGTTAGCTGACTAAACTTATGGTGCTGTGAAGAGCCAGTACAAAGGCACGTAATTATCTTTTTTAAGAGGCTTATCCACCTTTCAATAACTCACTCAGAATTCAATCAATAAAAACACTTCATACAAAACTGAGTTTTACCCATATTATCTGAAATATTGTGTTGAATTTTCCCACAATGATATTGCCCATAATGTCTTTTGCTGACTTACCTTCTTCTTTTGCTGAGTGTAGGCTTTAAGAATATTGTTCTTGTTCCTAAATGGTGATGGCTTGACACGGCATATGGCTTGACTGAAATCTTTGGCACTCTCTTCTCAGTTTCTGAATGAATGTCTGATTTACTGTTGGCTGAAAAGAACCCCATTTCCTAAACAGGTAAACATATGCTCTGCAGAGTATATACCTTAAATTAAAATCTGTTTTAATTTTAACTGCATAAAACATGTTTCTTTATGCATTATTTAAAATATTTGGAAAGTCTCAAATGTCATATTGTATCTTTATATGACATGGTTATCATTTTGGAGGCTAATGTATTTTATTGTAATATGCTAAAGTTGAATACTTACACACTTTTATTATCAATTTAAGCCACTACCTTATGCTTTGCTGAATTCTTTGATCTCAAGGTGCATTAATAAAGTACATTTAATCTCTTTCTGGTACTTATCATGAAAAAACAACTTTAGTTTTCCTACTCAGTTGAATGTTGCTCTGCAGAATGGAATCGGTTCAGTGCTATGGATAATTTCTCTTAAGAAAAGACTCACCTTACCTTTGTTTCCCTCTCCTTTGTTCCCTAATGAGAAAAAATAAAGCTCTTGTTAGTAATCCTTATTAGACAATAAATCACACATCACTTGCTTGTAAAACTTACAACTTAACTTGTAAAACTTATAATCACATAGGAAACTTGCACAAAATTACCACAAATCACATAAACACATTTTTCATCTATATCTGAGTCTATGATCTGAAAACCTATAACACTTTAGCTGTCTAAAATAGTAATCACTTAATTCACATTTACAAGGCTATATAACTCTTAGTTTAAGATCTTATCAATGTTGTGTTAATCTGAAAATGTTACTGAATCATAAGAATGGTTTCACAAACTTTTTTTAAGCTTGACAGAGCGGTTTTAACTTTTTACCAGTGTCCAAGTCTCTGCATGGATTTTTCTACCTTTTGACTCCTGAACTATATGATTCAAGCCTATCAAGTGAAGCAGAGCCATTGCAAAACCAGCAGGGCAAGGGCCAAAGGATGGTTCCCTTCTGAAGAAATAGTTGTTTTTTTTTTTTTTTTAAGACTTCCACTAGAGCCAAGAAAGTAATCTGCAACCCACAAAAGATATTGTTCTTAGAACCTAGCTGTGTTTTTCATGCTGTGCACTACTTTAAATTGTTCCATGGGCACAGTAAGCTACTGGTTGGTCTTTTTTAAGGAAAGAAAATCTTTTTCTTGTCTCACTGGTACCTCTCAGCATTGAGAGCTTTGTGCTTTTTGGTTATTGCTGACAAATTAAGAATGTAATAAATCTTATATATTTTTAAAAATATACATGTGTATATACATTCTGAATTTTCATTGAAAATATGTAGTTCTGCTTAATACTAGGAGCTTTGACCTAATTATCGTTTGCTGACTTTGAAGTTTTCAGGAGTTATACATTGCCTTTCGGCTATATCTGATGCAGTTACAGAACAAGCAAAACTGTGTTTCTGCTCAGCATGAAAACCACACCAGATTGCAGGTGTTCAGAATGAATCATCTTGCAAAGAAATTCTAGACTCCATAATATCTTAGAAAAGTAATGTTAGATTCAAAGTTTCTGCTTAAAAAAGATAATGGACATGAAAACTGTGAACTAATTAAAAATGATTTAACATATAGAGGAGGGTTTTATCCTCCTTTCTGGACATTTTTTTATCAGAAAGATAAAATACTAAATATTTAAAAGATGCTCTGGTGAAAAGCCCACCCCTTTGGCAAATGACCAAATGTGGAGCATGCTGTGGAGCTTGAACTGAAATGCAGTCAAAATTTCCTTACATTCAGCTGCTTTCTCACAAACACTCATATGAAAATATATGGGGCAACTTAATATATAATTTCCAGGAACTTTCTTGCAATAGTTTCTCAGTAGAACTACTTGGGTAAAGATTCACTCACATGAGTAAAGCCTTTACCATGAAGGCTTTCATTTTTGTGGAAGAATCCATGACTGAGATATTACACGATCATTTATTATGCTCTGAATTTCTGGATATAATGAATGGACTACAGGAGGATAGAATTTGTAACTGTCTGCTTTCCTCTTTGCTAGCAAAGAAGAAAATTTTAAAAAGGAGTCTTTGATACAGCTTTCCACCTGTACTTGGCACTGTGAGACCGTTCAGTTTTGAGGTCCCTTCCTACAAGAAAGTCATCAAGGTGCTGGAGTGTGTCCAAAGAAGGACAATGAAGCTGATGAAGGGGCTGGAGTACAAACCTTATGAGTTGCAGCTGAGGGAGCTGGAGTTATTTAGTGTTTAGAAGAGGAGTCTCAGGGGAGACCTTATCACTCTCTACAATTACCTGGGAGGAGCTTGTAGTGAGGCAGGGGTCAAACTGTTCTCCAAAATAACTGCTGACGTGTCAAGAGGAAAGTTGCACCATGGGAGGTTCAGGTTAGATATTAGGAATAATTTCTACACAGAAAGAGTGGTGAAACATTGTAACAGGCAGCCCAAGGCAGTAGTGGAGTCACCATACCCAGCAGTGTTCTAGAAACATGTAGATGAGGCACTTAGGGACATGGTTTGGAAGATACGATGTTGTTACAGTTGGACTTGATGATCTTGAAGGTCTTTTCCAACCATATCAATAAGATTCCAGTCATTATTTTATGACTCTATGATGGTTCTATAGAAATTATGAGAGCCAAGCTGCAAAATTAATAGAATATTTTTACTTTATTTCTAATTTTAATTTAAAACAGGAATTAAAAAAGTTTTTGAAACCTTACATAGATTGTGTAGTCAAAAAGAAGGAGATCAGAGGAATGCTCCATAATATTCAAAGGCTTACAATAATAGCAGAAATTCCTTAGTGTTAAAATTGCAGATGCCCAGAGATTGAGGAATCTGATATATTAATGGGAACAGACTCTTGATACAAGTGAGATAGATTGGGCTTAAAAGTTGTACGATGTATTCTAGTGCTATATTGCAAACTGGATTTCTAAAATTATCTTCTTAAAACAGGTGACAAAATATCTAGTGCTTTTTATGAACAGTTCATTTAAGATAATGTATTTATAAATGACAATAAATGTACATACTTTCATGCACATAGCTGAATGACAGATTTTAATGATGAGACTTTTGCATGATTGTGTGATGAACACAGATTCCTGATCATCCAAGTTCCAAAGAAACCCATTCTCCCATGGGAATTCTTATCAAGAAATGGACAATGAAAATGTGGAGATCCTGATAGAAAGCACACATCAACAGATCTCATTTATTTTTAATGGTTTTCATTCCAAAATAAGGTCCTTGTGTGTCCTGCATTCAGAATAAATTTAGTTAATATTTTTGTTGTTTATATAAATTCCAGATCTCATTCACCAATTAATTTAGGACTTTTCCTGGTTTTATAAGAGGATCAGCTTAACACACCAACATAAGGATCCATGGCATTTATTGTCAATGGCTCACAACATCCAGAATTCTTGGTCACTTGTTCCTTGATATTCCTGGAAGCAAAGCTAATATTCTCCAACTCTTTTACCCAGTGAGTGCCTAGACAAAAAAAAATAAAGAGAAACAGAGCTTAGTTAAGTCATTGCAGTCAATGATGTGAGTTGTGTATATGTGTACATATAAATGGCTGCATGGCTGGAAAGCAGAGAGGGTTGCTACTTATGATATTCTACTAAACACAGCACTTTCAGTGCCAGAATTAGTTTATAAATATGTATATATACAAATATCTGATAAAGGATATCCCATTGTTTTCCCTCCAAGGTTTGCAAGAAAGACCAAGTCTATGCAAATAAAAAGAAAAGTGAAACTCACAAAAGCTTGCTAATCTCAAATTGCATATGGCAATCTCTTTAAAAGTTAAGGCTTAGATGTTTTGCTGCAAAACAATCATGGGGAGCGGTGATGACTAAATGATTTTATTTGGAGGATTACTGAAGTTTTCCCTTATCCTAAGAATGAAGTGGCATAGGAAAAGCACAGGAAGCAAAAAGAAGGAGGAATGAATTTATTTGGTATACAAGGGAACGCAGGATGACTGAAGATAGAAACTGTAAATATAAAATGGTAAAGGTACCTGTGAATACTGGTATTGAAGTATCTTAAGTTCTCTGCCCTCAAAATTCCCCTTACTATCTCTGTGCTAGTTACTCCAAGTTCTGGCCCAAGATACCCAAATTCTCTCCCACGGTCAATCCTATATATATATATGTATATATATATGTATTTATATATATATGTATATATATACAAAGTAAGCATATATTTAGATGATCTGGAAAGTAAGTCTCTCCATTTTCTATCCCTCTTTAAAATACCACTATCACTTGTCTCAGCTTACAGTGTGTAAGAATCTAGTGTCACAATACATGGAAATCATGCATGGCTAAAAACAAAGACTGATTAGAGCTCACAAAACATTAAAGAACAATGACACAGAATTTCAGATTTAGACTAAACTCCAATGTAGTCTCAATACATCTTTTAGGGAATAATTTTGCAAATAATCATGAATCATCAATTGCATAGATATCTATGCAATTGTGAGAAGATAAGAATAATTGCTTATTAAATAAGTCTAGCAAGGCTTATGCTGATTTAGAATTCAATGAAAATATTTTTAAATGTATTGAACATATATCTATGTAGATGAGGTAACAGTAACAATGAAAACAAACCTAAACCTCACATTTGCAAAATGTGATCTGTGAGCAGAAATATGAGGATTTTTTTTTGACAAATAATACTTTCAATGATATAGAGTTATCCGTTGTGTACTAAAAAACAAAATCACATCTTCCCAGTTTAGAAAAGGAAACTTAAATCTATATTTTTAAGATCATGGACTTGCTTAGACATGAATGAGGATGTGTTTCAATATAAAATTTATATATATATATATACACACTATTTTTATATACATTATATATATATATATAATATTTTAGAGAATTTTAAAATATGTCAAAAATCATGTGTACAAATGACTTTGGAAAAATGAAAACATTGGAATTGTTTCGCTATAATCTTTATTGTTTTTGCTATATGAAAGAATTTTGATATTTTGGGATATCTGTGAATGTAGACATTATTCCCTAAAATATTATATTAACATGAGCAAATATAATTTGCTGATGATGGACATTAATAGACTTATAACAGTGATGTTCTACAAATCTCTTTCAAATGTCAGTTAGGAATAGTATGATAATAACTGGGTGATTGAGGTGATCAGTTGTTCCAAAAATAACATCCTAATCAGCTGAAGAAAAGTGGTTTTTAAATAAGCTGTTCTCCTGTTCACCTCAGTATCAGGATAATGTCTGTGAAGAAGAAATACTTTTGGCAATATATAGCATAGGTTCTTTGACAACACCTAGCACTAAATCCATTACTTAGGCCAAAATGGGTTATAAGAATAAAACCTCTACAAGACTCCTATTTCTACTGTACAGATCTGACCTCAGAGGGCAATGGAGTTATTCATGAAATTACCCTCCCAAAGCTATATATATATATATAAATATACATATACATATATATATATATATAATCAAATATAGAATGCAAGATATAAAGAACTTTAATGACCTACACATTACAAATTCATGTAAATCTTTGCACAGCATTGGAATTTTTGCTTTTTAAGATTAATATAATTCTGAAATTATTATTTCAGGAAAATGCTATCTCCTGGTACTACAGTGGAAGCATCTTTTAAGAAGAAACAGAAGAAACAGTTTCTACAGAAACAAAAAACAAGGCATCCCCAAGAGAAAAATATTTTCTTTTTTTCATTTATAATTAATAATGTATACCCAGAAGATTCACAATGCATTATTATTCTGAAGCTATGAACATTTTTTGAAAATACTGAAAATTTTACAATGCATTCATGATTAGTAATTTATTCACTTATGTTTAAATTTAATCAATTTACCTTTTGTAAGCTCATTAACCTTCTGTTCTACATTAATCATGATTAGCATTTTATATTTTTGTTTTGATTGCATTGATAACATTTTTAAACCATAGATACGGCAATAATTAATTAACACTTATTCAGATCCTAGACATGGAAATGAACTGGGGCAGTGACTGATTCCTGTTAAAGTTTGTTTTTAAGCATGACTGATTTTTAGAATATTATTCCATTTACTTAAAAACTTTCTCTTTTCCTTGAGTTTGGTCTTTCTGGAGGAAATTCCCCTGACACCAGCTCTGGAATAAGGATGGAACAGGGGTTAAAAAAGAAAATCAGTCAATTGTGCAGTATAAAAAATGAAAATAAAAATTGTCTACAAAAAAGGCTACAGCTCCATCTTTTTAATTTTTCCTAGTAAAAACTTAAATAAAATTCCTTTTATGAAAAAAAAATAACAACAAAACACTGAGATTCTCTGGAAATATGTCTCCAGTCCTTGCTAAAAATATATTCAATTAAAGAAAAAGAGAGAGAGAGAGGACAGAAAACTATTTTTTTCTAAGGTAAGGGTATTACATACATGGCCGGAATTTGCAGGATAGCACCTAAGATAAGATTGTGGACATAAGGTAGTGCTTGGCATTTTACAGCTGTAAAAATATTGGCTTTGTTTCTCAGCTAGTAAGCTATTACAGTTTTGTCTTTTGTTATGTCTGTGGGGAGCAACAGCTACATATAAGAATTGTAATGCAAGTATCCTATGATTTTTAGCATTATTAGATTCTCCTGTCATTACTATATTGTACTAGGATGTTGCTGTTGTAAAAACTGAGCTAGAAAATTACAGGGAATTGCTTTAAACTATAATTTGTACAATACTAGTTCTAAGAGATTAAGATTTAAAGAAAATAGGAGTTTTTTTCCTGATAATTTTCTACCCTGCATATTTTCTGTTCAGAAATTGTAACATATTTTAGTGCTGAGAGTGGATCACTTTCGCAGAAAACAGCTGTTTGGAAGACAATCATTCAATTACCTTACTCTATATCTAATTAATCACAGAATATAGATGAAAAAATAAAAAAGTCATGTAAAGAACAGAAAACTAAACTGCATGGTCCCATGATATGGTGAGGAAACACTTAATGATGGGAGATTCCCTGTAGAAAAATGTTTTTGATGTGTGATAAAATGCTCCTTGGTATTATTATAACATGGTACTATTTGTGAGACGGATTTGGGCCCACTTGGTCTTGCTGCAGATCATATTCAACATAAACTTCAATATTTCTTAAGCATTTCAAAGAAAGGGGGTTTAAGTATTAAGCTAATGATTTTTTTTATCCACTCACCTGCTCACTTGGATCACAGAAAAGATTAAAATGTTTGGCCGCTAGAGATGGCTCAGGAAATCCATTCCCTGACAGAAACAGCTTCCTCTAGCTATTTAAAGACTTTTCAAGGTGCTCTTTTTCACTTACATTTCCAGATGCATGGGGAAATTAAAAAGATAAAACAATTCTCTTGTCTTGGTTTGAGACAAAAAGCCATCTACATCATATATTTAGTATTATTTGGTTTTCAAGGATGATTTCCAGGTAGGCACCTTGTTTATTTTTTGTTCTTCATAACAGAAAATGGTTAAGTTATGAGCATATGTGCTGCAGAATGTTTAGTAAGGAGAAAGTTCCTGTTCTGAGATGCACAAAATGAGACACTATGATTAAAATTCCTAGTGTCTCTGAGACCATGGATAGCAATCCATGCCAACCAAATTCATTTTAACAGGTAAATTTCATAAGAGTTTTTGCCATTGTCTTGGTGAAATACCACTCTGGGATCCCAGCTACAGAAAGACAAGGTCATCCTTATGCTGTAGCCTCCTGCAACCTTAAATATGTCACAATAACTAACAAACAGCAATGTCCAAAGAACCTTTTTTCCCATCCCTTGAGAACATATAGGAAAATACAGCTGCATTCTTCATAGGCTTGCTCAAACAGGTCTCATTGTATCCTTCCTAATATAATCATGCCAAGAATAATTTGGCTTTAAACAGCGTAGGCCACAAGGGAAGAGTAAAAATTATTTGTATGTACCAACAGCAAGCAAGAAAGAATAATGAGAACCACAGGAACTCTTAACATAATTACATAACGTCCAGCAGTGCCAGCAAAACATGAAAACTAATTTCAGGAACAAAAGCTATAAACCTTAATATGATCTTAAAAAACTAGGAAATAAAGTAATTCTTCACTCCCATGATTTTCAGTGGGGAAAGAGTACTTCAGAGCAATTAAGTTCTCAGATCTTTATCCAGAGCTTATTACTTAAAGTGTTTCAGTCCAGACACTGAAAATAAAACTCTAAAGGCAAGCTAGGTCATAGAGCGGTATGTGATTTTAGTGCCAGCTGAAGGTATATCCCCTATCATTGGCCACAGCCTCTTCTACTCACAGCCTATTCTGTTAGGATGAGGAGCACAGCCCACTGTTTAGGCTCTGGATCCACTTTTGTTTCATTACACTGAGCAGCATCATGACTCCTTTGTCTCCCCTTGTGAAACACCTGGTCTGGGAAGAGAAGGAGATAACACAAGTGCAAAAATGCCATGTCACCTGCCAGAAGAGAATGATATTACTTGAGGAAAGACAAATTTGGTGCCTTCAGGGAACACAGGGATTCCTCCCCAGCTCAATACATGCGCTTGCTGCTTTTCCCATTCACAGGGAACGTGCAGGCATGCACACTCATGCACGTGCACACCCACGCAAATACAGCCACACAGATCAGCACAGCCACAGGGCAGTACCTGTACTGGCAAACAGATAAAAATGGTAGAGATGGCTCAGCCCTATTTCCTCTGTTCTGGCTATCTGGCTATGAATGGAAGTTCATTAGTTACACGTCTGTGTGATTCACAAACATCTCTTCAAAATTAGCATGGACTTCATGACCATCTAGTCTCTATGTCTGAATCACAGATCTCCTATCCAATCACCAGTTCAGGTATTGGATTGCCCCAGGTGCAAGTGTCCTCCTCTTTGTGGGATGTACTGGCTTGAGGTTCTCTAGCTCAAGTATATATACGTGCAATTTCGTGATCAGAAAAACAGGCATAGAGACCAGCATTTTGATTGTTTTTAATCCCTCTCCCCCTACATTTTTGCATGACATTCCATCCCCTAGCCACCTTTGATCCCTCCCTTTCCCAGACATTGTCTGCTCCCCAAAAAGCAGCCCATACTTGTACTCAGCTTTGGTGTAATCAATTTAACAATAATAATTATTATTATAATAATTTAAGTAAATAATCTGAAATATTTTTCTTTGTGATTGGATAGGTTGCCCATCCCTTGAAGGTTTTTCATAAAAGTGAATTTTACTTTGTGAATTCACATTCAAAATCATAAAGAGGTATAGTCAATCTCAAGACAGAAGACAACTAGCACAATCACTATTGATTCCTTCTTGATTTAAAGATCTCTCATAAAGAACAATGCTGTTTTCTGCCCACCTACAATATATCTCGGTCTATAACTATTCACACTTTTCTAGTCATTTTATTTGTTTTCTGTATCAGTGACATGCTTAATACTCAGTCGGCATACTGGTTTCTCATAGCTCAGCTCTTTTGTTACTCATATGATATCAAATAACCCAAGCAAGGAAACCAATTCATATCCAGGTCTGTTCTCTAACTTTTTTCTTTTAGTAATCCAATAAAGTATCTTGGTTTGTAAACTGAGAAAATGATTGATCAGCATTTTCGTGGTATATGTATTGAGTTACAAAGATGAACAATATTAAGACTTCCCAGATACGAGCTTATGAAATGAAAATCAATAGTAGTGTCAAATGTCACTGAATGACTGAATATAATGAGTATCATTGTCAATATGATCTCCAATGGACTTTGTGAGTAATACTGATACATAGTTTTGGAGTGTTTTTTTTATTATGCTGCTGTTGTTAGTCTACAAAAATGAAGATTATCCTACCACTTTAGCACACAGGAGGGTGTAGTGCAAGCCTCAGGCAGATGAAGTCCTATCATCTACAAAACTCTGTTCCAACAGTAATCCTCTTTGTGTTGCATTTTGCTGTAACGTCAGTTTTAAAAATATTACAGCCACCACTCTGCCTCGCAGCTATGGAGTTTTATAAGAGTAAAAGCAAACAAAACTGTTATCAAAATTTCAGACTTTTTTATTTTTTCTGTGCTTGGTATTGTGCTGGTACTAGGGATTTAGAAATGGCTAGATTAGGGAGTTAAGTAAGTGAGCTGAAACCTTAGTATTGTGTGTGTGTATATGTTTGTGTGCGTGGTTTTGTGTTGCTCTTTGGATAGTAAATACGTATTTAATAAATATTTCTATTTTAGGATCAGTTATAGAAATATATTGTAACTTTCGAAAAAGAAACACAAGAAACCTTGTTTTTTATAGTTAAAGATATTTCTGAGAAAAAAAAGTTTACTTCAAACAATAGCATTCAAGAAATGTCGAGTTTATTATCTGAACTCTGAAAAGCTTAATTGAACAGGATCAGCTTCTGCCTCACTTTCTCATTCTACCTTGTTGAGAAAAACAATCTACTTCTCTGATAAATATAGATTAAATAAAGAAAAAAACCTAATTCCCTTAACTCAGGAATTTTGAATTTCTGCTGTTACTTCAGGGATTTGTGAAAGTATAGAACCAAGCAAATGGAATGGGATATTAAAAAGTATTTAGTGCCTCAGGAGACAAAGTGACAATAGCGCAAAGTCCTGGGAGCATTACCCATGGAACAGATCTTTGCACATCATGAATTAAGGATTCTATTTCTATTGAATTTTAGAAGTAAATTTTACTTTGCTAAATTAGACTATAGGAACTTATTTTTCCCTTTTCCACTGGTGAAAGATGGGAAAATCTTGGCAGTCTGAATGGGAATGACAAAGAGTATCTTGGGGCAAAGTAGTAAAAGCAGACCTCAATTAACTAGCTTTAATAGTGCTAATATCCAGTATATTTACATCCAGCTGCCAGAAGTTAACTGCTTAAACTCACTGCAGATCACAAGAAGGAAAAGTTGGAAGGCAATACTAAAACAATTTGTATAATTTCCCATTGTTTTGGGCATTCTTACTTAAGATTTGTGAGTGGAGGATAAATCAAATACTGACATCAAAATGAAATTCATGGTATATGAACCTCAGAATACTTAAACCATACAAATATAATACGATGTAATTCAGAACAATGAATACAGGAGTCATATAATTTTCATATTTAGATTGCATTATTAAAATATTAGGATTGTTGCAGAACTCAGAAACTTGAACAAAAGATTAATACGTGACACTACTCCATGCTACAAAAAAAGAGAGACGTGTAAGATGTAAAGAAAGACAAAGACAAAAGGATATTCTTTTTTTCTGAATAAATTATTTGACTGATCTGCATATAAGGTGTCAGTCTTGGTTTTTGTTGTTGTTTGTTTGGATTTTTTTTCTAACCTGAATGGGCACATAAAAATAAAATTGTCAAATATAGTGAAAAAACGAA
Organism: Crypturellus undulatus; assembly: GCA_013389825.1. Lineage (NCBI taxonomy): Eukaryota > Metazoa > Chordata > Aves > Tinamiformes > Tinamidae > Crypturellus > Crypturellus undulatus. Next base: position 121,415 of record VWPW01026852.1, on the reverse strand, counting down.
CAAGCATACATTTTACCTGGACTCGACATGATAATTTTCATAGAGAATTGTGCATTCCAAAATTAGAATGGATTCACACAATTTATAAAATGGTAAAATATGGCAGATTTTATAGTCTAATTTCTATCTCTAACAATTTCTAGAAGATTCAGTATCTAACTATCAATGAGTTCAGAAGAAAGAAATATCATATGATATTCTCAAGGAATAAAATCATATAAAGCATGAAATGTTTCTCTTTAAAGTCTTTGAATTTAGATGTTTAGAAGCTTCCTTTATTCTACATTGTACACTGATACATGTGTAATGATACAGTAATTTACATCTATTTAGTGTAAGTGTAATGTAAGCAGCAAATAAATCCTGTTTTTTCCCGACAGATTTGTTGGTTGAGATTATGTTGGTTATCTGGGAAAAATATATGCAAAATCCTCCCCTATATTACCTAAATGATAACTGGATCCATTTAGAGTCTTTTCCAAGACAGAAGTAATACAAAAATAGATAAAATTGTTCCTAAATATTATACAGGCAAATGGTACTAAAGTGCCATAAAATGGATTTATATACCTTCCTCAATTCTAATGTAAAATGACATAAGCAGAGGACACTACTTCCCTTGAAGAAGAACATTCAAACTTAATAGTAAGTTGTTTGAAAATCAAATGAGGAAATTACACAATTGTTTTGGCGTTCATGCACAAATACCATCTGAAAAACTCTTCTCTGTATGCAGTACTACTTTATCCAAGGTTTTCAGACTGAGTTATTATTTTTTTCTCTGTAAAACACACCCACCAGATCATTAATCATTTCTGCTGTTCTTTTCTGAATTCACTCTAACACTGTCAATGCTTTTTATGGTGTTACGAACATCTGAAAGCAAGAAGTTATTACAGGCAATATTCCCTGAATCTTAACTGGAACGCACACATACACACACTCACACTCACACTCCCACACACACACACAAAGAGCATGTGACACTGTAATAAATCTTTCCAATCATTTCTTTTTAACATAATTTCTCTACCAAAAAGCCTTGGCAAGCTAAGAAATATTGGTAATTATTTACCAAGAACTTGATGTTTTAGACAGATATAATGGCTAACAGTATAATGCAACAATGATGAAACTATGTATAACACCAGTGTCAATGTGAGCGAATCCAATAGTTGTCAGTACCATGTGAATTTTTGTTTTTCCTTTTCTTCCTAGCTAGAATTTTCAGTGTCATTGAAGTAGGTGAAGAAACAAGGATTTGTAACTCTGTTTCATGTGGCTATCTGTCTAGTGTATGAAAGTGAATTCAGCATTAGTTAGCCTACGAGGAGACCCAAACGTTTGCTAGCAGAGACAAATACCTTTAAGAAGCAAAAAATTTGAACGGAAGCAATCTGAAATTTTGGTGTTTTGTTCTGACATGGAATCATTTGAGTCAACGCAGATATTTTTTGCCCTAATTAAAAACCTGTGCATTTCATCAGGAATCACCTTTTTTACTTCATGAAAGCACTGATAATATAGTTGATGATCTACAAATACAGACAACAACATGATGCAGCAGATAGCAGGACTGATACTTGATCCAACACACAGAACTTTCTTACTTCTGAAAATATTTAACTGTAATTAGCAATTGGATTATGAGAATGAACTGGAGAAGGAACTTGTTTTTTTTCTTTGTGTGTGTGTATGTGTGCTTATATGGAAGTCACTCTTAGAAATTATATTTGTGCACATTCTTGAATATTCAAAATATTGAAACAGGAAAAACACTTTCTTCTCTACTTGACTTCTCTACTCAGAATTTTTATCTAAGAATGAATGAAGAATGAAAATAAACACACAGCTCAATTTATTCTGAAATTCATCAAGTTTATGATTGTATTAGATGATAGCATTTTTGAATGCAGAGTTCAACTTGACCCCTATATCCTTCATAATATCATTGCATTTTTTTTTGGCCCCAGCAAAAACACCTAAAGGCTTCTCTCCAGTTACTAATTGGAATATTTAGTCTAGCAAGTTTTACTATCATGGTAGACAGGAAATATGGATCTCAGATCCATGTTCCAAGAAATAAAAACTAAGAGTACAACTCATTTCCACAGCTTACCTTGCTATAAAAATGTCAGTCTATCTCTTTTTAAAACTAGGAGAGAAAATACAGGGATGTTTCTATTTTTATGTTTGTATTTTTATAACATTATTGGTTATAGAGGTTTAATTAATGATTATCTGCTATTTTCTATAATACAGTACTTATTCAAACTTTAGATCAACATCGAGGTTAAGCTCTACTTATAACTTCCTGCAACACCCCTCTGCACAGATGTTTATATTCTAAACATGTGTAATATCCATATCTATATTGTGTTTAAAGTGCATAAAAAGTATTGATCAATATTTTATAAACTACGTAGAAAAGATTTATTTCTATTTGCACAGATTATTTATATACAAAGGTTTCTGCTAATGTTTTACGCATATGATTTATGAGTTCATTTTATTTAAATATAATGCCAGAGTGCATAATTTAAGAAAATAAAAGCAAAGCCACACATAATAAATTTAAAATATGGACCCCTAGGTAATTTTATTTACTTATATAAGACATTTGGGACAATCCTCAGATTTTCTAACGCATTTTCATCCAATCTCTAAGTAAAGATTGTTTCTAATAAGGAGCTTTTCTGTTGTTGGTCTTTATTACTTTTTCCCTATTACTGTAGAGTACACTAAAGAGGCCAAAAAGTAGAACATGGATACTAATATTCTTCATGCCCCTAGCTCACTATGTATTCTGGAAATCATTCCTTAAGCTTTTGGTGTCATTTTCTGCACTGACAGCATGGTATATAGATCCGGGATTAAAAATTTATTTGCCAGTGATTTGTTAGCTTTTGCTGAAGATGTAGCTGTCATTCTATGACTCTGAATATGCCTTTAATTTAGAGTAGTTTTATACCAGCAAATGCTATGGCTTTTCTACCTCCTAGACCGAAACTTTGGGTAGCACATCTGTTTATTTTCAATCCAAGAAGTGAATCCAAATTAACTTGACTCCATAAAGAGATCTAGATTTAAAGAGGAGAAATGAAATTAATTACATAAATCAAGAAGTCCCTATAAACAATTGCCAGCTAAACATTCAGCTGTTAGTGAATAAGCTTAAAGTACTCAGAGTTCATTCAATTGAAATGATAAAATACAGTTTATCTCAGTAAAAGAGAGTAAGAATAACAGGACAACAGGCAGTGTACCACTGAAACTTCTGTTTTAATTTAGCACTAGAAAATTCCAAACTCTCCTCACTTCTATGATTACTGATTATTAAAAGTTAAAGTCCTAGTCTTGCCTTCACTATAGAACTATCCAGAAAGATAGTTCCATCCAGTTCTTCAAGGGCTTTTAATGTCAATGACATTTCATGGCAATCTAACTACCTCTATGCGTATTAATTTACCATGGTTTACCTTCTTTAGCTCAGAGCTGCAATCAAAAATGCTTACATCAATAGTACCTTGCTATTGAAAAAAAAACTAGTTCATAGTGCTCATGAAAAATACCAATGTGGAGAATCTTGATATCTTCGATAAAGAACCTGATAAACTTTTACAAGCTGAATATTCACACTGCTCATGATGCATACACTATGCTACAGTGAGAGTGCTGTCAGGCTTTTCTTACTGTTTTGCCAATTTTAGTGGAACAGAATTGTGGATTTTGCTTTAATTTTATTACTTGCCTTGGAGTCTTATTTATAAAGAACAAGTCTGAAGAGTGAACTCTTGAATGAGGTGTTGTTCATCATGATTTTTAATCTCTTCAGATTCATTTGAGGTTGTGAAAGCATTTTGTGCACTGGAAAATACATATTTAACATTAACATTGAGAGCTCCTTGGGAATTACAGAGTCAGAGAATGGTTGATGTTGGAATGGACCTCTAGAGATCACCTAGTCCAACCCCCCTGATCCAGCAGGGACACCCAGAACATGTGGCACACGGTGGCATCCAGGTGGGCGTGGAGGATCTCCAGAGAAGGAGGCTCCACAGCCTCTCTGGGCAGCCTGTTCCAGAGCTCTGTCACCCTCATTGGAAAGAAGTTCTTCCTTGTATGCAGATGAAACTTCCTGTGTTTCAGTTTGTTACCCCTTGTCCTTCACTGGCCACCACTGAGAAGAGATTGGCCCCATCCTCTTTACATTCTCTCCTCAGGTATTTGTACATATTGATTAGATCCTCAATCTTCTCTCTCCCAGCTAAACAGGCCCAGCTCGCTTAGACCTTCCTCATATGATAGATACTCCAGTCCCTTAATCATCATTGTTGCTCTATGCTGGACCCTCTTGACAAGCTCCATGTCTCTCTTGTACCGGGGAGCCCAGAGCTGCACCCAATACTCCAGGCGCGGCTTCACGAGAGCTGAGTAGAGGGGTAGGATCCCCTCCCTCAACGTGCTGGCAACACTCCTCCTGATGCAGGCCAGATCCAATGGGATCATTGACTTTCTTGGCCACAAGGGCACACTTCTGCCTCATGGGTAACTTGTCAACCAGATTGATTTGTGAAAACCCTTCTTCATGTAAGGTATCCATAATCTTCTAAATATGCTGGCTCCAGATTAGTCCTTAGACAATGAGGACCAGGTTTTGATCTTATTTGAATATTATGAGTGAGAAAATTTTATTTCAATAGATATGCCAATAAATATATTAAAATAAGATATGTAAATACTTTTTTCAAGTAAGACAGACCTGTGGCATTCTTTGTAGATGAAGAAGCATGCTCCTTATTGAAGCAAAATAAAGCATTTTGCTTCATGACCAGATATTTAGCATATCTGGAGCTTGACTATGACTTGACTATATTTATAATTAGCAAATTTGGATCTTTAAGTGATTTTCTTTTCTTCTCCCCTGGCTGCCTGTGACTCTTTCAGAGCTTCCATTAGCTGCTCTCTTCATAGATGGGTTTTCACTCCTCAGTCTCTGATGACTGCACATGACTCATCCCTGCACACAGTGTGCCCCAATCCTTACACTTCTTCGAGCACGGCAGTTGACCAGACTACAGTCCCAGCAGGTGCAGCCACAGCTCTTATTCACTGATGGAAAAAAATGAGGGACAGAAATGTTCTTCCTCTTTGGTTCAGGAAGGGAAAAATATCTGACAACAGAAAGTGATTTCTCCTAAAGGCAGCAATGCCTTCATGTTGTGAATGGCGGAGTCTCAATATCTCAATATTTTCCTAACAGAAAAGAAGTGTTTAACAAGTCCATTTCTGATTTTGGCTTTCCTGAAGAACACGTTAGCTATATGGTATTTCATACAACACTAAAATTTAAAATAGTACAAAATTATTTCCTTGTTGTGACTCAAAATAAGATAATTTAATTACATATTTTAGGCAGTATCTTCCATAAACATTGTAATTCCAGAAAAAAAGATGTTTTGAAATAATTATGATTTTCAAGCAGTGAAAGCATGATTTTCTAGTCATGAACAGAATTCAGAACCTGATAGATGATGACAACGTAGACAGTAGTCTGTTGTTAGACTACAGACAAATAGACTTAAGAAACAAAGACATGAGTGCAATTAGCCTGGTTTTGAGAAGATACACTCTGTCACTCCTTGAGAGCTCAGTATTAATTATTAAATGTTAGTAATCTGCTAAGTGTAATTACTAATTTATACATTCATGTAAAAAGTAGCTATTATGGGAATCTCTTGCTTAAATTAAAAAAAAAAAAATCATTTTTTGAAGCAAACCAAATTTAAATCTGAATCTTTCTTGCCAGTCATTATAATATACAGATAAGTTTCTTGTTAGAGATGGTAGCAAATGGTTACTTAGATATCCTACAAACAGACAAAATATACAAACTGGTTGTATGAAATAATAGTTGACAAGGTCAAGTGTTTGAAAGGAAATTAATAATGCAGTATCTTAATAAATTAGTTTAATACAAGTGTTCTTGAATGAAACAGATGAGCTTCTCAATCACTTTTCCATACTTTCTGTAACAGTGTTTTAAGTATGGTATAAAATAGGTTACTTCTTCAATTTAACCAGTACTTAAACATACAAAGTATCCTCCTATTTAAGCATCACCTTTTAGAGGAGAGACAGATAAATGTACATTTATCTTAGTAGACAGTAGTACATTTATCTATCTTAGTAGCATCACTACTGCTTGTTGAGAACACCTTAAAATGCAGTTTCAATCCTTCCAAAACAGCTTTATCTCTTCTATTCCTCTTTATAACACAGCAACAGATTGTTTATATGGTGTCAGAAAACAAGGTTTTGCTGTGAAACTTCTAAGCTAGATTGTCATTGAACAGAATTTCAATAGAAATTCAATAGAAAATAATTATTTTCTTGTGTATATGATTGTAAGTAACAAAATAATTATTCAAACACATAGATGTGCAATGTCTATGTTTTACCCCCTTTTTTAAATCAGAATATGTCACTGTTTAGACTAGGTCCTTTCATCTGTTTTTGAAAGTGTTATTTATAGGTGTCATAAAGAAATAATATTACCAACTCTAAAAAACAGTTTGATTGTAGCAAACTTAGATTTTTAATGAAAATTATTCTCTTATTAATCTCTGAGAGCTTTACTTCTCACTCAGATTTACTGAACTATAAATAACATTGATTTCTTTTTCTTTATATTGTATCACTCAGGAAGCTACATGGATTCCCATTTTCATCCCATTTAGAAAAAAAAATGGAGAAAACTCCATATATCATTACTGAGATAAATTCAAATCTGATTCAACTCCACAAGACACATTTTGCTGTTTTAATAGTATTGTTCAATTGTTCAGTTTTGCCTTTATCTTCTTAATGACCTGCAACGTGTTTTGAACCATCCCTACATGAAAGATAAAACAGAGCATGCTACAGATATAAACCAGTTTCAAATCAACTATACTCAAGAAGTATTTTGCTTTCTATTTCATTTTTTTTATAAAAATCCAGTTAGAGTTAATATCACTTAGTGATATTCTTAAACACTCCACAGAAATCAAAAAAAAATTTTCTAAGATTTCTAAGAGTTAGGCGTCATATCACTGATCTCACTGTGATGGATTCCCACATTATGTTAAATGAAGTGGTGGTTTTAAGAACAAAACAATTCTACTGGTAAGGCCTGAAGACGCTGAGCAAAAAGACACAACATTTATGATTTTTTTTTTAAATAGAGACATTAATAGAGATAAGTTAACCTTGAACAGCGTTTGACAGGTGGGTTGTAATCATTAGGTGCAGGACTTCAGTGCAATTGTGCAAGTGATAAGAGGAATTAGTTCTAGCCTGTGAAAATCGCAAGAACATCTGCCACAAGGAGACAAAAAGCCAGGAAAAAAAAATGTAAGACCTTCAAATATTTCTTTTTTTAGCACACTGTAGTTAAGCAATTGAATAGTACTTAATTGGTACATAGATTTTGTGCTATTCTCTATGGAACTGAGCTTAATCATAATTAAGCCATTCATAAATTTAGACTTATATATGACTAGTTTAGTCATTCCAGATGTTCTGCAGTTGGTATCTGGATTCAGGTGGCAAATGGTGTATGATGCAAATTTTGGCATTTTGTAACTCCATCACTGTGACAGAAGCCTGTTGCTTCTCCTAGCATTATAAATGCTCCAAACAGCATTACAGAATTTTCTTTTGGGTTTAAATAAAATTTGATGATCCTATGTTGGCTAAATGTTTTCAGAAAGTCAAGATGACCTAGTGTTAGAATGAAAAGAAAATCTACCAGCAAAAAAAGATTTCTTATGAATAGAGTTCTAGATGTCCTGCTTTGCAGGTCATCACTTAGTATATCCAGTATACACTTGGTATATTCAGTATAGATAGCTACATTGAAAACAAAATGTATTTAAGTATTAATTATTGTTGCTAGGGAATCTATGACCAAAAAGTGGTGATAATATTTCCCTATTTTGGGTCTTTGATTCCTTTTAATTTTTTTTTGTAAGAATAATAAAAGACGGAATAAAAAACCACAAATACAAAGTTACATATAAAAACATAAATTAAAAATATTTTTTTGAGTTTATTATATGTTAAATAGAATTATTATTTTAAAATGTTATGGATCTTCTATGAAGAGACGATGCAAAGTTTTAAAGATAAGCAACGGTAGGGAAGAACCTGGAAGAGACATGGAAGTGACCCAGTGGGATAAACAGAACATAAAAAAAATGGCACAAGTATGATCATTGAGTCACATTTCACACATTGCTGATTTACACATGTATGGTATTTTATATTGGTCATTTTTGAGCTTTTGTGTCAGTCAGATAGATAAAAACAATACAATTGTAATTACCAGCTCTTAGCCATTTTCAAAATAGTCTGAAATTGCTTAATTTCCCTTGCTAAGTTGCTACAAAAGATAATTATTTGCAGAGTTGAAAATACAGTTCTCATTCTCAACCTGATTTGTCTTGATCTATCTTCTAGATTTGTGTTTCCTCCAGTGACATGGCTTTATTGATATATCAACTGATATAAGTGGGATCTGGAGATCATAATTAAATCTTCTCTTAAATTTCTATTAGTAAAAGTCAGTATGGTGATCTGCTTAAATCACACTGTCTGAATCTTTCTAATAAAGTGGGCAATCATAATTTTGTATGAGAATGCACTAGAACAGTATTTTCTATTGGTGAATCAAATGTTATTTTTGTTTTCTTTCTAGCATTAGTTAAATATAAATAAATAAATTCTATTGACTTTATATAGTGTGTGACATTAAGTAAATTGCCTTTCAGAAGACAAGTTTGTGAGGTTTCCATAGTGACTAAATTATAATCTCTTAAAATAATGATTTTTTTTCTTAAAGGATCTAATTTTCATAAAGCCATTTTCATCAATTATTATCTTTTAGTCGTGTCCTGTAGCAACTTTTTTCAGGATCTGTGTCATGCTAAGTAGCTTAAAAGTTGCCCAAGTCATCTCACACATGTTTTGAAATATTAGGATAGGATTAACTCCCTCTGCACTGATGGGATATTTCCAATGATTTCTAAAAATATATGTTTTTCTGTGTCACAGAATTATTTGGGGAATTTAATAAATATATTTCAATCCAAGATGTGGGGACATTTCACATTTTGAACTTTAATAAATATTCAATATGTTCTTTAATGAATATTTAATATGTATCTTTCAAATGTTATTAGCTAGGTACAAATTAATTTGTTGTCACAATGAAAACACTGATAACTATCGTTAGGAAAATTTTGATGTAGTCATGGGAAATCAAATGAAATTTCTGGGCAAGTGTACTGCCCAGTGTTTCTACTGTATTTACATATTCTGTATAATGACACATTATTGTACCAAAGAATATACTTGAGTGAAATTAATTTTATCTTCTTAAACGTTAATAAATAAAATAGTCGAACTTCTCTCCATTAAAAGAAAAATGTATATTTGATTGCTTCCAATCTTCTAGATTATTATTCTTATCGATATTTTATCTGATTTAGCTAAAACTAACTTCAGATTGTAGTTAGTCTTTTTCATTCAAAAATATTTCTTATTATATTTCTGTTCCAAAATCCTAGATTGATGATGAATCTTAAAGAATATGCGGCATTCAAAATTTCAGCACAGTTTAAATATTAACATTGTTATTTCCTCATTTTTATGGCAAACAGAAGTAATCAGCAAGTGTATTTTTAAATGATTGATTTTGCCCAGGTAGAGAGAAAGCAGTGAGCATCCCATATGTAACTACTTTCTCATGAGGTAATATTACTTGGCAAGTAGGAAATATCACAAATCTAACAACAGTGTGTTCCTCTATATACTGTAAGTGTAGTCTCTCAATTTTGATAGCTGGTCATATTCACTTTACGGCCAAATGCAGACTGCTTGTAGCAGAAGGAAAAGATTGTCAGATTTTTGTGAAAAATTGTATGAGAATCCAAAGGCTTTAAGGAAGCTTACCTGTTATACTACTGTAGCAACTGCTTGTTTGGTAACATATCAGTCTAGTAAGAAGATATTAGAATTACTTAGACATGTATTGCCTTGTTTTCTACATTTTTTCCTGAGTTTTATTACACTTTTTATTACCTACCAGATTCAAGACATCTTTTAGATGTCACCAAACCTATTATCACTATTTGTGGTTTGTATATCTCCCCATGATAAACATAGTTTCTTTATATCTACTCTTATGATAATTATTAGGATATTTTGAATGACACACAACAAACATAAATGAAAGAAAGAAAGAGAGAGAGAGAGAAAGAAGAAAGGCGAGGCGAGGCGAGGCGAGGCGGAGAACGTACTGAGCTGTTGAAAACCACTGATAAGTCATTGAAAATACTTCAGCATCTAACTCAAAAATACAGCAAAGCTTTCAGTTTACTTGGATGTCTTCTTTCTTTTGTATTACAGGGATATAATCTTGGTTTGAATTCAAATGGATGGATATGATTTTCATCACTGAATACTTTCTGAAAGCTATGTGAAAAATAAAATTCACATGACTTTGGAGTTCCAGTGGGAAAACTATCACAGGTAATACTAGTGTAGACTATATATTGATGAATCTTGGAATTTAGTCACAATAACATTAATTCACTGAACATTTATCTTGTTGACAGTATCAATTGGCTTTGGCAATAGAAGAACCACTGTACAGGAGTGTTACACTTGGATTAAAAAAATCAAGTCGTTTTGCTTGCCTGGTAGTCTAGAGGAGCAGTTCACACCTGCCCTGCAAATTAAGATTGGTGAAAGAAAAATTAACCTTGAGACTGTCATCTATTTCCATCTAGTAGTGTGGAGATTCACTTTTCTTAGTGGAAATGAGTAGCACTGGATTTTACTCATAGACTTTGGAATCTCTTTTTCAGAGTAAGTTAAGGGTTAGGAGGTGATCACCTCATCACTGATGGCATCAACAAAGCATCTGTCTACATGGTAGTGATGGTGCTTTCACAAATAATCATGTATAATCTTCTAAGTTAAAGATTTAAAAGAACATTCTGGAGCATGCTAACAATAAGAGGCCAGAAATGGAGGATATTGACAATGGCAAAACTATCAATCACACTTTTTTTTTTCTTTTTCTTATGCAGACTACCCTGGCAAAAATCGCATGACTTATTCGTTTTCATTTGCCAAAAATTAGGCAAGGATGCTGGTAATACAAAACTGCCTGAACCTAAAGTCTCCCACAGGCTTTCTCAAAATACAGCTAAAGGATTACCCTTTTTTAAAAATACATTTTGAAGAAATCAGGCTGTGACTGATTCCTTATCAGCATATCATATTCATACTTTACAATTAACATGTTTTGTGAACTTAACTCCACTGTCTGCTGCTTGATGTTATGCAATAAAATAGGCATCATACACATTTTCCCTACACGCTATGGTTCATTCTACTACATTGCTTCATTGTTACAGAAAATTATCCTAATCTGTTTAAGTGAGCATGAAAACTTAACGTTTATCTCCAGTCTGAGAACCTATGACTCCATTAAGCTATTAATATGTGGCAGCATCAGTCAGTTGTGCACTTCAATATTTCTCCAGGAATGTCATACAGATCTGGATAGGATTGACCTGAAGAAGTTCTCATCTACTTCTCTAAGTTCTCTAAGTGTCTAAACATCAGTGTCAGTAATGAAAATCCTTCTCTTTCCTTTATCTGCTACTACAGCTGGTTGTTAACTGAAAAATTACAAAATGATTTTTAAAAGCAGAAAAAAAAAGTGAGACAGTAAGTAGCAGGACGAAAAGAATGCATTAAAAAAAAGTTTTTCCCAGCTGTCATCAGCAATATAGAGAACATTTACTCTGAAACAGATATGACACAAAATTCAAACAAACTGGATAGAGAAAGCTTTCCAGTTATGAAAGAAAATAAGGAAAATCTTTATTTTTTTGAGAAAGAAGAAATAGTGAGAGAATACAGTATAACAGATGTCTATGAATCAAGAAGTTATTAACTATACAGAGGAATTAAAATCATTTGTCTGTTGTCACTGGCAAGATACAATTTGATCCAATGTTTAGTAGTATAGTTGGTATGTGATTGAACAAAAGACAAAAGAAAAAAAAGAGAACAAGCCATAATTACTACTTCATTGTTTATTGTTCTGCACAATTGTAAAATCTTTCAAATTAAGTCAGTATTTGAAATATGCAAATTACTAAATTCAAAAGCATTTACTTGGTCTAAAGTGGGGATCAGGACTGGAGTTAAGTATATTACAGTCTTGAAAGTTATTTACTGTCTTGTTATGTGCCAAAAATATAAGTGTAAATATTGTCTTAAATTATTCTGTTAGAGGTTTATTAATTAAGTATAATAAATTATATTTTTTTTCTTTTTTTCTTTTATAATTATCATGGAGGTCAGGGAAAACATACAGCAATGTTTTGCTTTTGCCCATCACTTAACTTAAAAATTACTTTCAGTGTATTTTACTGAGGCATTGGACATGTTTTTCACAAGACAAGAAATATTGAAGTATACCTAGGAAAAAGCTTTGTATATATATCTGTATATATTTATATTTGTATAGATATATATTTGTATATGTATAAATATAAAATATATTCGAAGCTTTCTGCAGTTTTCTGATGATTTTTATAACCAGAAAGATTGTAGAAATATTTTACATCATAAACAAGAAATTCAACAGCTTTGTAAAACAGGATGATCTGGCTAAAGTTCAACCTATGATGAATTAAGGAGAACAGGCAAGAAACAAATAATTTGGAGAGAAGCAAATAATTTATGAAAATTAAGAATTTATCCAAGTTTCAAGTTCACCTTCTAGTTCCAAAAATACCCCTCTCACGCACCATTTTTCTGGTTCACAGCACTTTTACAAAGTCCAAAAGTCATCTCCAAAACTACAGTGAAATGTTAATGTTATTTATTCTTGTTCAGCTTCCTGAAGTTCTTCCTAACCTTGAACACACCAGATGCCAATAGTTTGATGAAAAAAGCAGAAGGCTCACTCTTCGCGGAGATAAAATTCTAGATGATCTCATTTTCACTTTCTTGAGATGAAAGGATGCAGGACTCAACTGGGGTACTGGGGAGTACCTGACAGCCTCTTCAGTACTGTTACTACCTAACATTACTACTTTGCTGCTCCAAGGGCATTTGGGTCAGCATAAAATATCTTGAAATCCACTCTCTTCTACATTGCAAGGTCAAAAGAGCCAGAAACCTGATTTTTAAATAAGTCCTCAGCCTTCACATTTTCCCTTCCTTACTATGAAGATAGATACAAATTATTTTGATGAGGAATTTATTCTCCAGAATGATAAGATCCAGCTGTGGCAAGACTGTACCAGTATCTTTGAACTACTGACTGTTTCTCAAATACCTTTGAAACCAATTACTATTTTTTAAATGAAGGAATAATTTTTATGAGTTTTTCAAGGTGACACAATCAGTATTTCCAGCTTTGTCTCGCATATAGACTTGGTCTTAAATTCCTACTCTACTTGACTCAAAGTAGGAATAAGATTTTAGTTCTTCTCAGCTCTGAATAGTTCTCATGCAGAGTAATGGGTGCTCACTGTCAGTTTTGTCTGTGTAAGCTTCTCTATGTACAATAACTAAGTAATAATCTTTGAAAGAAAGAGATACAATGAGAATGATTGTAAGTGCTTGATGGAAAGAAGGTTAAGTCAGGAAAAAAAAAAAGAAAAAAATCCCACAGTCCTTGATTAGTCTTTTATATAGCTGCTTCAAAAGGATGAAAAAGCTGATACATCTCTGATAGTAGGGACCATGTAATATGATATCTACCACAAGTCAAGTAGACTTGATTTTAGCTGAGTACCCCACATGATGAAACATTATCACAGTCCGAGCACATGACAAAGATTCATGCTCTGAAGATCAATAATCACAGTGTGTCAGAATACTTACTTGTGCCAGCTAATTATTTGTTCTTTTTGCAGTTTAACTAAGTTATACCCAAGCACAGACATCTGCTCATTTAGTTGTGAAGTCCCTCACCCCTTTCACACAAATGAAGGCGCTAAACTGTGCCTGTGATGGTGTCTAAAGACAAATGAGCCTTGGGAAGAACTGATATCCTTGCTGAAGCAGTGAAGATTTAGGAGAATTCTATAATTATAAATCTGTAAAAGTGTAGTGGGAAGAATTAATAGCCAGACATATGTCTGAACATAAGTTTTAATTTCACTAATCTAATCAATTTTCTTTTAAAAGTAATTGTCTTTATTCGAAAACATAAAGCTAGGAAATTATGTAAAACACAAATAGTAAGTGAATAAAACATATATAAAATCATTACTTCTAGTAGAAGAGGAAAAACTATAACTCATTTCTAGTCCTATTTTCATATTCAATCATTTGTGTGTTTTAATATGTATAAATAAATACTAAATATTTTTTCAGTTTTATTCATTAAAGAATTTATTTTCTATCTTTGCTTTGCATTATGAATGACTTTTAAATCAAGTACCTTCTATAATTTAGAAATTATCCCTGAAAGCATTAGCAGTTATTTATCTGCTGAAAGTCAAGCAGATTAAGTCAAGACAGCAAATTTTCTGTAGAAGCTACAGAAACTTGCTTTGCTGAAACTCAAGCCATCAGAATTGCATGTTTTTGGTTATGAAATAATTTTAAAATATTTTAATTAATTAATAATTAGTTAATTAATATTAAACATTTTTAAAATGTTTAATATTAAACATTTTTAATATTAAACATTTTTAAAATGTTTAATATTGCTCTGAATATTTTAAGATTATTTAAAACCTTAGCACTGGAGACTTTTTCTACACTACTGAAGCCTGTAGCAAAATTCTTGTGTACTACATCAAGAACAGAACTGAGTTTTAATTTTCTTTATGAAGGACTTTTGATACTAAGCTGCAAAAGTGCTTTCAAGCTTGCAAAGGTTTTCTATGGTAAAAATATAAAATTATTGTCTTATAAGAGTTATACTCTTATAATCATTGAGAATAAAACTATTTTCTTAAAGTTCCTATGCGCGATATCCACAAGGAATATGGATACATATCTTGACATGGAAGATTCCTATAGAAATAGTAAGTTAATGGTGACAGCTAATACTTACTTAGTAATATCCATGCCAGAAATGTTCAAGCCCTATGATGTACTAAGTAATGCAAGGCAATGGAAGGAAGGTTGAGATATGTGGCATTTAATCTTTCTCTAGGAAAGTCACTTAGTCACAAAAATCTCTGCTCTAAAGACGACTTAAAATAATTCTGTTAGATCACTTCAAGATACATTTCTATTAAATTTCCTGGATTTAAGACACTCTCATTCTCACTTGTCAAATATAGATGAAAACATTGCAAAAAAACCTATTTCATGTGGCAATAATTTCTTTTTTTTGGAAGAGAGATAAGGTACCTTGCAGACACTAAGGACTTGACTGCATCTGTATTTAATTGAATACTGATGTGGTTATCAGGTTCAATGGAAGTGTACTAACTAAAAGGCTCTTCCTATTCACCTTTAAAAGCCATGTGATTGATTGGTGCGTAAACGGTCCTCAAGAGATGTGCATTGACACTGCTTATGAACAGATGTCTGTAAGCAATCATTAACCATTAATGGAGAAATGCTATGGATAAATGTACGAATCACCCTCTCAGTGGATACTTTTCATTGCAAATGTCCAAAAAAGTACAGCATAGAACAGTCATGGACCTTAGTCTAATTCTTTCTGTATAGTTTCTGCTGTGGGAATAGCCTGGAATAAGGTCCTATATTTAGTATGAAGAGAGTTAATATAAAGGGATTTCTCATAAGAATATTTTTTGTTTCAGAGCCCTTTGAAATCTTTTTGTGCTATGAATTTTTTTGAGTTCTAAAAACAAACGACACTAAAAACACTGTTAATGAAGGAACTTTTGATTTTTTAATGCTTTAATAGCATATTTTGTTAGCATTTCACTATTAGTACTATTACAGAAATTGATAAATGAAGACTTCAACTTTTGCTTCCTTAAACTGACTCCTATTGCAATGTTCTTGTAATGTGCACTCAGACCAGAACAGATGATCTGAATCTTTAGTTAATTAATTATTTTTTAGTTCATTGTATCCTCCAGACCTCTGTTGTTATAAACATATCATTGTCTGCACTTAAGGAATTTTAGGCATGTGAGTAGAATGCTTTTCACTTTATTTCTGTTTTTCCTTAGATCTGGAAAGAGGGAAGATGAAGAAACTGCTCTAGATTGAGGAACTTTTTCCTGGGACCCCCTTTTCTGCCACCTCTGCATTTCTGTGCTTGTCATAATACTTTCAAACTCTATGCGAAAAAAAAAAAAAAAAGGGTAGAAACAACGCAATGCTTCTGTAAGAGCCATTTATTTAACTTGCAAAATCCCTTTCTTTTCTGATGTATCTGGATTCCTTTATATGCAGATATCTTAGATAAATGGAGTTCACCCATTTCAAATTTGGATAACACTAATGCTATTTACTTCATGCTATTTGCTTTGGAGCATGAAGAAATAGAGAAATTTTGGGAAGTGAAATCTCTAATATTACATACATGGATATTGTGGACCTTGAGGATGCTTGGGCCCTCACGAAAAGTGGGCAAGGGTTTCATCTTTCAGGGCTCTTTATTAAACAAGAAAAATAGAGGAATCAGAATATATAAATTTCTGCATAAATATATATGTACACAGACACACACTTGTGTATATGCATATGCATACATTAGTATATTATATATGGTATTTCCACAGTAATTGTTTATTACTATAGGATAGTAATGAATTTAAGTAAAACAAAGCCAAAATAAAACTTTATTAATGATTTCTACTAAAGAGTTCATGACATGCATTGCTTGGACAACAGATCATATTCCGTTTGCTTAAGGGTTACATAGACTCCTCTAAACATAAATTTCCCCCATAATCTTAGCAGAGGAGGAAAATAAAAGAATCCATTTTTTTCCAACCATGACAGTAAGTAAGTAGTCTGTTTTTTAATATCTAAGATATTTTACAAACCTGGAGAAGGCAGAAAAATAATTGCTGAGCACAATATGCATGGAGAGGTGACAAACAACAATGAATTCTTCTGTAGGGATGTAAAAGTCTATACATCTATACTTAATCAGAAAATAAAATCTATAGCATGGAACAGTTTGTAGATATTTGTAAATATTCATCATAATGTACATACTTTTTAATAGGTCACTGAATGTTTACTAATAAAAACGTATCTGCATTGATGAATAAAGATGAATGTGGCTGACGGGAAAAACAAAACAAAACAAAACAAAATTAATATGTTTTGTGCAAATTTATTGAGAGACTGAGCAGTTTTAGAGACCAAAACCCAGAGTTTTCTTTATCTGCATTTTCCTGATACATTTAGTCTACATAATACTAATTTTAGATGTCTGATACTCTCCAAAACGTTTCCATCAAAACATAAGGCATAAGTTCATGCAATCTGGCCCCAGTCAGAATTGTATACAGTTAGAATATTATTGTAGTTACTCTATTAATGTTTCAAACTACTTTTGTAGTAACTACGGTCATTTTACTGTCAGAATTACTGAGAACTGGAGTATCCTTTCACTGTGATTTGAGAAACTTTTCATGAGACTTACTGTCATATCCAACACCTAATAAAAATTCCCGGCAAACTCCCCTAAATAATGTCAAAATCTGCATATCGTTTTGTAGTACTAGAATTATCTATTTATTCTGTTAAAAAAAAAATCTAGTGACCTCAATGTTTTCTTACGCTTCTTTGTCTTAAAGAACACAAAATGACATTCATAGTCACTTGTTTTAGTATGACCTGCTAATACGCATGCATACACACATATCTCTTTTAGAAGCATTTTTTTTTTTCTATATTTACTCAGCTTCAGACCCTAAGCTAGATTTGCTGAGAGAGGAAGCACAATGTAGGTAGCAGTTAAATATGAAGGAATATAAGGATTGGGAATATAAGGATTAATTTGTTTAGATGCAGTCATTTACATGCTAGATTTCTTCATCTGAACAAACCCCATGAAGCCATCTTGAAGGATAAAGATAGGCATTCTTGGAGCAATGACCTATTTCAGACTTTTTATCACTGAATGGTTAAGAGATCATCTAGTCCAACCCCTCTGCTCTAGTAGGGACGCCTACAGCATGTGGTACAATTTATCTCAAATTGTATGAAATATCTACTCCTAATTAACTTCCAAGAAAGCTGGCAAAAGACTAGATCAGGTGCAGATGTTTGAAATTAGGTGAATCCTATCAGTATAATCATATAAATTCCAAACACTTGTTGTCAAAATAGCTCTACTTGTCAAAGGATCCATTCAAATACAGTATATATTCCTTCTAAGCATAGTCTTCTGTTTATCAGGAAGCAGGTGAATAAAGATTTAGATAGTCTTTTAAATGATATAAAATTTCCCTACCCCTCAGAGAACTAGAGATGTATGATGACACTTCTGTAGCATATCCTTTAAACAGTAATTAAGTGCAAAATTAAAATTATGTCTTTAGTAAGATAGATCACTGGGGAAGATGAACTGTTGTCTTTTCCTGTAATCCATACACTCATTACAATTACAGTCCAAAACTCACTTGGGATTTAAAATCATTAGTATTTAAAAACAGTTCTTTTCATTTAGGTATGCAAATAATTCTAATTCCTCTTGCTTCCTATATGTTTTGACCTAAACATGCAAATTTTATCTTCCTGGTCAATGTCATGCTATCTCATTAAAGGAGACAATAAAATAATCTAGAGGGGGGGGAACAACCACTGTGCTTTAGTTAGCTGATTTTATTTATATGCACAAGATCTTTGTGATAACAAAATCCACAATTAACTGTGGATTGTTATGTGGATTGTGGCAACTGTTATAGGAATAGGCTTATCAGTTAGTATATGGCGACTACCAATTAGTGCAACTACGTGGAGTACACAACTTGTCCCAGTAAAATGTTGTAACGTTTCTTCTCCCTGGATGTACAGGGGATTCAGCCTTGCAAGGAGTTACCTGAGCACGGTGCCCGAAGTAAGAAGAGGGAGGGATACTCATGGTCCCCAGAGGAGCTGGTTGGGTGTCATTCCTGATCCCTGCTCAACTTATCAATGCTGGACTCTCCTTTAGACCCTAGACATACATGTCATGACATAAGGTGATCCGTATGAAGTGATCTTTAAAGACAAGATCCTTAAGAGAATTTGCTCTTTGCACCATCAGCAAGGAAAGTTTTGCAAAGATATCTGTTTTTTTCTGAGTTTGGTGTTGTTGAAAGTTTTAGGAAAGTGAGACCTCCATAAGACTTCCCAGTTCCCTATCTTGCAACCGGGGAGAGTACCCATAGTTTCCTCATGGCATATCTGCCACCTTGGCAGAGCTCATGTAATTTGGTAGTTTTACTGTTAACTCTTTACTCTCTCACCAGTCAAGATTAGAATTCTCATTTCCAGGTAGAAAATTTTGCATCTCTTAGAGTAATTAAACTAATTTTCATTTCAAATACTATTGATATTTTCTTAAAGTAACTCATATACTGAGAATTTAGTAGAGTCAGCTTGGCCAATTATAGGAGTGATTTTTTATATAATTAATAGTAGCACTATTTTACATTTCCTTCAAAGCTAAATTGATTATTTATTTACCTTCTTTTCTTCCACTGCAAGTTTGTGTAGGTTAGCATTGCCTATAATAATTGGTATACTGAAGTACTATCATGTATTGTGGCTCACTTTTACAGTGCCATACAGTAATGATCTTTTACACACTTTGTTTTTTGACTAGAAAAGCTCTCTGTGCTTTAATTAATGAAACTTGTTGACCAAAGTCTATCACAGAAAAAAATCTTATGAAAAACTCTGGCAGATAAAATAGCTCTGTGAGATATTGAAAATGTTTTTGTTACTTTAAACAGACTATACATGATATCACTGTTCTTCGTGATCTTATATGAGTCATTGGTTTAAACTGCTTGTACTTCAAATTGCCTGAAACTACCTATTTCTTCCTAAGCTCATGTTCAAGGCTGGAGAGTGCTTCTATTTTTATTAGGTAACAACTATTCAGGCTGATATTTTTCAATTTGGGTGTCCAAACAGACTTTTAGGCAATTTTCTTGCAAAACCATCTGTCTATTTCTGGAACAAGGATAGGGAATAAATGATTTGCAACTGCCAAAAAAAGACAGAGGGGGGAAATGCTGTACTGCTTTTTTTATGAAATGCTAGCTTTCATGCTTAAAGCTGTGAAGGGAGTTTAGAAAGATGGTCAGTACTGAGATCAGAGAGCAGTGAAGATCTGCCCAGACCTTAATTATGAAAACAAAGAAACAAGGAAAAATCCCTACATGTCTATAATCTTTTTAGCGTTCTGCAGCTAAATTGTCCAAAAAATTCTTCTGAACTAAGTTTTCCAGAACAAATCAATCTGATTTGTTCTTTGCTGATTGTGGCATTTTGCACATAAAAAAGTAGAAAGACCATCCTGTCTTGCATTCTCAGTGATTATCCGTCATATGTCTGATGACTAGTTACAAGGCAATTGCAGAGGAAAAGGACGGGAAAAAAACTTTGTAGGCAGGAAAAGTGAAAGTTAAATGTTGGGAATGTGAAGAGATTTATTACATAAGCAGGAAGTGCACGGAAACAGAAGGGAGAGGAGCACAACACAGGGAATGGGTTGGATCAGAAAGGAAAAGTTATAGAAGGATGGATGGATCGATGGATGCATGGATGGATGGATGGATGGATGGAAATAGAGACCTGAACCTAAAATGGGTTTCCAAAAACTGGGAAAAATATATATACACACATATATATATTTTATATATATATATATATGGAATAAAGGAAAGCAGTTATGAATGGTGTTTATGGTTATGATAAATGGAATTTTAAAACTAAGAAAGTCCTTAAAAGTAAAAATGCCTATAAAAACTTAAAAACCATAAGGGTGAAGAGATTACTTTGTTGATCAAGAATTAAAGAAATTCATCAAGTGTACCTTTATTGAATCCTATATTAAGCAGAGTTTTCATAGTGATTTGTTTTTGTACCTGATACTTCTAGAAATCCTAAAATACTTTTGCTCTTTTCTATATTCAACTCTTCTCCCTTATATTTATAAAGCAAAACCATATCCTTCACCATCTTGAAGTGTGCTAGCCTAAAGAAATCAAAAATTTTCAGTTATCCAGGATAAAACAATCTCTCAGATTCCTCTAATCATTCTCTGTGCTCCTTCCACCTCAAATTCATCTATCTTGAAACACAAGGCAATACCACAATTTCCACACAAAGCTCCACTACTTCCTCGAATAACATTATGTTTTTGTATACATATAAAAAATACACTCTGGCATCATAGCTGCTTTTTTTTTAGCAGATGCAGTATGTCCCTGTCAGTGTGCATTACAGTGCAGTTTTGCTACAGGAATCCCTGACTTATGCACTGAGTTTGATAAACCAATGGATTAAAAAGTATATGGTAATGCAATTGACAAATATGCCATTTTGTGGGCATGGGTGTGCATGTCATTTACATTTTCTTCATTTTAATTGCCATAGCATAACTGTTTAGTACTTTTTAGTTCAAAAAGCCACAGTTCTATAAAAGCAGATTATGAACACCCTGCATATACCCCTGAATGAAAATACCAAGCTTTGACATGTTGACCTAAATTGCAAATGTCAAAATAACCTTCAGAAAACTGTGAGGTATGTAAATAAACAAATCTTTAAATCTTTTTGCTGTTGTTATAATATTTTAGAGGTAAAGAAAACAAGTGCATGGATAAACTTTTCACCAAACTTTTACCTCTCTCTTCATGTCCATGTTCCACATTAGTGTTTTTGCATACAGACAGAATATTAGCGGAAAACCATTACACAGGCATTCCAGCAAGTAAGTGAAATTTGTTCATAAAACTTGCAATATGCATTCAGTTCTACATAAAAACATGCTTTTAAATGCATTTTTTTTATGATTCACAGCTCCCAAGCAATAATTAAATCATTAAATCTGTAACCAAAGACATGAGTGCAGCAGAGAGGCAGTGAAAAGACAATGGGATATTCTGGAGATTCTGGACTTTCTATGTAAACACCTTGACTACACTATACAGTATATAGTATCTGACCGTATTCACAAACTCAGTTGTTGGTCTTTCCTCATTGACTATTTATGATAATTTTTTTGTATAAGTTCCATTCATATTTTAAAACATATTTAGTCCTTTATAATGAAACCATTTTATTAACACACCATTAAAATCATGATTGATACTGTCATATTCCTTCTTCAGAATGCCATATGCATGAAATTAATAGTCATTTCTCTTGGTTCTTCTATTCTTAATGTGAACTCTAATTTTAATAGACCGTCATTAAAGGGGTCTTGCAGTTTTACAATTTTAAGTCTTCACACAGTACTACAGATATAGAAATAGGTTTATTTAGACCTTGAATAAGGAAGTTTATTCTTTAAAGAATTGGAGTTCGGCAGATACTGTAAAACCGTCTAAGATTAAGGAAAAGAGGAATAACCTCTTTAGCTAATTATTAGAGGAATAATTTATGGCATTCTGAAAATTTACTCTTTCCCTAACACTGGCAAAACATTTATGTTGTGAATTGAGGTTCTGATTATTTTTTTCACAGACTCCATTAACTTAATCAAATAATTGTAACTTATCCCTAAAGAGTTATCATTTAACAGATAGTTATTCTCTAGCTCTTTAGGTAGCTATTTCACTAATTTTAGTGCATACTAGTTCTTGCAGTCTTTTAATACCTTTTAATAGGATAAACAGGCCGAGGAGATGAGCCTACGTGTGTGTGCAATGGTAGTAAAACTGAAACAGGTCACTGAATACAATTCTCACGTTCCTGTTAAGCAGAGGAACATTTTAAAAAATGGAGGTTATATAAAAGAAAGCCACATATGTGTCTTGTAAAGGTGCTTTGCAGCAACAGATTTTAATGTATTTGATAAGCTTAAATAAACTTAATGTACTTAATTGACTACTGGCTTGATTAAAGGCATAAAACTTCCATTCAGAATAGTAAAAAATTTTTAATTTGGAAGAGAAGGTACTATAACAACCAGTGGCTATTCACAGTCAAAATTAGGTAGTTTTTAAAAACTTTTGGGGAAAAGAGGAAGGATGGAAAGGAAGCAATGTCAAAGCAATATCAAAGACAGCAATAGTATTTCTATTCCTCAATGTCTTCAAAGTAAGTCTGGGTATTTTTCATAAAACAGTAAATTATGCTTTTGGTCAAATAAAAGTTATCACACTCATGCAAGGATAATTATAAAGTTTACTAGCTTGTAATCTACAGGAGGTCACACGATACGATGTAACAATCATGGTCTTTGTAGAAAAAAAATCACAATAAAGGAGGCTACTCAATATAATTTATATTATGTGAAAATTGATTTTTCCTGTAAGCAGAAAAATGCTTTTTTTTTTACCTTCTTAAACAGGATATACGAATCAAGCAATTTAAAATCTTACAGTAGATTTACTGAGTAGCATGTATACCTTGCACCTAGTTTTGGAGAACAATATTCTTTTATATTGTTTCTTCTTTCAGAGTTGCATGAAAACTGGATTTTAGAGAAGAAAAGTCAGAATTGGGAATTTAGAAAACAAAAAATGCAGAAAGAGAGGTGGGTAACAGAACACTATAGAATATGAGTTGTATGTTACCACCTAATTCCTTCCTTCTAACAGAAAATTCCTTCTAGTAATAACTTGGTGTAACTAAATGGAGCTTAGCTGTAGAGTCTGTGGTTTGCCCTGTGGGTAAATGCCTATATGTATTTTTGAGAGGGGGTACTGCATATAAATCTGAAATGGTTTTTGATCAACATTTCATAAAAATCCTAAACTCTAAGCCACTGTGTAAATTCTCAGAAGAACTATAACCAAGAACTTTAAGAGTCTCTTGGTACTCATTCTGGAATAGATTTTAATAGGTTCAGAGGAGTTCTCATTGTCTGGTGGATCAAAGCATCTCTTAATATTGATTTATAAAACTGTAAAAGCTTCAGAGGAGCAAATAATGTGAGTTTAGAGAAGTTCTGCTTGGATTAACCTAATGAATCTAAAGTAGTAAATATAGGACTTTTTTGTTGTTACTATTATTATTTAGTGAGACAAATCCAAAGAAGCTTTAAATTTTTGACTCGTATTTTCATTTTTCTTGAGAGGGATCCTCCAAGCAGTTCATGATACCATACAGCACATCGCATGGGCCCAATCCTTTCATGTTCATGCATGTAAAACTCTAGAATCTTCCTTAGCTTGGTCTGCTTTATATATTTATTTATTTAATTTATTTATTTATTAAGAAAAAGAAAAGAAAAGCTATGTAAACTAAAACTAGACATATAAAAGCAGATAAGGGCATTTTTTTCAGCCTGGACTCTCTCATTTTATGTATGTGAAATACAACCATACAACCATTTCTCTTAGACTTGTATCATTTGGAATCCTACTGAAATTTCATGGGACACAGAGCAGAATTCATCCCTTTGTTTTAGAAATATTTGTTTGTATTATAACCACAGTCATCTTTTGCTAGTGTTCAGCAAATCTAGGGAAACAAAAAGTGAAAGCTATTTTTTTAAGATAAATCTTTAAGGTAAACTAGCAAAAGGTAGTTCCAATGCACAATTTTAATTTTGAGAATTAAAAAGCATCTATTCTTGTGTACTAGTACATTTGACATATCTAATTAAAATTAAGCACGGTTGAATTATAATGTAAAATGAAATGACCAGAATTAATCCAAGTGGTTTCTTTTTTCTTTTTCTTCTTTTTTTTCTCTTTAAGAAATCAGAAAATGTGTTTTGAATAGATTGATTTACAGCTATTAAACCACTATAAATTACTTTAAGTAATGGTAAGAATCTGACTTAATTCTAAAGCTTCCAGTGCTCTGTGATCAGGAAAAGCATTTAGCTTTTAGCATTTAGCTCCCTAAACCTTGCTCAGTTTCTGACATA
Organism: Crypturellus undulatus; assembly: GCA_013389825.1. Lineage (NCBI taxonomy): Eukaryota > Metazoa > Chordata > Aves > Tinamiformes > Tinamidae > Crypturellus > Crypturellus undulatus. Next base: position 96,346 of record VWPW01026852.1, on the reverse strand, counting down.
ATTGTTCCATACCTCTGGTTTTACTAATGATACTTGCTGCTAATAACTATGTGGAAGGGAAAGACAGAAGAATATTAACATTTGGAAGCTTTCAGCTGCTATCTATCTCATGACTTAAAAGTTGCAGTAAATGCATTAGGAAAACAATTTAAAAAATCAGTTACTCATCCTAGACTCAAAATTCCATGGCTATATAACAGGGCTATATAACAGCTCTTTTGTAGGACCGAACACTATATCAGGTCTCCCAAGGCAGAGATCCATACATCTTTTATATCTAGAATAAACTCCAGGGTCTATTAAAGTCAATGGTAAAAGTGACATGTCTTTTAACAGGGCCCAGGATTTCACATTTTGTCTTTTCAATTTTTAATAAAGCCATTCATATTAATAGATTTCAGTCAGTAACTCACTTTCAAATATGTGATAGATATGTAGAACCAAAAGTTCACAGGATAAGCAAAGCTGAAGTTTTAAAGAAATACTAGCAGTTAAAATTGCAAACCAAAATATATAACTTTATTAAATGCTTTTTAATAGTGAACAGAGGTGTGGTCTGTCAGGTAAATCTGAGGAGGCAACATGGTATAGATATTATGAGTGTCAATCTACTACTGCATTTTAAAATTCTGAAGATAGCATGCATTTTTACCAGAAGTTATAACTCTTAAATTGAAAAATATTCTCTACTGCCTTTCTCAGTATGATCAGGGAATAGTGTGATGGGAATAATTTACTTCTAGTATAATTTTCTAGTTCTGTACCATCTATTCTATGAGGAAAGATTTCATTTTGTTATTCCCTAGTGTTTTGTATGCCTGTCTTTGTGATGTTTATGACCTTGGCCAGAAAAAAAATGCTAATATGAAAGGCAGTGATACCATATTAACAAGAATGTGAACAAATTTAAGTAGTTACTGAGAGACTTTGAGTCCCTGATGTAAAAACAGATTCATGATGTTTATTATTGCTTTAGAAATATGGGGGCATCTTTAAAGAAAAAAAAAAAAGAATCTCAACAGGAATAATAAAGAAACACAATTATAAACCAATGCAAAAACCTATCCATATAATTAATAAAAGACTAATTTTAAAAAAAGATTTCCCTCACATGTAATGTACCATAAGTAGAATAATCATTCACAACTTACAACTAGAATAGAAATGAATGGTTTTCTGAAGGGTTTCTGAAGGGTACCACAGGTGTGCAATGCATACTTTCTGAACAGAGTCAATGGTTACAGATGATGTCTAGCTATTTGGATTCTGAAATATTAAAAGGCATAAATGAACTGTTCCAAAGCATTTCTTCAGATATTACTTACAGAAATAAGAAGACAAAATAATTTTTTTTAAAAAACATTTTTGTGTGTTAGAAACACGTCCAAAGATATTCATTGCAATAAAGATAGTGAATAGAAAAAGAATGCAATAAACTTGCAATAAACTGAAGGGGGGAAAAAAAGGCATCTTCAACTGTTTTGGCTCATACTATATTGCAGATGCAATTTTTAATTCTTGGTAGGCTGAGATATAATAGTGATGGCATAGCTAAGATTGGAAATTTTGTTTACAGGAAATCTGTATGTCCATAAAGGAATAAAGTAGGCCTACATGTAGGCTACTTAATTATAATGTGATCCTCCCAGAGGGTTAATTAGAATATAAGCAGGGAAGCAAAATGCTAGAAGCTTTACAAAGGGAGAAGTTTTCAGCACATCCTCTTTTAAGTGGTATTTGTGCATGCTGGAAAGAACAAACTAATCTGTGAACATGTTTTAAAAGATTGGCTTTGTGTCTAAACTGTATTTTTGCTTGTGTGTACTACACTTGAAATGAATTGCTCTCCTGCTATATTTATTTGGCCTGTGTTCTTCCTCTGAGAGTATGGAACAGCTTCATCTGTTTATCTCTGTAGTCCTTTTATCTAAGGACAGTGTCCTAAGTGAATCACTCAGAGTTTCTTTGTTTAACTTGGAAAAGCAAAAAACCCTAGATGATAATCTCTGTATTTTTTTTCTTTCACAAGTCACTTTCATTCTCTGCTGTCCTCCCAGTGTCTGTCTTCCCTACTCTAAGAATTCAGTGATTCTTGAAATAAACTCTCTTCTTACTTGTTATTATATTTACTTAATTAAATTGTTCTGTCTGAAACCCATTTAGCAAGTCATGTTAGCTCGCTGACTATACAAACTCTCCTCACATCCCTGATTCCATTGTTTTCTCAACAGCTTATTTATTATTTCAATAAAGGATGAAAGAATAGGAAAAAATATTTGGCTGGATTTTCATAATGCTGAAATAAGCAACAAATCATAGAGTGACTCAGATGAATATAGTTTAGCAGCATCAGTGCTTCCCCTTGGAGGTTCAAGTTGTCCCATAGATCAGGAATACGGAATAGTCCTTGTCTGTGGGTCTGTTCTAAGGAAAAGCCAGACAGTCACCTAAGCTGCAACTGAAGTCTGCTTACATGTGTGTAACTGATCAATAGTATCAATGGATCTTAACCCTTTCTTTCAATCTGAATTCCTGCTGAGCCTCTTGAAACAAAATATTGGAGGCAACAAAATGTCTCATTGCCTTCTTGGAGCAAATCATGATCTCCTCAGAAAAGACTGATATCAGTTTTCATCTGAATTCTGTACAAATATCACCCAAACAAATTGCATTTTCTGCATGAACTATGGAATAAAAATATTTCTGTCTTTGGGTGCTACTTAAGTGTAATAGATTACTAGAACATTTCTTCAAAGACTATGGTAATCTGATAAATTTAGCCTTAGCTGTAGAGATATCTATAGATCACTTATTAAACATTGACTCTCTCAGCTCCACTGCCACATGATGCATAGCAGGCAGTAGTTTATGTTTTCTGAAGAATGCTCTAGATTTCTTTCTAGGGCACTGGCGTGAGAGCTCACTGCAGCTACTATGCGCGTTACTCACCTTACTGGAGAACAATTGCTCTTGACAACGAAAAGCAGTTAGCTTGTATAAGAACTTGCTGCTGAAAAAAATACACTCACAGCTTTACTCTCTTGAGTGGCTGCTGATCGAATGGCTCCTGACTGCTGCTGTCTAGTTTTGGTGCCCCTTTTACTTGCTTCTGTGAACTTCAGTTTGAGGAACAGTGCATTAAAGCTTTAAGTACTACAGCTACAGCATGTGCCTCAACATGTGGTTGTCCTCTTGAGATTAAAGTGAAAATGAAAATCATCAAAAAGTATGAAGCATAAAGGAAAAGAGAAAAGGCATGTAAGTGCGATCAGAATAGACAAATGTCAAAGGAAAGAGAAAGATCATCCCTCCTAGGAAATCTACCAGAATTTACAGAAAGGAGATAAGGAAATAGCAATAATATTAAGCTGTCCTGTTCAGATATTTATTCAGATGAAAAGAATGATATCTGCATAATTCAGGAATCAAATGCCAAGAGACAAAAATAATGAATTAGGAAACCAGAAGATAACTTTGAATATGATTGTTTAAGGATTAGAGGCTTGTAAAAAATTGACAATGCAATAAGACTAGATTTTGTGTGGTCTTTCTGTGGAAAGAAAAAAAATTCCTTGTATTTGGTAAGTAAAAAACAGAGTAGTAAAAAATACAGACAAACTTTAATAGTCTTATCTATCATTGCTACAATAATAACAAAACCTAATCTTTAATTACTAAAAGTAACATTTCCAGCTACAGAGTTTGAAAAGCTGCAAAAAAGGCGGGGGAGGGGTAGCAGCCAGATAACATATAACCACTCAAGGTGGGCAAAGAAGGATCCATTGAATCTACTGAAAAGTGATATATAAATAAATAAATGGCAGTGACCTGAGCTGAAAAATGTTGCTCCTTAATTATGCATTATTATAGATACTGTTAATAAAATTCTTTAGTAATTTAATATGAATACAGAAGACAGTAAAAGAACAGCACCATTTAGAGCTGACTATTAAAACCTCTGTTTCCCTGATTATTTATTTGTGCAAATTACTACTGTTTCATTGTTAATAATAATTTTATTTTATTGTTGTTGTTTTTCCCTAAAACTCTATATAATTGTATTTCAGAAACAAAATGACAACAAAAAAGGAAAAGAAATATTGCATCTGCTGTCAGAGATGCATAAGGAAGGATTCTATGACATCATACATTTTAATAGGCTGGGAAGACTTTAAAACTTATAGATTTGCTTATGTAAGACTTTTTGTTTTCTTTGCTGTTTGTTTATTTATTTATTAACTAAACATTCATTAAAATATTTTCTTTCTACTGGTCCAGACATCAGTTTTTCCATTGTTGCAGTGGCATTGTTATTGCAAAAGAAATAGCATTGTGGATACACGTTGTGGGTGGGTGGAGCTCATATCTGTAATTAACCCAATATACTAACTGATGCATTGAATATATTAACTGTTTACAAACTTTATCTTTCAGTACAAGTATGTTTATGCAATACAGATGCAACAAATTTGAAAATAAGAAAATTGATAATAACATATATTAAGTTAAATGGAAGAGAGAACCTTAACTGGGTATTCACAATAAAAAAAAATAAAAAAATAAATGGCAAGACAGGGTGCAAATGCATAGTTAACTGAGCATTGCATACCTTAGACTTAAACTTCTATTCTACTTAAATTATAATTAGCCTATTATGAAATTAGAAGGGTGACCTTACAACATGGAAAATTAGTGATTATCTGCTAATTTGTAACAATTCAGTTGAAATTTTACTTTTCTGAACACATGTTGATATAAATCAATACATAAACATTCAGCTTCTATGTCATGACGTCAAAAATGTTCTGCCTATCCTAGGTCTTTAAGACAGACCCCAACATTTTTCTTACCTGAAAAAAATCAGACAAAAGAGGAAGCCATTTGGCTAAGGTTATGCAGACTAGGTAGTGACAAAGCTGTGAGGAAAACTGTCTTCTGAATCGCCATTGAAAATTTCGTCCACTACAACCCACAGAATACATAACTTCAATTTGTGTAGGACTAACACAATTTGTGTAGGACTGGGATGCTTGTCTTTTTGAAAAATTCAACTTCCTTTACGTATAGGCAGGTCTTTGTTTTATTTGTTTTAAAAATGGAAATTTATTTTAAAAACAGAAATAATTATTTTAGGGAAATAGTATTCTCCACAGATGCAACAATGGGTTAGGAACCAGATGTTCATTTTCAGCAATAGGTAGTGAATATATGTAAATACAGAAATGTCGTTTGTACAAAATGACTTTAGAACACTTGAAGATGAGGAGAATAATTTGGAAATTAAGCTTTTGGTTACTGAAGTGATAGCTACTGTGGTCTTAAGCAAGATAAAATGCCTCAATAAACCACTGGAGGGCTTTTAGGATGTTTTTCCTATAGTCAGTACAGATACATTTATAGCATATATAGTACAGAGATAATAGATTTTTCTGGCAACATTTGATAAAGTTTCATACTGAAGTCAATGTAAAAGTGGCAAACTTAGGAAAGGCAGAAAATGGAATGAATGGAAAGATGACCTTTGAGAATGAAACCTTGTTACAATACAAGAAGCAGAAAAAAAAAGATGAAAGTTGAAATAGGACAGGGAAGTGAAATACAGAAGGCATTGCTTTGCATTTTATGAACAAAGACAGTAATCCTTTAGCATTGTTTAACTCCCCTTTGTATGTTTCCTATACATTTTGCATTTAGTATTTACAGTTAGTGGATTCAGTTTTAAATGAAATACAAGAATTTTTCTTCCCTACCTTTACAAGAGCTGTACATGGATCCCCCATTTATTAATAATATTTTATGATTCCCAAGTTGGAAAAGAAAGCACTTATTATTTAGATTTTGTAAATTATTACATTAAAAGGTAGGAACACATGAAACAAAACAATTTTCTCACACATACATTAAAAATTTATATTTGAGTAAGAAACTACCATCAAAAACCTCCAACTAATATCAAAAATTTTCAATGTCCTTCTTTCACAACATATTTGTAAAAACTTTCAGAAATGTGTTGTTAAGTTGAAATAAATGTACAGAATTAACTTGGCAGAGCTTTGGGTGAAAAGCAGAGCAAATAGAGATCTTGATGGGAATAAGAGTGGATATATGAAGGTACTGGTTTCTTAAGTAATTAGAATAATGAACATGACAATATTCACAGACTTGCATGTACCACCATGGCAATGAGATAGTAAATGAAAAGAATGAAACAGTCAACTACTTTAATCAACATTCAGCCCTCATTTGAAGAAAGGTGTCCAGCATTTCTTCTGGTACTTAAGACATGCCATCATTTCCTTTATAATGCCAATATTTATCACATACTCTTCTTGGGATGAAAAATTTTACAGGCTCTATGCCTGATGTGCATCATCAGCTTTTCTGATACTCCACTATGCCATCTTTAAAATATGAGTACACTTTTTCCCCTCTAATTCATTTTTTTTATCAACAGTTACAGCAGCAACCAAGATAGGTAAAGTGTACCTTGATTGATACCTGTCAATTCTACAGTAATACAAACAGTAATTTATAGTATCACACTAGGTCCTACAGGACTATATAGTGTTAAAGCTTGTGGTAAAATAAGATGGTACATAATTTATGGTATTAGTCTATTAGAACTAGCTGTTCTCATTGAGTTTTCAAAGGGCAGAAAATAATAACTCTTATATCACAATTTTTTTTTATATTACACTGAATTTTGTGTATATTTCAAAAGCCTACCCTGAAAAATGGGCAGAATGGCATGATACAGTACTACCGAAGTTAGTAAAAGTTGGTTTGTATCTTTAATAGCAACTAATGTTACATTAAACCTCTATTCTACAACTGGCATCTGTCATAGTAGGGAATTGATGCAGAACCTGCAAATCCTGCTTGTATGTTTTGTACATGTGTCTGTGTGCATATCATTTAAATGCTATTTTGTTGTTCACTACAATAGCATCAATTTATATTTTAGAGTGGAGTACTGTAGGCTAATTATTTTGCAATTGTGCAGTGATTTTCTACAAGATGCTTCTATGCCTGACTTATCACGTGTGCTTACACAAGCTTTGAGCTCAGCATATATTAGGAAGGAGGTTTTCTTGTATTTTGCTGATAACAGAACATACGATTATGAATCTGCTGCTACAAATGTAATTCATATTCTAACAAAATGGTTGAAGTTCTCCAAGTGGACTATCTCACAAATACAGATGGCAATACTTGGCTTTCCAGAAATTTTTTTCCCCTATGGGGCAATTAATAACTGCAGAAAATCCTAGGATCTGAACACGCACCAAAAACTGCTTGTTATTAGGGAACTTTGTTCTTATTCAAAAAGATTACCAACTCTGTCAAATGCCAACTACTTGGGTTAAATCTCATTCTAAATGTATGTGTTTTGCATGTAAAAAATGTTAGTACTTCTGGGAAAGATTTTCCAGGAACCTAGCTAAAAGGACGCCCTTGGTAAAATTATTGGTATAAAAAACTAAGCATTGGAAAAGATTTTTTTTAACTTTAAAGGATGTTGTTTTCAAAGTGAAAAACAAAAAACAAAACAAAGCAAAATATGATTAAAGAAAGAATAAATCTCAAAAGCCACACCATCAACTCTTTCATGATTTTAAACTGTATTCTTACCAATACAACAAATGCATTTTGGAAGTATTTTTGTGCTAAATCTGCATTAGGTGCTATTTGTGTTTTAATTTCATGGGCATTTATAGTATCAAAACATTACTGTTACGCCATACATAATATGGTGTCCGTTTAATAGGGTTTTTTTTTTTTTTATGTAACTGTGTAACTGTTTTACTGTAACTGTGTTGTACTTCACCCAATACTATAAATTGGATTTGATTTTATTGCTTTATAAAACATAATGCCCTACCCAGAAACGTTCAGGAAAAAAAAAAAAAAAAAAAGGGTTTAAAACAAGTCCTTGATAAACACACACGAATATCTCACTGATCTATAGATTTATAGTCAGAAAACACACACAGTATCTATATCCTCAGATCTAAGTGGCAGTGTTGATGAACAGTAAAGCCAGTAGCAAAAGAAAGCTGGCGTTTTTGTGTGTGTGGGAGGGGAGATGGTGCTAGCAAGGGATTGCAATGCTGCTCTTTGAATTTGGCTTGCTGCTGTGTTGTGTGTTAGCAGGTATGAGCTAAGAAAGTCCCCGATGTACTTGAAGACAGACGGGCTAATTTCAAAATGCACAGAACAGCAGAAGTAACTCCTGGCCCAGCACAGAAGGAGATGAGCTCACTAGGGGATCACAGCATGGAAGAGCAACAAATTAGAACAAATTCTAATTGTCTTTACCTGACAGAGCAAAAAGTCTGTCCAAAGCTCTCCAGGCATCAGAAGGGGCAATGATAGGGCACCACATGAATTCCTCAGAAGCTTCCAGTTTTTTATTCCCCGGCAGAAGATTTTTATCCTTGTCCCAGTGGTGAGAACCTTAATATGAAAGTTCACCAGCATCAATCACTGATTCATAAATTACAAGAGTAAACAAAATGTTACTTTGTCTGTGTCTCATTAGCATTCCAAAAATTATTCCTACTGCTGCTGCATACATGTTCAGAAAAAAACTTATCCTGGAAAGTATCCATATTTAGATGTGGCATTTACTTTTTATGTAAAATATTAACTGTTTTTTTAATATTTATTCTAGATGTATTTCTAGATGTAGAATATTCTCAAATTATACATATTCACACAGAAAATATATAACATATCTGATTTTTATCTTTGTTTCTGTTAAGTGATTCTTTCCTAAGCCTAGCTTAGGAATAATTGCCAACTCACTCCCAACGAAAAAAAAAAAAAAAGCAAAATAAAATGGTAACAGCAAAAAAAGTGAGGAACTCTGTAAACCATTGTCCTATAGAATTATCTTTTTAATAGAAATACAGACACAATTAATTGTTTTGGGGATATCAAATACTGTAGAATATTTTCTTTCGCTGTTTTAGAAATTAGAATACTAGAAACTGACAATCATTCAGCCTGTAGCTAGATCCATTTCATCACTCCTTCCCTCCATCGAGAGATTTCAACACCTATTTTGACTCAAGCACTATGGAAATCAAAACTATTTTGAAGCTATTCATATTAATACAGTAATTATACGAAACTCTTAACAGTACAATGATTTACAAGACAAAGAATCTGTTGAACTCATACACAGTTGAGTGACTCTCAGTTTCTCTTCATAAATGCTCACAGGAAAAAAAAATACTATGGTTTCCTATAAAATTCACAATTTTGGTGAGAAAAGATGTCAAGAAATGTTAGGTTTTTTTCTAATATCCGAGGTTGCAGACATCCCTAAGTAAAGTATATCCTTTTATCTATGGCAAGGCACGAAGTAGTCATTTGAAGAAAGTCTGAAGTAAACCTGCGGCATTTTCCACCACAGTCAGAAATCTGGTTATTCTCAGGTTCACTGTCACAGCAGCTGATAGTTACCAAAATGCACAAGAATAGGATATATTAGGAATAAATTTATAGGCAGAAGATAATTACTGCAACTCTTTGTTCTTTGCTAGATTAATGAAAGAGGCTAGTATAATTATGTGAAAACAAGCAATATAAATGTGAAATAAAGTAATTTTTAAAGCCTGAATTGACAAAGCCACATGTCCAGAGACATTTTAAATTACTAAAGAGAGCTTCAAAACTGCAGTAAACCGGAATATGCTGTTAAAATAATGCCTAATTTAAATTGCATTCTTTCATCCTCTTGACTTGTTTTTTTTGTTATCAGGCTACTTTCCTCTCATTACCAGTTTTCTGAAATGTTTTATTTATTTACTACTATTTATTGGGTTTTCAAAATACATATGCAATTCATACCTTACACTAAAATGCAGAAACATTCTGGGAAAAAATGACTTTCTTAAAAGTTGATCTTTTAAAAGATGATCTATTTTATCTTATTAGGATGATTTTCCCAACAAAATACATATTTTCATCACTACAGCTTGGACATATTCAAATACCTTATTTCTCCTGCTGCTAGTTTTCAAGGAACTTTCATGAGTTCAATAGTTCCGGTAAGTCATATCTCAGACACAGATTACTTATTCCATTTTTTGCTACTTTAACACAAAGTTAGAGCTTTGATAATTGCTTCACATGAAAAATAACCCTTTATTTAATATGATATGAATGCATATTTTCATTTTTTTCCTGCAAAGTTACCAGTATGCAACAGGAAATTACTTTAATGATGCATTTATAAGAAAACATGTACTTCATTTGTAGGAATGTTATGAATCTGTAAATGATTTTAATGTGGGGTAAGATATGTCTGCTGTACTTCAAACGTGATGTATTTTTTTTCAATTGTCATAACAAAGTATATTTTCTATTTCATATTTTTTCTTAAGTATCAGAACAGTCCTACATCCCCGTCAGTCAATTAGCACAAGGTTCAAAAAAACATCTTATGCATTTGCAGAAAAAAATGCATATTTCGAAAGTCATAAAAATGTCTAAGAGGATTAAGCAACTACCTTGTCTTGAAGGCCTAGGGGATTTAGGTGCCTATATATGTATATATATATAAAGATTTAATTGCATGTTTAACTTTTATTCCATAGGCCTGTTTTTATAGACACATTTTAAGAACTTTATACAATAGTTATCACATAGTAGTTATGCTACAAAGATAATATGATTATAAAATTTACTAGCTGGATTTAGAAATATTAAATCGTAGAGTCTTTTAAACAGCATGGTATTTGTAATAACTGTTATATATTGTACCTGAAACTAGAAGATGGTAATAATTTGGGCATAGTTCAGGTTACATTAGTGTATACAGTAAACTGCCTACACGTGATGAATCTGTTTGTGATAAAAATCTGTCCTTCTTGGACTAAAAAAGAATTACCACAGTGAAATTATGCTGTCAAGGAATCAATGCCTTTTTCAGTATAAAACATCACATAAGAGTATAAACTAATTGTAATAACATCTTGAGACATGACATTCAGAAATCTATTATTTTATTTCTAATGGAAAGAAAGCTAGGATATAGTAGCTTATTTACACCACCGTTTCATTCATAAATTAATTCAAGAACATTCAACATTTCCAGATTTCTTTCAATACTAGGAGAGGAATTTATCTTCTGAGTTTCATGTCCTTTGATCATATAAGTTCCCCACACTCCTGAAGCACTAGTTTTCTTTCATATGCACAAATCAATTTTATGGACTATAAGTGTTATGTAAGATGTTTGGAGGAAACATAAGTTTTATTGAACATAAGATGTATCTTGAGCATGCTAAATTTGCTATTGGTTGTTAAGGAAGGGTTACTGGGCCTGGAGAGAAGAGAGCAGATGTGAGGATATTGCCAACATCAGAAAAACTCATGTGACCTACCATTTACTGCTGAAAGGCTTAGAATAAGAAAGAAAGCTACAAGAGTTGCAATATATTGCTCTAGCAGCTATCATTCAACCTTTAGATTTCGTATTGAGCAAATCTAATCTGATTTGAGCTTTTTAGTTAAGCTCTCAGTTTTGAACACATGGAGGAGGGAGATTGTATAAGACCACCACAGTTCAGGTGGTTATAACAGGTGATGTTATAACTTTAACCATTGCAACAAATCACATTACAAACAGAACACCATTATAAAATTGGTTCATGATACTAAGGGCACCATGGGAGCTATCGATATGAAATTAAAGTCTCAAACTACAGATGTCAAAGGCTACTCAAAATCAAAGCTGCAAAAAGTAAATCCATCTAAGAAAAAAAACCTTTTATTTACACCTAAGTATACCTATATGCCTAGAGATCAAAACAGATACAAAAAAATTGCTTTATCTTTTTGCCATAACCTAAATATCTGAATCACTCAGGGCTAAATTCACCTCCTGTAAGTCAATGTACAGAAGTACAGAAGAGTTTGAGAAAACTATATAGTTTTCCTAAACTTCTAAAACCTACTTAAAGAAGCAGCACTATGTTAAGGAGGGAATATTTACTAATTCTACCTAATTTTGTAAAGTAAAGGATTATTATTCATTAAGTCCTACTTCTTTTTCCACTTTTTTTTTATTATCCTTGACAAGCTACTCCCCAAATAAATGCCATATATACAAACACTCTTTGTATACCATTTACTAGTGCAAATAGATTTTCCCATAAGCAAATATTCTTTAAAACAGAATCTATATTCAGACCCTATGCTCATACTTGCAAAGATATCTATTACCTAGTGTTACTGCGTGACTTTTAAAGATTATCTGAAAGACACAGAAGTTTGCTCTGATGTTCTAAATTTTATTCATTGGTTCATTTAGATAGAGAAGAAATGATTTGGAATTACTTCTTGTAATTATGAAATATTTTAAGCACTTTGTCTTTTCTCCAATCACCACAAGAGGACCTGATTTACTGAATATTGCAGCTATTGAAGAAATCTGAGACAGGTACAATTGTACCTCAGATATGCAAAAAAAAAAAAAAAAAAGCTTTAGTTAGTGGATGGACTCAGAAATTTTCAAAATAAGTCTTCCTCTCTTTAGATGGTCTTCAGATTCCTGTTTTGACTTAAAGGTGCCATGGAGAATTACACACCTGTTATTCAGCACATTTCAATTATAACATATTGAAAACAAAAGAATACCAAATTGCTAGTCAGAGCTAGCAGGAGAGTAGAAATGAAACATTTTATAGTAGAAACCATAGTAGCAACAAAGTGAATTTATGATCTATAGAAGAAAAACCTATTAAAAAGCCACATAGATTTTCAAAGTATTTTAAAAAGTACAGTATATCCTTCTAAATGATGCATCTAAAAATAATCCTTAGTGGATAAAACACAGACATTTCAGCTGTTAAATAATTATAGAAAAATTAATACATATAAAACTCCAGAAAGTTTGCTCATAATATTTAAGCTTTCTTTAGATCCAAATTGACATTTATAGTGTAGAGTTTGTCTTTTCAGTGCTGAAAGTTAGAGAGATTCTCATCTTTTCACAGATCATTGAATATTTCAGTGATATTTCTGAATATCTTCTCCCAAAGATCAGTTGTTACTCTAAATGACAGACAGACTGCCTGGCATTGAAATAAGTTTGGAAAGATTGCACTGGTGTGTCAGTTAAACTAGTAAACATCTAAAAATACATGAATAAGGAGGTGATAATATTTCTCACCTTCCTCTGTACTCACTTCTGTCTCATAACTATAATCACATGGGAAAATTCCTAAATTGCCAAAAACAGTTAGGACTTAATACAGCACTTCAGATTGCCTCATACTACTTGATTTTGAAAATAATCCCCAAATTTGAGTTTCTAATATTATGCATAAAATATTATAATTTTATTAATATTACAGAGTTTTGTATAAAAACTCTTTTCTCCATACAAGCCTAAATGTAATGATGTTATGGTTTAGTTCCCTCTCCCTCACCTTTTTTCCTTCTTTAATGAAGTCATCTATCGAAAAACTGCCACTATAACTTCCCAAAATGAGAAAATCTATGCCCCTATGGTCTAGACAAAAGGCTTATTTAGGCTTGACACATTACTTATTCTTCAGCAACAACTTCAAACGCAGGAGAGTTTCCATTTCATTCATGCTACTGCATACAAGTTCTTCACTACGGGATAGATTTTCTAAGAAACAAGTCTGAATTTAAAAAGAAGGAAGAGGAGAAAGAGTGGAAATAAATAGAAGAGAAATGCTTTTCCATTACGTATGTTGAGGGTGGGCAGTGAGAGCAGGGCTACTCCAGGAAGGAAAGCAAGCTAAAGGTGACCTCCAGCATGGCCTGGAGGTAGTTGTGTCCTCACCAAGGCAAGCACCCCCAGCACCCCTGGGCAGAGCAGCTCCCATAGCAGCAACAGGCTCTGCCAACTGGTAACCATCAGGCACATACAAGGTGATGAGTCCACCTAAGAAGTCCAGTCAACAAGACAAGAGCAGCTTGTCCTGTTGACAATGCTCAGGGCCACAGACCTCCTGAAACATAGCTGAGAGCAGGACCAGATGCCTGGGGCTGAGCCTAAACGGAGCGTCTACACCAAGGATGGAGAGTTTGCGTGAGGCTGCTCAACAGACATTATGATCTGTTGCTGCACTCAGACCCCTGACAGCAGAGCTCCTACCACTGTCTGGAGGTTAACACTCCTTTTAAAGATAATGATTTCAAGGAAAGATCTCTTAAACATTAGAAAGGTTGTACAAACCCAGCAACAAAAGCAGTTGTCTGGGGAAGTGCGTATGAGGATAAGTACATGTAACACTTCCTCAAGTGCTCCAATCCCCAGGGAGCTCAGATCTCATAAGCTAAATGTGGCTTTTATGTATTTAGAACAGTCAATGGATTTCACTTTCATTAACTTGTCCAGCTTCCTCTGGCTCCTTGTAAGTTTTAGTATCCATAACATCCTACACAAAAGAACTTCAAAGCTTATCTATAGATTCCCAGAGGATACAGCTATAATTGTTAAATCCAGCTCCTACATTTTTGAATGAGACAGAGGCTATTCCTCATTAGCAAGTATTGGGACTGTAGAAAATAGTAGGTGCTGGGCATACATCTAATTTAGATATTGTTTGAGGTTTTGCTTCAAGCAGGAATGACACTAGAGTACCTAGATGGGCTCCTGAAGCACATATTTTAGTCTGCTTTCACCTGAAATATATCCCGTTTAAATATGTTCTAATACAAAGTTAAGATCTTTATGTGTAGACAATATTCACTTCAAAGAGGACCCTCCAATATCACCTAAAACATTGCTGCAGCCACATCTGGTGAGAAATAGATCTCAATTTACCTCCTGTAAGAATATCATAATACTATAGACTTCTAAAATGTACTGCTATTGCTTCATCAAGTATTATTCCTGGTGAAAACTCATAATTTACTTAGTAGTTTTTCATTTTTCATGGCACATGTTCCGTACTTGGTCGTACTTGGTGCCCTTATTTGTACTTGTTCAGTTGCATTATACCTAGGAAACAAAACTACCACAGTATTTAAGATGTAATCAAATTAAAGCTTCTGGTTGGAAGTGTATATTGATGCTCATTCTGAATAGAGAACAACAACATACAATATATAGGCATGCCTTTCTATAATAGTTGTCAATTACTTTATATGAGGAAGAATTCATAATTTGTTCAAAAGTGATTTTCATTATTAAATTATTATAAGAACTGATGAAATAATTTTTAATGTATCTTTTACCCTACACTGGTAGTTCTTGTGGGGTACGTTTTGAAATATTTTGATTACTAAAAACAGATCATCAACAAGTTGGAGTCATCACTGATCATGCCTACAAATGTGTTTCTAGTATTATTCCCCTTTTACCACTGTTGTAAAATTCTTTAATTTTATTATATTTATAGCAGGTAGTTTATATATTCTTTAATTAATAGAGCTAATATTTTTTGAGTGAAAAATTATCTTCCATCTTAGATGAGAAGAATTTCTGTGGATTTCTTTATCTTTTATATTTTCCATTTCTATTTAAGAAAATTTCTTATGTACTGATATAATGCCTGATATAATGCCTAAAGACCAACTGAACAATTTGCAGCAATGTTATCTTCAAATTGAAAAATAACTGAAATTGAATTTGCATCAGAAATCTTGTTCAACCTGCACTTTACTGCTAAGGTTTACTTTTATCATCACTGAACAGAAGGCAATGAAATCTTTGCATCAGCTGCTAATCAAACCAATAAAAGAAATCACTGACTACATCAGTAGCTTTATTGTTGAAAATAAGATATTTAAATATCTTATCTTCTGATCCACAAGATTAGGATTTCTTTTGTTTGTTTGATCATTGTTAAAGCTCAGTCTGTAATCATTGCAACATTGCAGAAATATAATTTCTTTGGCATCTAGGCATTAGTACTGTTAAGATCTAATTGGATATTAAGCCAATGTTCATCAAAGTGGAACTGCTATAGATTTACAGAACATATAGCTAGTCATTTAAGAATTCAGCAAGCTACATTGTCCTTAAGAAACAATTTATTTCTCCTTTTCCAATATTTTGCCTAACAATAGTGTTGTAAATTACATTAAAACCAAAATAAAAAAGTCTAATCAGTAGCTCATGAACATGATTTAATTTGTACTGCTATTGAGTTAAAAAAATCAGCTAAAGAAATAACTCTATTATTCACACTCTGAAGTGTTAATTTTTTCTTCTTAAGATCTCTAGTTAGAATAACATACTAATAATTAAGAAGAAAAATAAAGAAGTTTGCTCCACAAACATGTTTCCTAATCCTGTGAATAACCTGAAGGACAATACAAGGAATTTAGGTCTTTTCTATCCCGGGCAATTGCCCTAACTATAAGATTGCTTGTAGACTTTGTTTCCTTTTTACTTCAGGTAAATAATAATATGTAAAGAAGGAGAAATAGATAATGTTAACTTCTCCTCTTGCATAGGCAGGTCAAGCCTCTAACTTCCCAAATGAGCTGTGCATACCAATTTGCTTACTATTCTAATATTGAGCTTTTCTTGTAAGTTTTACTACATAATCACAAAGATTATTGCTGTGGAAACCAGTATGTTTTGAGGTACTGTAATTTCAGTTAATTCACTTTTACATTTGAAAATTATTTAATCAAATATGAGATAATAAAGTTTGATCTGATCCTCAATCTCATCCCAGTTTTAGAAGTAGGAAAATGAAGATGGGGATTCACTAGATGTCTTGAATTAAAATCATACTAAAATATGAGAGAACTGAGAATAGAATATATTATCTATTCATGCACAATAACCACAAGAAAAAAATATTTTTCTGAGTGGAGGAATGAACTTCTTTTACTTTGCTTGTTTTTATTTTATTATTATTAATATAAAGGAGTGAAAGAAAAAAAATCAAGAACAAAACTTGCATATATATTTGGAAAGAAAAAGAAGTGGTAAAAATTTGATTTATAGAGTTTTCAAATTGTTTTATACAATATTAGTAGGCATTTTATATTTTTTCTTTTATATTTTTAACTTAAACATCTGTCACAGCAGACAAAATAGACTTTATTAATAACCAACTAGAGTTTTGCAGTATGATTTTTTTTATATATAAAGCTTAATATATTATTTTCCATTTTCAGCAGAAACACATACGGGTGTTTCATCTGAATGCTCTCCATAGAGATCTAAGATTGGAATAAAACAAAATATACTGGGATTTCTGATTACACTGTGTAGAGTACTTCAGAATGCAGTGTTAAAATTTAATTTGGGAATTTGATTAGTATTTCAGAGCAGATGCTGAAAGGCCAACTCATTTTACATGTATTAAGCACTGTAGAAGCTCATTTCAAAAATGTTAAAATGGCCTATTTCAAAGTGAATAAAACTATTCAAATAAACTTTTCATCCACAAGACTGTATATTGGTAGAAGCTTGCATTCATAATTCTGTCTCTTGTCTGGACCATTTATTTCAAAGTTAGAAGACTGAATTTTTGCTTCTCCACAGATTCTTTTGCCCTTTTATAGTTTTAAGTAACACATTATTAGCAATCTACACAGACAAAGGTTAACTTTGAGAGATATTGTATAAATTTATTTTTTTTTTTCTACACAGTTTGAACTTATTCTGCTGGGAGAAGTTGGCCTTGCAACTAACAGCAACAATTTCATTTTCTAAAATCCTTGTATTATAATTAGGGATAAATAAATAAAGGTAGACTATTCCAATGAACCGGCAACTTGCCTGCTGTAGTTACAGCTGGCTGGGATTCGTGTGTGCCTTGTATTCCCACAGGTGGTTTGTCACTAGTTGAGCAGAGTCTGATTCAGAGTAATAAGCATGTAGCTAGAACCTTGGCTAGAATTAGAAAAAAAACACCGCACAAAAGTTTGTGCAGTAAATGTTCAGGGCACTCAAAATCAGCAATGCAATTTTAGAAACCCATTCATACAGGCATTATTTTAATATATTTTCCATTATTTTAGGAAAACAAAAATGTCAAAGGATGAGTAGAAATATAGACTAAAATTGGAAATGTTTTATAAAAACACCCCAACAGTCAATTCCTGACCAAATTTTCAAATTCTGTTTTTCTTTCCTTTTTGCCTTTGTGTAGCAATTAACTGTGTGTCTGTCCTATCCATAACTGGTTTATATCATTCATGTACCCTTAATATTCCTTCAGTGTCTACAACAGTACTGCTTTACTTCAACAGGCTACTCCAATACTTAGAATTAGTTAGCTTCTGAATTAATACATCAATAGTAATCTGATACAGTTATAATCTGGGATATATTCATGGAAGTGGTCCTGGACACATTAAAAGCTCAGACAGATAGAGTCTGAGGAAAAGAGGATCCTTTTAAACAGGCTACTCAGAAAAATGCTGTGATTTTATCAGGTAGCTTACTGAATTGGCCCAAGACACCTCTAAGGCAGTCCTGCTTATACACTAGTTCCTTCTATTCGATCTTTATTTCATTTTGTATGTTTTTCTGTTGTTTGACTTAAGAAGGGAAACACTTCATTTTGAAGCTCTTCATTTTGTGAACTGGTGGTGTTTTAGGATAGGGAATGAAAGTACGATATTTCCCTGTGCACACTGAGGTTTCATTTTATTTGGAAGAAACCTTATATGTGAAAGGAGTAAAGAAGGCATGGTATGTTGTAGGGGTTCAGTTAGTTTGCTGGTGAGACACTCAAGGCAAAGAAGTGAACAACAGGACACATCATCTCTAGCAGCAGCAATTATTTTTTATTCACAATATTGAGAGTGCTGTACACTTCATAAAAAACTTAACTCTACAACTTATGAAATTCAAGATTAATTTCCGACTTCACTAGCTATCAAATCACCTTAGTTGACAGACAGCAGGATCTGGGGACATCTGCCATCTTAAAATTTATGAAGAGAGATGGGAATCAAAAGAAAGAATAGAGACTGAACCAGCATAATTTTCACGCTGCTATTAGTATTAGTAACATTGTGAAAATAAGATAATTAAAATAATAGGATAATTAATAGCAAAAAAGTCAAAAGAAAAAAAAAAAAAGCTTGTGATAAGTCTTTATCTCTGTGAGAAAACAAAGTATAAATTATTTGGCACCAGTCTCCATAGTAGTAATATGTTAAAATGGAATAATCGGAGAAAGTAAGAAAGTAACCTGTCTATTTGTTTTTTCATTTATGTTCATTTTTTATTTGTTTTGCATTTTCACATAAGGGAAAAAAATTCTCTAGTCTGCTTCCCTAGAAACAGAGAAAATATTCAAGGAAAAGTTATAGGTAATGCTGTGAAATAAATTATCAATGTAGCATGGAAATGAAGAGGAAGGGCATAAAAACACAAGACAGTATTTACAGCCTTGACATGATATACTACATTTTGATAAGATTTCACCAAGCTACTTCAAGAAAGATATCAAACATTAGATTGGGTATTCCATTCATATTTGAAGCATTATAAACTCATGACTGATTTGTGCTCTACTTGCGTTTTTGAGCATAGAGCAAGTGAAGCTACAATATAACTGGATTCCTCTTCACCTTGGAAAAATCACATACTTTGTATATGTGAAGATGTGGCATTTTCACCCCTAGGAATCAATTTTTGCAGTCTTTTCATCACTTTGCATGTTGCTCCTGTTATGTAAGCTATCTCTTCTTTTAAATCCTACTTTATTCTGCCATCTCTTCTTTTAAATCCTACTTTATTCTGCCATATGTAGCTTTTCTTTTAAATTATTCTGATAGTTTTATTATGAAAGACGTACATCAAAGTTAGAATAATAAAAATGACTAAGCAAAAACAATAGAAAATGTTCAAACAATGTTCAATTTAGATGCAGATACCAGATTGCTGTAATGTTTGAAAACCCATGTCTTCAAGCCTCTTATAGCAATACTTTTTACTGATGACAAAATACTATTTTAATTACATTTCCAGAAAATCTAACTTTTAACAGCAACAAGCACTTTTGGAGCAAAAAAACTTCAAACGATTTATATGCATTACTCAATATAAAGTAAAAGAGTTTTCTCTTCCCCTTTCACATCAGACCACTTAAAAATTTAAAGAGGAAATTCGTTCCTTCGGAACTAAAAGCAGGAATGTTTTAACAAATCTGAGAATATTGAAGTCAGAAGACCTTGATATGATCAGAGAGGGAGAGCGGTGACCAAATCCTGTAATCCTGTAACTGGTAGAGAAGAAGGTTCAAGAGAAAAATTTAAAGTTCCAGAGAACAATAGACTTAAAAATACAGAATCATATAATGGATGAGGTAGGATGGATGAAGGGAGAAAAGAACTCTGGAGATCACCTGGTCCAACCCCAAGAAGGGTTACCTATTGCATGTTCCACAGGATCGTGTCCAGGCCAGTTTTGAGTATCTCCAGAGAATAAGATTCCACAACCTTTCTGGTCATTATCAGAACTGCATTACCAGTAAAGAACTTTTTCTTCGTGCTCAGATAAAACTTGCTCTGTTTCTTGCACCCATTGCCTCTCGCCATGTCACTGAATACCACTGAAAAGAGCCAGGCCCCATCCTCTTTATCTTTTCTCTTTAGATACAATAATAAATCCTTTCCCAAGCGTTTTCTTCTCCAGGTTGAACAGGCCTCGCTCCCTCAGCCTTCCCACATATGAGGGATGCTCCAAATCCTTGATCCTAGCAGCCATTGCCACTCACTTCAGGAGTTCCATATCCCTTTTGTTCTGGGGTGCCCAGCACAAGACAATACTTGTTGCCAACTTGAGCTGTTGCCTTACCATCACTGAGTAGGAGGAATCACCTCCTCCAACTTGCTGTCAATACTTTGCCTAACGCAGCCCAGGATATCATTCTGGATAAATGCTGAGCTGCTCTCCAGCAGCTCTGACCCCAGCCTGTACTGGTGCATAGGGTCATTCCTCCCAAGGTGCAGGACTCTGCACTTCCCTAATCTTAACTTCAGCATTCCTTTAGGCCCAACTCTCCAGCCTGTCTTAGTCCCTCTGGATGGTAGCACAACTCTGATGTATCAGCCACTCCTCCCAGTTTTGTGTCATCAACAAGCTTGCTGAGGGTTCACTCTGTCCCTTCACCCAGGTCACTGATGACTGAATTGTACAGGACAGGACCAGGATTGGACCCAGTATTGTCTCCTGGGGGTCACTATAGCTAGCTATAGGTCTCCAACTAGATTTAGTGCCAATGATCACAACCTGCTGAACTCTGCTATTCAGACTCATTTCTCAGTTCACCTGGCTGATCGCTCATCTAGACAGCCCTTCCTGATCTGGCCTACAGGAAATTTCATTTTCCTTCAAACTGAAGGAAATTTACTGCACTAAAGATAGAAATAAAATAGATAAGCAGAGAGTTGACTCAAAGTGATTGCACCAAGATCACAAAAAAAAAGAGTCCACTCATTTAACTAGGAAACATATTACACTTCCTCTTTAATTATGTCAGTATATCAGATGAATTAGATGAAAAGTCAATCACAGACTTTGTGGGAAAGAACTTATTTAGTACATTTAAAGATTACTCGTGGTTTAAGCTATTTGATCACAAATGATTTGGGACTGCAACTACCCCATAAAAAGATTGCATTTGCTGGGACTGTAATTTTTACTCAGACTATACTTCCCATAATCAGCTTATTGCAGTTTGAACAAGATATTTTTTCCTCAGTAACTGAATTCAACCCTTACAACCTTCATGCATCTGTGCACTGATGTGTAGGTGTTGGCATCATCTGCTGTTCTTTCCCCAAAGGCAGATGAAGTTAAAGTGGTTAAGGGGATTCTTTTCCCCCCACAAAGATTATCATTATAAAGAATAATTCAATTTCAAAAAAATCTTAATTGGTAGACTAGACTGTTAAATAAAAACAAACAGGATTCCTATTCAAAATATTGTGCGTGTATATACACACTCTACAGAAATATATTAATTTACCAAGGATTAATTTGATACTGAAAGTACAGGTGCATTATCAGCTTTTTATACTAAATCTCTTCTGCCACAAATAAGCAAGGAAACCTTTATGGTCACTCACATATCTTCCCTTGTCAACTCATCTGACTTTTAGCTTCACAAAAAACATGAACAAAAATCATTATTAATTTAGTATATCCATGTTATGCAGGAAGATATAGAAGCTGTTGCTTCATTTATTAGATGAATTTAACCAGAGAACCTCCAGCATTCTAAAGAAAAAGTGGAAGTTATTACATCTTTCAGTAATATTATATATAAAAGAAGGGTGGGAAACTGATTATGAAAGTGATAGTCAAAAGATAGAGCATGCCAAAACTCTGCCTAGATAAGGTACAGAAAACATGGGTGACAGCTCACCAGACTTCAGTCCTATTGCTCTGCATTGGCTGCAGGGTACAATCACCAGGAAAATCCATTTAGCCTTTTCAGTTGCAGGAAAGAATTGTAGCTATAACTCTTTGAGGATGATAGAGACATAATATCTCCTTGTTAAGGAGCTAAGTTTGTAAAGATGAACAAATGTCTTTCCTTGCATTGATGGTAAAGCTTCTTCTCTTTCATCCTCCAGTAAAGTTTACCATCTGTTATAAAACAATTTTATATAAAGATTCAACTACGGGAAAGCTAATGAGTGACATGGATGGCTAAGGAAAGAATTAAATATTTGCAGCATGCTGTAGCTTGCCTTCATGTTTATTTTCACTCTATAATAGTACACAATTGAATTCATTAAGCAAATATATCTGGAAAACAAGAAGGCCTTATTGACATCTTTTATAAACAATGAGTATTTGATTTTCTAGCATAGTAACTTCTTGTCTAAAATTGCTAATACAATTATATTAAATAATCTGCCAGGTACTAAAGAATAACTTCTTTTCTGTTTAATGAAGATAAATTACAATTTGACATACTTACTTAACTGAAGGGTAGAGATGTTGAATCCCTATTTGTTGGTAAGTATCTGAAAAAAAAATGTCTTGCCTATACTTCATCTAAATTGTGTCCATCAATTATTCACAATTTGAATCTGTAGCTGCAGAAGGTGATTGTTCTGTGAGAAAATTCCTTAAGTAAAGGCCTTTAGTTAGCATTTCATATGCATAAACATATTTAATTCCAGAATACCTGAATTCTGGTACTATGTTCAAAACTATTTTTTTATATATATCTACTTTAGCTTTCATAGATTAAGGAAAATAAAAAAGATTTTTCTCCTACTCACGTGTTTTCTGTGATGGTTTAAACCATTGACTCCGATTAAGTAATATCAGACAGTATTTTTTGATTTCTTATTTGTCTTTTTGTCCTTGGGAGTATTATATACAGGTCAGATGAGAGGTTCTTCTTCTCATTAGAATATATTTTAATATTTCTAATGATTTTGTATGATTAGTAGGCATAGTGGTGATGGGCTTATGGTTGAGCTTGATGATCTTACAGGCCTTTTCCAACCATAATGATTCTATGATTAAGAAATACCAGCTTTTACCTGACTAACTCATTTTTGATAAAGATGTAAAGCTCCATTTTAGAACAAATAGGCTTTGAACATTTATCTGTGAATACTCACAACCAATGAAATTTCCACAGATCCAAATGTCATCTCTATTTGACTGTGCCTAACTCTAAGAAAATTATTATTTCTTATTCATATGCCCTCTTCTCCAATAAAAATGAACTGTCCTTTATCATCAGTCTATTATGATATGATACAAATATCCCTGATTATCAAACCTATGGTCTGTGCGGATAAAGCAATATTTAATTATACAGGTTAACACGAAGTACTGTAAGAGTGAACACTAAGTGCTCTAATTTCAGAAGCAGCAAGGCATCATCCTAAAGAAATGGATTACCAAAATCAGTTTTAGACTTAAGCCTGAGAGACAGAAGGTGTGACGACATACAACTGCCTGCTAGAAGTAAATATAAATATAAAAGTTTGGAGGACATACGGAGATCTTTACAGGCCTCAAGTGAGGCCTAGGTCTGTGCAGGCCTCGGGCTACCCAAAGGTGACCCCTGGTACCTGCACATGCTCAGTCATGCCACTTGGCACGGCTGAGCAGTCTTGCAGAGCACCAGGTGGTTCATCACACCCATGAAAGAAACATTCTGGCAGTGTGGGGGCCGGAGCAAGCCGCTCCGGCCAACTCGCTGTGTGACAGGGTAGCCCGGCCAACGAGGACATCTTGGCAACAGCCCTCACCCAATCATGTATCTCCCTCCTCCCATCATCCCTCCTACCGTTCGTTATATAAAAGCTTATGTTAGCTGTAATAAAGTCATCAGTTGACCCTGAACAATATTGGTTACGTCTTTTGTCAGCCGTCCGGGTGTTTAGGCGGTCGGTGCTGCCTGTCCGCATACAGGGCGCCGTCGGTGCGGCTACAGCCCTGCGGCGCACCCCACGGCCTCCTCACCTTGGGTGGCTCCGACCCGACTGGGCCAGCCCGAGAGAGAGCCCCGGCGCGGCGGCGTCCTCCTTCCGGCCCGCGACCGGACATCGCAGGGGATCCAGGATCTCGGAGGGTGAGACAAGCCGGTTCCCCGGGGAGAGTCCAAGATCACGCTCGGGAGCGTCGGTGCATCGGCCAGGCCTGAAGATCTGCGGCCTAGTGCCAGCCCCGGCCAGCAGCCCGCGACATAAAAGTAAATGCACTCAGAGTAAACACGGAAATTCTAGGTTTCAGAAAGGTTACTGGAAGCATTTTGATTTATAAAGTTCTGCATGGCAAAACTAAATATTCTTACACTAATAAGTAAATCATAGAATCATAGAATGCCTAAGGTTGGAAGGGACCTCTAGAGGTCATCTAGTCCAACCCCCCTCACACACAGGGCCACCTAGAGCACGTGGCACAGGACTGCATCCAAGCGGGTCTTGAAGATCTCCAGAGAAGGAGACTCCACAACCTCTGTGGGCAGCCTGTTCCAGTGCTCTGTCACCCTCACTGTCAAGAAGTTCTTCCTTAAGTTCCCGTGGAACTTTTATGCTTCAATTTGTGGCCATTTCCTCTGATTCTGTCAGTGACCACCAGTGAAAAGAGGCCAGCCCCATCCTCCTCACTGCCTCCCTTGAGGCACTTATAGACACAGATCAGGTCCCCTCTCAGCCTTCTCTTCTCCAGGCTGAACAAGCCCAGCTCCCTCAGCCTCTCCTCATAGGGCAGATGTTCCAGGCCCCTGATCATCCTCGTGGCCCTGCGCTGGACTCTCTCCAGCAGCTCCACATCCCTCTGCTACTGTGGGGCCCAGAACTGGACACAGTACTCCAGATGTGGCCTCACCAGGGCTGAGTAGAGGGGCAGGATCACCTCCCTCGACCTGCTGGAGACGCTTCTCTTAATGCACCCCAGGATGCCATTGGCCTTCTTGGCCACGAGGGCACCCTGCTGCCTCATGGTCAACCTGTTGTCCACCATGACGCCCAGGTCCTTCTCTGCAGAGCTGCTCTCCAGCAGGTCGGTCCCCAGCCTGTACTGGTGTCTGGGGTTATTTCTCCCCAGGTGCAGGACCGTGCACTTGGCCTTGTTGAATTTCATGAGGTTTTTGACCGCCCAGTTGTCCAGTCTGTCCAGGTCCCTCTGGATGGCAGCACAGCCCTCTGGAGTATCCGCTACTCCTCCCAGCTTCGTATCATCTGCAAACTTGCTGAGGGAGCACTCTCAATCAAGTAACTCCTTTCAAACAATTGCATAATCTGAGTATTACAGAATAGAATGAGTCATAATCAGTGCCACTGCAATACTTTGCTTGTCAATCTTGAATTGAAAAGGGGAAAACGATTTTAAACCTTGCTAACTAACCATTTCACCTTCCTATATGGCCTGATGAGGATGTAGGAAGTGATAAAAAGGTTCAGGATACACTACAGAATCACATCTTACAAGATCTTTAATCAATCTTTAACATCAGTGGAGCTCCATGAATTTACATAAACTTTGTCATAAAAGCATACCAACTAGCCTGCTTGCATTATTTGTGCATGTATACATGATCATTATTACTCGTGCAAATTCCCTAATGCATAAAATGTCAGAAATTGACTTGTGAACTGTTTAACGTTTTAAAGACTAAGTATATTTATCACTAGACTGAAACAAGTACTGAAAACCTGGATGTTGAAATATTTTTATGGGACCAAGGAAATATCAAGATCTTCTTTGAATGTTCTGAACATAAGTCATCCCAAGGGCTATAAAAAAGATGCTTACTACAAACTACTTTTTGCTTGTAAAGTCTTTGTCTTCAGATGTAGACAGAACCAAAAGCACTAGCTTGCCCTAACATTGCTTTCCTTATTCATGAAAATTGTAATGCTGATGTCCTATTATGATGATTCTTCAAATTAGTAGTATAAAAATCATTAGAATAAGAAATAAGAGAATAAAATATAAGAAATAGTAAATATTTCTTCTAAAAATAAGAAATATATTTAAAGCTTACTAATGTCAACAATATAAATTCTGTGTTAATTACATTCCTTCAGTCACAACATATTATTTAGACTATGAGAATGGAAGGATGCATTACTTGCCTTGAACCTCTAGGCAGCAATTTTATTTAATTCACTCCCCCTAAATCAACCAAATCAACCAAACTCAGCATCTCTGAGACAATAGCACAATCTCTGAGACAACAGAACAATGTTTGTCATCCCCTCAGCTGTCCTTATGACAGATGGACTCGCAGCTATGCTGTAATACACTGACTGCTATGCACAGTAATCTACTGCACAGAAGAGTGTAACAGCATTTTATCCTGAAAACACAATGTTCTGAGTTTTGACTTCAGGATATAAAAAGCCTGAGATGTTGGTGTCAGTTACAGTTCACTTCCTGGGGTTATACACTTAAGATAATGGTATCCCCTAACTAAAAAGTCAGCGGATGGATGGGCTCAACACAAAGCAAAAATTCTAAAGGACTTAATACTGTATATTTACTTCTCCAGAGTGACATTAAAACAATATTACAAGGCCAACAAAGAGAATTACTAGAAAAATAAGATTTGTTTTGGAGCAAACAGTTCAAGTTTTGCATAAGACGTGGGTGTTACTTGTGAGAAACAAGTAATGAAGATGGCACAACACATACAAACCCAGAAGGGAATCTCTTGCACTCTCACATGATGTTTGCTAACATAAAAAAACCATAACATTTATGTAAAAAAAGCTTTTATTGGATTTGTTTTGATGTCTTATTAATCAGAGAATAGGCAAATGCATTAAAATTTTTCTTATTAATATCTATCATATGATTCGCTCTGAATTTAGCCCTCTGCCCTCTGGAAAACACTTGAAAATAAACTTTGGATCTTTGCATGCTCCAGACTCAGCAATACTTACATCGAGGAGTTCTACTGGCTCTGTATATCCAATCCATGATATAAATGGTGGTTACCTGATCAGTACTCAATATAAATGGAAATCATATGAAAGAAACCCAGGTAATCATTTACATGTTACTTTAATGTAACTACTACATTACACAAAGCACTTCTAAAGGCTAAGAATCAGGAGAGATTACTATATTAACTTCTAACAGGATTATATAAGATTATTTCAAAGAAACTCCTAACAAGAAGATTGTAGCATGTTTGTTGTTTTTTATTTTGTTTTGTTTTGGAGTGGTGGCTGATACAGTTATAGCAGCATGCATCTTTGCTCTGTGAGACTGAATTAGTAGAATTTATATCTGAATCACATATAACTTTTCCTGAAGGCTCAGGGGAACACAAGGAGCAGCCCCAACCTCACTATCGTTTTTGAGGATGTGGCAAAAATACTACCATATATGGTAAGAGGAAGAAGAATTTTGACAGAGTAAGGTAGTCTGAAATATACTCACAGCACCTAATTCTGTCTCACTAGTATGAGACATTATTCTGCTGCGTTCCACTTACCAAGGTCATACTGTGTAGGTTTGAGGGATAGACAGGGATATCGTGTCCCATTCACCTGCAAGTCTAGGGATACATATACTTTTACATTTATGCAAACATTCTGCATGTGTATAAGGCTTGTTGCAAGCAGATACTCTTTGTAACATGCACAATAAATATATGAGTGATAGAAGCGATTTAATGAGGTTGACCAAGGATGAGCAGAGCATACACAGGATATTGAAGGATTATGTTCTGTAGTGCTGAAACATACTGCCATGTTTGCTAAGAATTTTAAATTTAGTACCTTTCGACTTGCCATCACAGTCTCAGCCTCCGCTGCCAGTAGAAGACTTTTCATCTAGTTACATACAGCCAAATAAATCCCCCCAACTTGAAAATGTTTTGCCCTTGACACTGTTCAATACTATAAGTAAACCATCTGCAGCTCACCAAATCTTTTGCCTTGCCCACTCTGTTAAAGACAGCTTGGACGATATTTATATACATTCCCAGACAGCTACATCTTTCCGCCACTTTATGCTGCCCCATTCTCACCTGTCATCCTGCAATAGTGTCTCCTTTTCATAATCCCTGATGTAATCCATACCTTACAGTCAAAATTTTATGTACTCTTCTACTTCCTCCTTAATAAGAAAGAATGGAAAAGGGAGAAGAGGATGCAGAGACTGAAGAAGTCAAGTGTTTTCCACTGCCTAGATCCAGACTATCACTGCTTCAGTACTCAAGATTATCATTTGCTAAGGAAACGTTCTTGGAGTATGGACAATGGAAGGAGAATCTTTGAAGAATTAAGTAACAAAGATCTAAAAAATCTGTACCAAGCATCTGCAAGCTATTTTAAACAAATTTTTAAGGCTCTTTTAAGGCTCTGCTTCCAAATTATGAAGATATAGGGTTGTTTCAAATGATTCAAAGGGTTTTTTTAATGAGGGGAGGAGGTTGAAAGAAGGGGATTGCCATTTTCTTAAAAAGACATTAGATGATATCTAATTAGAACCTTTGCAAAAATATCTGACAAAAATTTAGTTAAAAAATCTAGTGGTTAAAATTTGGGGACGTTAGAAGCTAGAGTAAATACAGCATGTATAATCTCAGTAATAAGTTACACACCTTTTCAACCTCAAATATCCATTATGATAAAATATAGCAGGACATTTTTTGCAGCAAAGGAAAAAAATACAAGTAGCCTATCTGCAGAAAGCAGATCAAGCTCAATGCCAGCTAACTGATTCATACAAGTTGCCCATGCTATTTGTTGTAGTGTTGTGTCAGTACTAGAAATTTTCACGTTGCTTTCAAGAGTCCAGAGTGCCTTGCCAAGAGAAGCAAGTTACATCACATACTTATTTCAAAAGGTAATTATGTATTTTTTATGTTCAAAAGGTCATATAATTACTTTCTAACAATTCTAACAGTATATGCATATATTCTTTGCCACAAAGCTATCAACTGTAAGCTGTACAAAACTTACATTCTTGTTTCTAATTTTCCTTATTGCAAGAGCAGGAATTTCAATATACCACAGTTTAGGAGTTCAATATAGGTTAATATACCATACATTGTTTTATTGTTGGCCACATGAAGCTTTATAAATCAATATGTAATAACAGTGCATATAATAACAGAGCTGTCATTCATTCTCAGTTTTAATATTTTCTGGAGTTAGTAGACTGTTGTAGTCTTTCTGAGGTAGACCTTCCTCAATTTTATTAATGATAGAAATGGCTCATTGTCATCATTTGGTGAGTGAAACATTGATAAGCACAAGAATGTCTCAAAGGTCTTCTAATTAATCTGTTTTTTCTCTATTAAAGGTTTTCTATTGATTTTCAAGAATCTTCCATCTAAGTAGTCTTACTTGCAACACATTTTACAGCAGTTCATATCTCAAGAACTACAGTGTTTTTGCTTGTGTGGAGTGGGAAAAAGTAACTGCCTTTCAGTGTACAAGATTATCAATTTTATTTTAAAGAGCTATCAAACTTTCCCTATATTAAAAAGATATCAGACTTTTTCCATGTTTTTTTCAAACAGAAGACTCAGAAATGACAGTATATTGAAAAAAAGTAAAGTTCTTAAGAATAAAAGAACTTCCTTTCTAGACTGTTGTTAGGAGACTTCTTGTTGGATGCTTGAGAACTGAAATATAAGTGAAAAGACCTCAACAGCTGAAAAAAATGGTTCAATAGCAGATTCATACAAATAGAAAGGTACTATATCAACCACCAGCCCCCTACTCAGTTAATGTTTACATGGCAAACCCTCTCATATGGATTTAAAAAGAGAAATGAATTATAACTCTCAGGATAATAAATATTTCTATATGAACATCTGTGAAGAATAGATGTACAGAGCATAGTTCCGATTGATAAATGACACCACTTATTTGTAAAATTATGGTTTTATCCATTACAGCTGATAAAGATTTGCCTAATAGTGATAATAGTCTTTTAATTATTGCATACTTCCCATTGAAAAATTGTGCAAAGAGGAACACACATACCAAAATCCCCACACAGCAAAGTTTGCCAAAGAAAGACCCTTGCAATTAAGGGACCTATTAGAAAATAAAACTTGCTGAAGCTGTACATTGGTCAAAGGATTTATAATATGGCTCTTGAAAGCTGACAAACACTCATTTGAAATGTGATGAATTTTAGTACAATGCAAGCCATTCAACCACTCACCTGGCAAAATAATATACACACAGGCAATATATATTACATATCTGCTGCAGCTGACAGAAAAACAAAAAGATTGAACACAGCCCATGAATATGTACTGTAGAGAAATTAGATTTTTATTCTATTTTAAAATCACAGACTTTCTATTTCCTTGCCTTCAAAAGTTTACAGCAGAGTTTCATAAATGTAGCGTTTTTTTACTGTTTTTTAAGAAGTGTACCAGAAACTACGCTTTATTTTAAAATATATGTTCAATTACCTCATTTAGTAAAACTGCAAAGTAGTGTTACAGATGATGCATTGGCATGTTTAACCTGAATTATAGTTCCCTGCATTTTTTGCAACCTTTCACCTAATTATAAGAGAGTAGTTTTAACCAGTAAATGTCCTCATTTCTGTTAGAGCTTTAAAGAAGTTCTGAAATTACTAATATAAAAGAAAATAAGTAAGATAGGATTTGTAAATTTGAAGGAATTGAAGATTTGAAGATTAAATTTCAATTTATGCTCACAAAAAGGCAATTCTGTTTTTTCTAGCTAGTTTACATTGCTAAGATATACTATGATTTCTAAAACATTTCAGAAGAAAATAATGGTCCTGATGTTTCATTTGAATTCTGAAAATAAAAAAAGTCAAATTCTAACTGTATTAGCAGGGATTTTTTGTCTGATTGTTGACCTAAACATGCATACATATATATACATATATATAAAATACATTATACATTTTTGTGTATTGGATATTATGTTATATCTTATGTATTTTAGGGAGCGAGGGTGAGTGAGTGGGTATAACAGAAAAAAAGATGATGACTGTACTCTGCTACTAAAAGCCATCCACAATGGACCTTTGAAATGTAAGCATGCTCTTGCTTACAGCCTTACAAGTCATATAGAATATTTAAAATGTAGTTAGAACAGCCTTTTCTTTAAAATATAGGTGTGCATGTATTATTTCTCACATAACTACAGTAAACCTTGCAAAGAACACTTTGAGAAGTGTAGCCTTTTCTATGGAAAAAAAAATGAGGTCTTAACAGCAGGAATTCATACGAATGAAGCAGAAGTGGAAATGGAGAAAAGATTACTAGTAATTATTTTCTGAAAATCACAGGGCTTTCATCACTCATTTTTTGTAATGAATATTTTGCTGCATTTTTACTAAATAAAAGTTGGTAGAAATAAAAATCTTTGCAGGGAATGAAAAAATATTCAGGCTTATCTTTCAAAAGATCTTCTAGCTTTCATAATTTGCTTTGTCAGTTCTGTAGCTCTTCGTTTTGATTCAGAAGGCCACAGTGAAGTTTGCCCAGCTTCTAGATCAATGAAATCTGAAAAAAAAAAAAAAAAATTGTTGCAGGGAAGAAGAAAAAATTTGTTTTCTAGAAAGGTGATTTAAAAAAAAAAAAAGAAAAAGAAGAATCTTAAATTTGTGTCAGAAAAATTTCACTGCCAAGACTTGAACTTCAGGTCCTGTTCATCAATGTTATGCTCATGCTAATAAACAAAATATAGACCATTAGATAAACATGTAAAACTTGTAAAAACATGTAAAAACATGTAAAAATAAAAAAACTTATAAAAGAAAGGTTTGATCATGAGAAAGACAGTATGGTCAAGATGAGGGTGGAAGAAATAAGCTTTAGAACAGAGAACTGGCCCGGCAGTATCGGAGAAAAAAGAATGTTGGATGAAAAGGATACTGCTTGGAAATGGTGGTAGATATTAATAATGTGATAACACGGTACTTTGACTACTTCATATCTTCACCAGAGGAATACTAGCTTTTATTAGGAAGCTGTGGGACCTTGCTATGCTCTTAGGTTTTTACTATTTATTCCACTATGTAAGGAGAAAATGAAAAAGGAAAAAGTAACCAACAAACTTCAGATGCAGAATATCTTGATACTCTTTGGAAGGCATTCCTACAGTGCCCTCTTGTGATAAATGAGTTGTGGATTCTTGAAAACATCTTTAAGAGTAACACTTAAAGTAATAATATTGCCAAGACTGATCAGAGTTGCCATGAATTTGTCAGGTGTTCATTCTCCCATACCAGTTGGTCCCAGCTGCTTCGGAAGACCGCAAAAAGAAGTGTGATAGATTCTATATGAGCAATTTCTTAAACTTTACCAGAGAATCATTCCTGTTAACAAAATGTGGAAATTACTTCTCCAAGTCAAGTCATTGTTGTACTTAACTTTGAACCCAGTAACTGGCCACACATTCTAAATTCATTTTTAAATGATGCTATTCTTTAATCTCAGGAATATAATCTGTCCAAGAATGTACCATTTGTTTCTTAGTTGTTAATTTATTACCTTTTAATTTCATTGATGTCTCCATTTTTTTTCTTGTAATAGAAGAAAGATGATATATAGGATGATACAATTTAACATCCGAAGACAATAATCATTTTAATAAATTGATTTCCAACACTTTTTGGACCCTTTTGCCCCAGTCTTCATTTCATTGCAGCTGGAAGTCTATCAGCTTTTCAGAAATAGAGTGATAAGTAGATTTGACACTTTTTCATATGAGAAGATTCTTTTATGTTTCTCATGCTATTGGATATTTGAAATTTCATTTTTATAATACTATTGGCTTAGCTTGCCCTTAGCTTAGCATGGATATTTCCATCAAGATAAGAAAATATCCTTGGTACCACTGTGGTTAATTTTAATTTGAAACTCAGTAAAAACTTAATTTGAACTTTAATTTAAAATCTATACATGTATTTCTTTGAGCCAGCTGAAATTCTGAACGGGTAACACACTGTCTATTCCATTTATCTTGGCACATCCATGCAGAAAAAGACTATTTTTCACTGAAAATGTTTGCTTTACTTATATCCTAAGATATCTGTGCTTATTTTTGTTTGATCAGAGTATCTTCCATCAACCCCAGGGCTCATATGACTAGACCTAGTTATATTACATTGTAGCTATCTTCTAAAGTATTTGGTAATGTATTTGGTATCTAAGCTATGTTAACTTCGTAACCATGAAGGAGTTGATTATGTATCTGTCAACAATTGATTAGTAAACACTTCCATTACTAAAATCACCAGATTAATTCTGGGAAGTAAACATTAATTT
Organism: Crypturellus undulatus; assembly: GCA_013389825.1. Lineage (NCBI taxonomy): Eukaryota > Metazoa > Chordata > Aves > Tinamiformes > Tinamidae > Crypturellus > Crypturellus undulatus. The sequence goes on along the minus strand of VWPW01026852.1, from coordinate 62,669 downwards.
CTATGCTTTGTTTTAAAGGCCTTGAAAACATTATAAATATTCTTCAATTTTTTTAACATTAGTCTGCATAAGAATGAATGAAATCAAAGACATTTGGAAACCAGGCTTGTAATGTTAGTTGTAATGTTGTAATGTTAATGTCCTTACTCTATTTTGCTAGTGAACTGTAGTGAGGGAAAATAGGCCCAAAGATTTGACCACATCATGTCTACCCCTATTTGCCATTCTCTACATTTTCCAACCTTGCTAGTAGCACACAGGGTCATGCTTGACATGAGCAAGGAGATCAGGCATTCTGCCCCACAACTATGCATTCAATATGTCAATTGCTGCTTACATCTCCTACAAGACAGAAATGTAAATACAGAATTACCTATATGGTTATCCTGTTATGCCTGTGTGAAATGTGAATTTACTAGATACTCTAATTCTTCTGAGGAGAGAAACCTTAGTTGTTATCATGTTTTTAATTACAGAGAATCCAAATAGAGATGTTTCCTAAACAATATTCTTCCACTGTGCCCTCAAAGGACCTTGAATTTCTTTATAGCTTCATTTTATTACCGCTGTCTTTATTTCTTCATTTGACTCTACCTCTTGTGGTTAATAGAATCATTGTGAGATATTATCAAAAAGGTCTTTGATATTCTTCATAATATGGAAACTTCTTCCCTGTACATGAACATACAATTATCTAGATGGATTCAGAAATACAGTTTCTAATATTCCAGAGATACAAAAGAATGCCTTTATACTTGTTCTTCTGACCAAGAGTGCAATACAAGTTACAACCTGCCTCTGATTGTCCAAGATAATGTCTCTGACAATAAAAGAAAATAAATAAATACCTGTGTATTACATTGCCTTTGACTGATAAAAATTGTCTGATGCTTTGTAGTACTCTCCTTTTTTGGAACATTCTGCTATCTGACATCTGCAAACCAAACAGGAAATAGCAATCTTTCTTTCTGTGAATTTTTCCCTATAATTCTCAAATTGAAAAATTTCAGCTGTCACTTAGCTAAAGGGAGGAAGCTGAAGCTGGGTACCCAGGGGATGTTTCTCTGTAAGGAAAACATTTGCAAGTGATAAGAAGTGGAGATATCTGTATCCAGTGACACAACTCACATTGAAGCAATAAGATCTTAATAGGCAGGACATCTTTGCCGCATGTCATTGCTGAGTAGTCTTATTAGGGAGAGAGGTTTACTGCTTGACAAGATACAAATACACGTGGAAAGTGAAGAAATAGGACCAAAATCAAACATATGACAGCTTTCTATGTTATGTCTTCTTACGTGTAGTGCTGCATGCAGATGCTTTGGGAATGTCTTTTTATATTTAAAAATATACACACACAAAATCTAAAAAAAAAAAAAGAGTACTAGAGCAGAAAACTGAAATAACTGATTAAAGCAAGAACTGGATTAATATGTTAGATTTTTCACTTCAAAGTACCAATGAAGTTCAGGTAAAAGAAAACTCGCTCCAAAATTGCAGAATTTTTTGGTTATGACAGCAGAATAATCTCACAGATGAAATAAGGTCTCTAGTGATTTAAGAATAAATATAAATTGTTGTACAAATTATTGAAATGACACACCAAAGTAACTCCGACATACAATTAAGCAACTTCCCTAGATTTGCAAATAATTTGACCAATATGTTAGCAGTTTCTAGTAACAGTGAGCTTTAAAAAAAAAGCATATAGGGCTCACTATATATGAATACTGTATTATGTCACTATGGCATAATGAGCACATAGGCCAACCTAAAATCTCCTTGATTCTTGGCAGTGTTTGTCACTGGCTTCCCTGGACTTCAGTAAAGTTATTCTAGAATAAGAAACAAAAAAAAAGTTCTGCATCTTAAAAGACAGTGTCCTAATAAGATTAGAAGAACGCTCTATTCCAGTGATGATATTGATTTGGAACTTCACTATACTTGGAGAGGTCAGGAAATTATTTTTCAGTGCTAACCAGAAGAATTGTGGAGAAAGCAATATTTACTAAGCCCAGGTTTTACAGGTAAGAAAACAGCGAAGAAGTCCTTTATCCTCAAGAATTTTCTGAAAGAGAATTTTATCAAATGTTTTGTCAGTGTGTTACTATGCCACATATGTACTTAAAATATTATTTTCTTTTCCATCTAGCAAAAAAAAAGGTTGATCATCTTTCACATTTTTGAAGAGACTTTGGTTGATTGCCAGCATTGTATTTTTTTAACGAATCAGTCCTATTTATTCTTATTATTTCTAACACTCACTTGACTAAAGTTAGATTTTTGATTAGATGCGTGGGGCAGGGAAATGTTTCCATCACTTGAACAAAAATATTCATCAACAAATCCATAGGTGTCTATGCAGAAATCTGACAAATATAAAAATGTATTGTGCATATTCATATTATATATGCAACTTATATTCACTAAGATCCAGCCAAGATACTGAGAATTTAGATAAGATTGAAATTAATCATCTTTCTTACCCTGATTCTCTCATTAATCAAAGCTATAATTGTCTAGAAATTTGAGGGTCAAACTGCTTTTAGAAAAATAAGAGTTTCGAGGTTGAAAACTGGTAAAAGAAAATATGATTTCTCAAAAATTTGATTTAAGAAGAATTTAATAATTTTGTAGTAGAAACTGTGTTCAAAGCAGAAAAGATTTCCTTTGGAGAAGTCTAGACCTGATCTTGGTTCAAACAGGTCTCCATCTTCCCGAACTATGATGAACGTCTTTACAAAACAGGAAAAAGCTACTCCAAAGTCCAGACAATAGAGAAGCTTTATACAGTCTCAGTAGGGAAAATGAATATTTGGAGCATGAAGTGTTTGGCTGAGGATCACATCCTGACTTTCCTGACATATGAAGAGTTAAGCAAGCCTCACAAACTGTTGAATGTTATAGAACACCATCCCACCCAGGGATTCGTGCATTAACCCAATAATAGAGATCACAGATAGGAAAAAACACAATGGAATAGCCACAGTCAACAGTCAGAAGCTCCTGTGTAAAACTCACAGGGCCTTGTGGAGAGTTGGGCTTGAAGAAGGAAGCACCCAGACTTACCATTGACAAATTGCTATAGGAAATTAGGCTTACTAATTCTGAAAAATACTGATATTTGTGTTGAGACATTTCTTTAATATTTTTTTTTCATAAAAATGGCTATCATTGACTATTCCTGTAATGAGCGTAGGTCTAAACTCTTTCTTTTGCAGTTCTGTTCTGTTACTTATCTTCATATATGAAAAGTAACTCCTTTAAGACAGACTAGAGGGAGATAAGGTATATTAAGTTACAGATAGAAGATAGACAATATGTAGGGAATTATTGTTCCTTTTTTCATAGCAATCCAAGCACTTGGAGGCATTATGATTTTAAAAACAGCGAAATCTTTTTTTCTCATAGCACAATTAAAACCCTCCAGGGGGTTTTATTGAACTAGCAAAATAATATTGGTTGAAAAAGTTTTTAGAAAAAAAAAGAAAACTTAGTAAATGCAATAACTTATAAGATTCTTTATCAGATTACTGTTGGAAATGGGAAGGATAAAGAGTATTTGCCTACTTTTTGTTCTGCTTTCCCTCAGCTCTCAACCATTATACAATATCAAAAATAGCACATGATAGTTCCTATGTCAGTAAGTTCTAGGTTTCTGTAGAGGAAGCTGATCAACTGCCCGAGGGCAGGCTACCCTCTTCCAATCTAGACTTCAACTAATTTAGCTAAACTGAATCAATTAAGAATGTTGCATGAAAGAAAATTTCTTTATAGTATATCTATCTAAAGCACATCCTAATCATATAGAGGCTTTCTATTGACTTTGAAGGACTGCAGCATTTTAATCACAGAGAGGAAAAAAAAGTATTTTAGAAACAACAGTTTATGAATTCAATTCCATTCCAGGGTTCCTACTGTTTCCTTAAGAACAGTTTCTTCATGTTTTAAAATCTTTCTTTGATGGAAAATAGAAATTACTCAGTATATTAAAATGTATATTCATGCAACTTTAAAGAGAAAAATCATGAAAAGGACATAGTGGTTGGCCTAATTTTGTAACATGCTCTATTCACTGTATAGTAACTTCACGATGCCTTCAGTATAAAAGATATTCTCTAAAGTATCAATTCACTTGAGGAAGTAAATTTTGCACCTTCTCAAGGTAGAGATCATTGGAAGGACATTCTAATAAATACAAAGTGCAGCCATGTCATCATTCTCCTGTTCACCCTCATCCTCCCATGCCTAATTACCGAGTAGAATAGCATCAATGCCCTCTATTTATCAAGTCTTTAAATTCTCTGCTCTTTACTCCTATGACATAGTCATAAATGCCATTTGGTACAAAGTGGCATTCCCTCCCCAATTCACTGTTGAAATCACTCTTGGAACAAGCCTCAAGGTGGGCAAAATTCAATTCTGCTTCTGTCACAGCTTTCTAATAAATGTAATGACTTTGAAGTCCTGTATCTCATTATCAAAATAACAAATGAAGCACCATCAGCCTCTTTGTAGAAACTTCCAGTAAAGCATTCCCTCTGCCTTGGCATTACTGAGTTTCTTTATATTACTCTCATAGTCCCACTTTTCATGAATTGCTTTCTCTTCTTAAACATACCAATGGATGAACTTTTTTAGTGAAACCAAAGAATTTGGAAGTACGTTATCAAAGCCTGTAAGTTGCTATCTGCAAAAGAAAGCATATTCTAGGCTCCAGTACTAAGCTGAAAGATAAATGGAAAACTGTCCCCATCTTTAAAATAAAGGTAAATGGAAAAATCTATTCTTGTCTTTAAAATAAAGTCAAAGAAAAAATAGTGTGGGGATGAAGCATGGGGTCCAAGTATATGCTTTTAAGTATACATTAAATGTTTCATATATATATGCATGGATAATATAATGCATTCATATATATGGATATATTTTATACATTAACTGCAAAAAAATGTATCATTGCTATAGAAAAAATGAAAAGTGAACTAGAAGAGATCTAAATAAATTGTTTAGTCCCTTTCTCTTCCCAAAAACCTGATCAGACACATTTAACCATTAAACCAGTGTTAAAAATATCTCTATTAATAAAGTCTTAGATAACACATTTTGAGCATTATAGTTCTGACAAGAAATTAGGTCCTACCAACAGCCCCTGAATAGAATTTTTACCTGTAAATTTTATTTTTTGTTGTAATTTAAGCTTAATGCTTAACAGTACTGTAGATTGACCAGAAAATGACAGATAAATGGGATTCAAATAAAGTAATGAAGTTGAACATGGATATTTTCTCTCTATTTAGATTGACAGAGTGAATAAATAACCAAGTACTGAAGGAAAAGAACAGAAAAGTATGGCTTCTAAGACCACAGTTACATTCATGTCTACTTTGATACAGTTATTGCTACTGTTACCCAGAAACTAGAGATGTTTGTTTTTAAGTCTATTTCAGAACAATAGGACAAAAAGAGTAAGAATTGGAAAGATGAATAGAGAAAATTTAAGACGTGTTTAATGTCAACACACCTTCTGCAAAGGAGGTGCATCCATAACTAGGGATTTGGGGAGAAGGATATAGAAAAATCATGATTAGTAGTGATAAGAAACTCATCTGCTAGACAATGTCAAGTATGTTTGATAGAAAATCCTTTTAAGATGGGTCTGAAACATGATAGTTGTGAAAAGTTCCAAGATGCTTTAAATTCAGTGCATGGATTTTATGTTATTTCCCACAACTGACAAAATATTGATGCATATCATGCAAAAATCCAGGTCTTACTTTTATTTTGCTTTTTCACTGAATTAAAAAAAAAATAAGCAAGCCTGTTTTTTTTTAAAGCTCTTAGTACATTCATGTACTAAGAAAGGGTTTTTTTCCCATACTATCATCCTGTAAACAAAATAAACTAATAACTGCCCAATTATTTTGGAAAAAGAATACAAAACAGGTTTGGATGCTAAAACAACTGTTTACTAGTCTCCATTTGTTAATGGAAAATGCTGCTTTTTCTTGAAATCACACTATCCTTACACAAGCAAAAAAAGTACTTAGATAGGTAGTATTGGCAAATATTCATGATCAACATACAAGAGAACTGCTGTATAATCTGTCCTCAGTCATCATCCTACTCTATCTTCTTTCAACAGATTCATTTGTCAAGTTATTGCACAATGAAAATGCATGATTATACAAATCAAATGCTATGTGTCATATGCATATGAAAACAAGACTTTCTGTATCTACCTTTTGCAGAACCGGTGACATCTATGTGATCATCTGACAGACAGTAGAAAGGCAAATGTTGGTCTATACCATCAGGATAGAATAGAAAAATGAAGCAGTAAGAGAAGAAAGCTAACAATTTATTCCCCTTTTTCTTTCCTTTCCACTTTTTGTGTCCCATTTCAGTGTTTCTTTTTCTATCATACACTAGGAGTACTAATGCTATTAAGATAATTTTGATAGTAATTCAGGGAGTAATTTTTATACCCTGACTGGGAACCCAGTGATTTGTATTACCTCCTCAATACAGGTTCAAGACTTCGGCATTCATGGACTTTAGAGTGAAGAGAGTATTTTCTATCTTCCTTTCCTCCCACTCTTTTATAAAGGGAGCAGCAGGGAGGAAATTATCCAAGAAGTCCACAACCTTCTGATAAACTCTCAAACCAGCCATTTTCCTGGCAGCTTCAGTGACACCAATTATTATAGGCATAATACCCTTCTGGTGTTAATTTAATGAAAAATGTAACTTTGAATAATGTTGAAATAGAATCAATTGATTTACCCCCTATCATAACGTTGTTAATTGGAACAGTTTGTACAATATAATTATTCATGCTGTTTCTAATTTAATTTTAAATAATTTTAAATTCCTAACAAAATTTTAATGCTCCTGGAATATAGTCTATAAAAACAAGCAGGGAAACCAAGACGGTTAGCCAACTATTTCACATTTTAGAACCTGTTATAGCTCTTAGAAAAAATAATCTATTCTACAGGATAATTTTCCAATGATTTTCTACATTTCAACCTGTTGAAACTTTTATCACTGCAAAATCAAACTGAGCAAATATTCTACTGAAAATATAATCTTTGTTTGTTACTGCTGAAGGACAGAGGGAAGGTAAACTGCAGTGGTAAAAGGTATCGAGTCAGGAATGATCCTGCATCTCAGTCTTAGTACCTCACTATAGCAATTGAAAAATCTAGCATTTATTTTAATTTAGTAGTGCACTGTATTGGATCTGTTATTATGACTGGCAGTGGCAGTAGCATTTCTCAAGTTAACCTACAGAAGACATTGAACAGAGAAGAATCATCGTATTACTATATGCTCACCTTCTCCCAAGGCTTCCTGCTCTGAGCAGAAGCACTGTTAGGAAAACACCTTCTACCTTATCAATAAAATAAATGTTTATACATTTTTTTTAAAAGAACAGTGATTTATCTATGAGTTTACAAAGGTATCCAAATTATCTGAAAATCGAACTATCAAGTAGCAGGAACAGGTTTTTTTGTTTGTTTGTTGGTTTGTTTGTTTTCCTCTTTCTTTTATCTGAGCAACAGGCTTCCTAATCAGAATCTCTCTCTTATTTTTCTTTGTCAAAGTCTGAGGGTCCCATAGTTGGGAAAATATTAAAGATATGTTGTGCATGTTGCTTCACAGCTGTCAAGGCTCTGGATCTTCCCAGCCACATTAGGAAGAACTCTTTATATAAGAGTCTCCAAAAGAGTTTTCACTGAAAAAATACTCCTCAGCTAAATATCACCTCCCACTGAGGTGTGAAGAACTAAGAATTTCCAAAATAGCTGACCTCTATATTGGGGAAATAAAGATCTTCAATCAAAGCTCCCCACACATATTGAGGAGAGACTTATTGGATACCTGCAATGATCAGTATGTTTTATTTTTCTTGTGTTCTCTAGAGGGAAGATTTCCATATGTTCACTCATTGAGTTTCTTGCATGATTTTCATGGTTACTCCCAAGTAGAATTTGCTGAAGAATATGCACTATCCATTATTATATATAACTTTGCAAGTAAGGAGAAATGAATTAATCCCCTAACAGTAGAAGACCATAAAAGGTATTTCCTGATCAAATTTCACAGCTGCTGTTTAAAAAAACGTTGTACTGAGTAAACTGGGAGAAAAAGCACCCAGGACTCAAGAGAGCAACTGGTGCATACTGGTGTAGTAGTTGTCATTTATCTAAGGACTTGCCCTGTCTCCCCACAGTTGCTTTTAGCACGAATTTCAGAGAAGCTTGGTTTCCCAAAACTTCATGATGTTTACCAAATGGTTGTCCAGATTCCTGTTGGTTGTGAAAACAAACATCTACTTGAATAAGATGACAGTCCGAGCTGAGAGGTCAAGTAGCTGTATGACTCACAGGAAACGTAAGCTCAAGATCAGGCTGCAGCTGTGAAAGTGTGCTGCAGGCTCTACTACAGCTATTTTGAACCACAAGGGAACCTGAAGCGTATTAAACTCTTTAAATATATAATGATATTACTATTGCTATTATTCTTTGCTAATGAACTAATCATAATTTCTTTTTGAAATATTTAATTATTTCTAATATCTTATGTTGATAATTAGCACTTTCCACTTGTGCTTCTTCAGTTAATTTATTCCTAAAGAAGTTGTTGCTATTCCAGTACATCTGCAAAACTACTAAATATTAAGAATATTTATTTTTAAATGCCTTATAAATCATGGAGAAGTGATCTCACCTTCTCCATGAATATTAAATTTATATTAAAGAGAGCTTTAATATTAATTTAATAAGTAATATAATGATTAATTAAAGTAATAATGTACAAACTGTAACTTATATCTTAAAATTGTCCTATGTATTACTGTTATTCATTAGACATGATCATACTGACAGAGCAATTGAAAAATAACTTCTATTAGCTAAAATATAGATTGCATTAAAGTATTACCTACAATATACATGAATAGTATAAAAAAATTAATATTTGGGCATTAACTCAGAAGCAGGTATTTGCAAAAAAAAGGCAGAAATGATAAATTCCGCATTTACACGGAAATCACTCAAAAAAAAGAAAAAAAAATCACTCAAAAAATAAAGAAAACCTAGACTAGACTTCTTGCCTTGTGAGTCTCTGACAGACAGAACCTAAAATAACTCCAGCTATTGCTGAAGATGACAGACGAGCTGAATCAGTGTTATGAGAGACAGTAAGTGACTGCAGAGGTGAGGCAGAAAAGAAAAGCTATCTTTCTCTCAGACTTTCAAAAACATGCTGAAAACAGCAGGCTTCAGAACAATTCACAAACATGAAAGGCGTAAAAGCAACCGCCAACAAATCCCCCCAAAATATATATTGAAAACAAAACTATGAAAGAGTTGGCAAATTATTATGTAATTAAAAATCACTGTGATATAAGAGCAAAGTGTAACCCAAAATTGTTACACTGTACAAGCTTTTGAAAAGGTAACTAGAATAATTTTCTGTTCTCTAATGCTTCTGGTGAAACAAGGACTAATAGAGTTAAACTCTATTAAAATTATAGTTTTTGTTTTGTGAAGAATTCTCTTTTTTCCCCAAAAATTAATCTTAATTTCTAAATAATTTTATTCAAAAACATCAGTGACACTAAAATAATCAGAGAAAAAATAAAACTATAACATGACACATACTGAGCTCCTTGTCATAACACTGCTATAATATATAAATTAGAAATTAAGGTCTTAATAACTACTTAATATACTAATGGATTAATTACTAATTCATTAATACTAATTGTCATGGTCTTGTTCTAACACATTATTAACTTGCATTACCAATAAGCATTGCAGCATTTGACAAAAAATATATTCCAGAAATAGATTTTTACCAAGGAAAATATACCTAGATTTTCGTCAGAAAAATAAAACAAAATCATCTAATTAAAAAGGAACATTTTGAGCAAAATGATTGTTTTTAGAGCAAAATATTTAAATGAAATATTTAAATAACATTCTTAATGACAATTTTTAAATTGGACTTGTATTTTTTTTCAACTAATTTTAACAATATTTCATGCAGCTATTTAACTATTTCCTTGAATTAGGTGACTTAAATAATGAATTAAATTATATGTGCTATCATTTTCTCCGGTCTCAGACAGAGTGCCTGTATGGCTACACAAAGTAATATGACCAGTGTAGAAAGCTTTATGCTCTGATCCTTAAAGAGAAAAAGGAAAAGAAATATCATAAAGAAAGTGGATCCATACCAAAGGCACATCCAGCAGTATTTTTTTCTGTTAACTGACAAAAACTTACTGATTTAGTGAAATACTACCACCAAAGGATGGTGTAGTACTCTAGGCTACAGGAATCATAGTACTGCAAGTTCTAATACTTCAGGAGTAGCAGAAACATTCTTTGCAGTCTGTATATATGAATACGTTCTACAACTTTTTTATTAGTGTATTATGTCGTTGCATCCACTAATTATGTTATCCTCTATACTTTTACAAGATGTTCTGCATAATAGAAATTATCACTGATATAGCAACCGGATGCACTAACTGACTGAACATTAATTCATTGGTTTTGTTGCTCTGAACTTAATACAAAAAGGAATCCCAAACTTACTGTGATTAATATGTACAAAGAAAAGATACTATACAGAGATAGATCTTGAACTGTTTTAAGCAAGGTCAGTACAGCTTTAAGAATAAGGCAACATTTTATGATAAACTTTATCGATTAGAAAACCACAGGCAATATACTCGCATTTTTCATCATTAACTATTTGAAAGGTGTTTATGTAGCTTAAGGATTCGTGATTCTAAAAGTCAGTTGTACAACAAGTCTGCTTAATTTGTCCCTAATTAACTTGACACATAAAAATCCTGTGGGCCACCAGCTTTGAGCACGAGTACATAGAATGAGGCACTATACTGAATATACTTGGATAATATGTCTCCTGCTTTTTTTTCCACAAATACACACATTCCCAAATGCACACACATCTGAATATTTCTGTTGTTAAAAACATGTTTTTTTTTAAAAAAAAGGAAATTTTACAAACAACATGGAAATCAATGGCTTACATTTTTTACACATATATTTAGGGTGATTCATCAATCTATCTGCCTATTCAGAACCTTTCCACTATTTCAACATGTTTTTTAAACATCCCAACATTTTAGGAAGAAGCAAGCACTATTTTCCAATTTAACCAATATCCAAAAAAAGCACAAAGCCATTTTGAGCAGACCTTGTCTTAGTATTCATGGATTGTAAATGAAAATAGAGACATAATAAGCACACATATATGTATATACATATACCCACACACATATAAGATTATTTTACTACATCTATAGGCATGCTTTATTCTTTTATTTATTCTGGTGCAAATCCAGGGGCTTCTTTGAAACATGCCAATAATTCTGCAAGAGAATCTTGTTTAATGGGAACCTCTCTAAGGGCAATCTGGTAAATCATTAATGAAGAACAGGATATCAGAGAGTTATTTTGGAAATCACTTTTTTAAGCAAGTACATAATTTACCAACACTTAAAGAACAGGTGAAATGTATTCTAGTTATTAACTTTTCAGGGCATGTGAAAAGTTTTATCAGGCAATCAAATCAAAAGAGTTTTGTGTTAATGTGTGTTAATTTGTTCATGAGTGTTTCCATCAGTGCATCTTTACGGTAATAAAAGCACGGTTCTTGGTGATAAACAGAGAAAAATTTAGTGATCTTACACAAAGAACAGGAGAACAAATTAGCCATAAGCTGCTGTGGAAGAATGGCCTGGAAAAGGGGAAACCTGAGAGAAAACCTAGGGTCTAACAGAAGTTTTGGCATTACAGCAGTTTGCTTGGGGTGATACACAGTTCCCGCTTCCAGGATGGCTGGTATGCACAGACTCTGCTCCTCCACGGTTCCCTGGGCAACACAATCTGCCCTCCTCACAGCTGCAAAGGGGAGTAACGGAGGATGGAGCGGAGTGAAGGCACCGCGGCCAAACTCTTGCACTCCCTGTGCTGGGCCGCTGATAAGCCGCACAGTAGCTGCCCAACGGGAGATATAAGGTAACAGGTCCAGTGCTGAGCCAGCAAGGGTGGCAAATCACTCTTTTCGGATGAACTTTGCTTGAACTTTGCTCATTATAATGCCAACGCACACCTCCATCCCAAAAGTTACCCGCCTCTGAGGTATGACCACTCCTCACTGAGCATGCGCTCTAGATTTTCGATTGACTGTCCCTTTAAATGAAAGCGAGAAACTTTTTCACCAATCAATAACAATATTAAGTATGACTCTATTCACTCAAGCTCCACCTGAATGTAAAGAAAAAGTATAAAAGGTGAACTAAGGATGAGAAGCGGGGGGAGAAGATTCCATCGTAACTCCTGGGTCAGTCGACGGGCTGAACCCCCTCTCATCCCCTCGGGTCAGGACGCTGCCTGAGGAGACTAAGGAGGAGGAAGGAAGAATCCATCGTAACTCCTGGGTCAGTGGACAGGCTGATCCTCCTTTCCTCCCCTCGGGTTGGGACGCTGCCTGAGGAGACTGGAGACTGAGAGCCCTCTCCCATCTTCTGGGGTAAGTGATGATTGCACATTTGTACATCAGAGCTAGCTAAGACCCCATGCTGTAGTAGAGAATTTCCTATACTGACATCCGAAACCTGCTTTGTAAATGTTGCATTTGAATAAACCATGCTGTTTGTGACTCGACTACTTGTTTGGGGGGGTGAGCGATCGGACCTACAGTTGACAGACTGTTCGTGAATCCGATACTGCCAGAGTTGAGCTTATAGTTGATCACACTATTTGGGAACTCGATTCGCTCCTAGGAAGGCGATCGGACCTACGGTCCTCAGACTGTTCATGCATCCGATACTGATTTGATATCTCCTTCCCCCCCGCTCTGACTACTACAGCTTTCAAACTGCAACATTTTTCCCAAAGCTGCATACCTGATTTGCTATCTGTAGGATCATTAAATATTTGATTATTTTAGTTGAAACAAGAGTAAACATTAAAATAAGTCAAAAAGTCTACAAGACTACAAATTTCTACAAAAAAGAAGACATTATTAAAAAACTACCAATAGACCACATATTAAAATGTCTGTATGATGCTGAGTTTACAACCTCTAGTGTTTCTCACTTGATATGTGTCCATAAAAAAATTAAAAAAAAAAAATCCCTATTTTGTCTGTCATATATTTATATACATATGTACTGAATATATTTAAATGTAAAAAAAAATTAAAATGTGATAAATAATAAACGTAAAAACAAATCATAAATTTTAAAAGTTAATAATGATTCTAAAATGAAGATGTCACTGCTGATTTACCTCAAAAGTAGCCTTAAATATATTTCAGTCAGCGCAACATCACCACTAAAGATTTATTTCCTTTGTGCTCTTTCCCTTTTTCATGCACTTTTTCACCCATTTAGCAGATAATCCAACTTTATATAGCTAGAATATACCCTTACACTCAATCTCTATCTTCCATATTGTTAAAATGAGTAATTTGTTAGCTCAAAAAATATATTTATTGCCATTTCCGCAGTCCAAATTCTGTGAAATTAGGTAGGTAAAGTGGCAGAGAATATCTTAGACACTTGTGTGTCTATGTCATGAAACAAAGAAAAAATGTTTAAAAAATACTTGTCTAGCAAGATTTGATGTTAAAGAGACAAGAGACAAGATTAAAGTATGCAGTATGAAATCTCTGATACTTAATGAATCCCTGATGGTGAAAGCTGATCTGATGAACAACACAGAGAAGTTGAAAAAAATGTATTTTGCAGAAAAAATAAGAAATTACTTATAATTCACCTGAAAATCCTAGATATTATTTGCTTGGAAGGTAACTGAATTTACACAATATGTGGATCATTCTAAAGAATGTTAAGACAGGCTTTAAAGAACAAAACATAAGTTAGACGGTGGGTCTATAATGTCAGACTTATTTTGCTCATTATTGGAAGACTACTTTGGAACAGTGTCAACAGAAAACTCTTTGAAATATACCACACTTGGTATATCTTCTTCTCTATCACTCCAGATATTTATTTAGTTGCCACGACTAAATTTCTAAAAAATGAGAAAATTGACTGTGTTATCAAGATGAGCTGTAAAAATCATACATTGACATTTTCAGATTTAAAATTATGAGGAATTATTTGGATAAGAAAACTAATTTTTCTTTGTCCCCTGTGCAGCAGCAAAGCAGTTAGCTCTTCAGAGTGCCAAGGCTTTTTACGTGCTTCCACTTTGCAAACACTATCATGATTGATAGACACTTTTCCAGAGTCACTTTGTCAAGTTTCAAATTCCTGACCTTTTTTTTTCTTTTTTCACCTTGTTTTTCTCACCTGCTCCTTGCAACAAGGGTAAGGAATAAGAACAGTCTGTAGGCAAAGTGAGATCATTAGATCACTGAGAAAGCTTAAGAAGACAGTCATTGTATAATATTTCAGCACCATTAATTAAGATTCTAGCAGAATTAATGGTCTCACATTCAAACAAACAAAAAGCCACTTAAATGAAGTCCCAGCAGGTAAAATAATTACATAACTTCCTCTCCCCCACCCCAGTCAAATTAGAAGAATGTGTAAAGCGTTTGACAGGCAAGCTGAAAGAGATTAGTGGATCAGAAGGATCAGTGGATCAAAAGGATGCATTTTGCTATGAATGAGAATATATAGGAACACTTACGTATAGGAATACTTAAGATGATAGGAGCTTTTCAGAATTCTTTTTAACATCTGAAAAAAATTAAACACAAAAAGAACAAGTAGGATCTTGGAACAGCCCAAACTAGCTCAGAAGCCTTCAAACATTCATATATCCACATGTATTTTGCCACCTACTGTTAATAAGTCATTACCTGAAATTCTTTTCTCCAGCTCTCACAGGAAACAGGATATTTACAAACAACAAGAATACAAGACTGAAGGCAGAGTCACACAGATGTATATTACTTGAAGAGAAAGGAAAAAAAAGGGAAGTAAGAGACATTCACTTATAGTTGACAGTTTAATTTTATCATAGATATGCAAAGCTGTCATCCTAAAACCCTTTGATAGTCACAGATAACTAAAGGTATCAATAGTGTATCTTGAAATTATTTAATAACAATGCTAGACTCTTTCTGATTTCAGCATTGCCCAAAGACTTCTCTTACAAACACCTTAACCTATTCTGTTCTGTTCTTCACACACAAAAACAAAATAAACAAACAAAAAAAGCCCTTTCATCTTGAAGAAGACAATTCAAGAAATAAGACAATACATAACTCTTTTTTGAGGAAAGTCAAGAGGAAGGCTAGCGAGAGAGTATGTCCTGTCAGCTTTTTTACAGTCATGCAACATCACTCATACGGATGGGTTCGAAGCCTTCTCCCAGACAGACTATACCTGCTTGTTACCTCAAGATACAGAGATCTAAATCAAATAATAGTGAGAAATATGTGTTGAAGCAACTGTCTCTAGCATTCAGAGAACCTTTCAAATATAGAGACTTTTCTCCATACAAAACTCAGGAAAAAAATAAAAGGAAATTGGAAATTTACCCTTGGACAGATTTCAAGAGGTTGATAATAAAGCTTAATCTTTTCACTTGTTCCCTTTAACCTGTTAACGAACTGGAGATCTGTGTGTGGTCCCAGCATCATGATCTCCTTGGAATCACAGAGACATGGTGGGACAGCTTGCACGACTGGAGCGCTGCCATGGAAGGCTATGTGCTCTTTAGGAAGGACAGGCTGGGAAGGCGAGGTGCAGGCTGGGAAGGCAAGGTGGTGCAGTTGCTCTTTACGTGAGAGAGCAATTGGAATGCATGGAGCTCAACCTCAGGATGGATGATGAGCGAGTTGAGAGCTTGTGGGTAAGGGTTAAAGGGCAAGCTAATGTGGGAGACACTGTGGTGGGTGTCTGCTACAGGCCACCTGACCAGGACGAGGAAGTTGATGAGACCTTCTATAGTCAACTGGATATTGCTGCACGGTCACAGGCCCTGGTTCTCATGGGGAACTTCAACTACCCCGACATCAACTGGAAGGACAACACAGCCAGGCACAAACAGTCCTGGAGGTTCCTGCAGAGTGTTGATGATAACTTTTTGATGCAGGTTGTGAAGGAGACGACGAGGACAGGTGGGCTACTGGACCTTGTACTAACAAATAGAGAGGGTCTGGTAGGAGAAGTGAAGGTGGGGGATAGCCTCGGTTGCAGTGACCATGAGTTGGTGGAGTTCAGGATCCAAAGAGGAGGAGGCAGGGCTGTAAGTAGCCTTGTAACCATGGACTTCAGGAGGGCCAACTCTGGCCTTTTCAGAGACCTCGGAAGAATCCCATGGGCTAGAGCTCTAGAAGGAAGAGCGGCCCAAGAGAGCAGGCTAGTTTTCAAGCGTCACTTCCTCCATGCCCAGCAATAGTGCATCCCTGTGCGTAGGAAGTCAGGCAGATGGGGCAGGAGACCTGCGTGGATGAGCAAGGAGCTGGTGGCAATGCTCAAGCAGAAGAAAGCGGTATATGGAATGTGGAAAAAAGGACAGGCCCCCTGGGAGAAATATAGGAACATTGTCAGGGAATGCAACAAGGAAAGCTAAGGCACGGTTGGAACACAACCGCTAAGGATGTTAAAAATAACATGAAAAACTTCTACAACTATATTAACAGCAAAAGGAAGATCAGGGGAAATGTGGGTCCGCTGGGACCCGGGTTACGAACAACACAGAAAAAGCAGAGTAGCTGAATGCCTTCTTTGCTTCAGTGTTTTACCAAACCCTTTAGAGTCCTGGGCCCTAGAGACAAGAGAAGAAGCCTGGAAAGAGGAACACTTACCCTGGGTAGAGGAAGACTGGGTCAGAGAGCACCTAAGGAAACTTGATACCCACAAATTCATGGGCCCTGATGGGATGCACCCCAGAGTGCAGCGGGAGCTGGTGGATGTCATAGCTAAGCCACTCTCCATCATCTTCGAAATATCCTGGAGAATGGGGGAGGTGCAGAGGGCTGGAAGAAGGCCAATGTCACACCAGTCTTCCAAAAAAGCAAGAAGGAGGATATGGGCTACTACAGGTCAGTGAGCCTCACCTCCGTCCCCGGAAAAGTGATGGAATGGCTCATACTGGCAGTTGTCTCCAGGCACATGGAGAACAAGAAGGTGCTCAGGACTAGTCAGCATGGATTCACTAAAGGGAAATCATGCTTGACTAACCTGATAGCCTTCAGTGATGGGATGACGGGCTGGATAGATGAGGGGAGAACAGTGGATCTATCTTGACTTCACCAAGGCTTTTGACACCGTCCCTCACAACATCCTCCTGGACAAGCTCCAGAGGTGTTGGGTGGATGAGTGGTCAGTGAGGTGGATTGCAAATTGCCTGGATGGCAGAGCTCAGAGTGTGGTCATCAGTGGTGCAGAGTCTAATTGGAGGCCTGTGGCTAGCGGTGTACCCCAGGGGTCAGTCCTCGGTCCAGTCCTGTTCAATTTGTTCATCAATGACCTGGATGAAGGCACAGAGTGCTCCCTCAGCAAGTCTGCCAAACTGGGAGGAGTATCCAGCAGCCCAGAGGGTTGGGTTGCCTTCCAGAGGGACCTGGACAGACTGGACAGCTGGGCAGTGAGAAAACTTATGAAATTCAACAGACAAGTGCAAGGTCCTGCACTTAGAGAGGAATAACCCCAGACACCAGTACAGGCTGGGGACCAACATTCTAGAGAGCAGCTCTGCAGAGAGGTACCTGGGCATCATGGTGGACAACAAGTTGACCATAAAGCAGCAGTGTGCCCTCATGGCCAAGAAGACCCATGGGATCCAGGGGTGCATTAAGAAGGTGGAAAGACTGGTGGGAGAGGTGGTGGTTGGAGGTCGTCTTGGGCGTAGTGACCACAAAATGATAGCATTTTAGTATTTTCAATTTTCAGTGAAGTCAGAAGGGGTGTCAGCAAAAGCACTACATTGAACTTCCAAAGGGCGGTTTAGGACTTTGTTTGAGAGATAGTCCTGAAGAGCAAAGGAGTCCAAGAAGGCTGGACTTTTCTCAAGAAGGAAATCTTAAACATACAGGAGCAGGTTGACCCTGTGTGTCGAAAGACAGGTTGGAGATGAAGAAGACTGGCCTGGCTGAAAAGGGAACTATTGCTGAGATTCCAGGGGAAAAAAAAAAAAAAAAAAAAGATAGAGTTTATCACCTTTGGAAGAATGTGCAGACCACTCAGAAACATCACAAGGAAGTCATTCAGGGATGTAGGGAAGAAATTAGAAAGGAAATTCTACTGCTGTAAAAGAAAACAAAAACAAAAAGTGCTTCTACAAATACATGAACAAGAAGAGGGCCAAGAAGAATTTCCATCCTTTATTGGATGTGATGGGGAACAATGTCACCAAAGATGAGGTTTAGGCTGAGGTACTTAATGCCTTCTTTGCCTCAATCTTTAACACCAAGATCGATTATCCTCAAGGTACTTGGCCCTCTGAGCTGGAAGACACCTATGGACAGCAGAAGAATCCCCTGTAAACCAGGAGGAAACAGTTAGTGACCTGTTACTCCACTTGGACACCCACAAGTCAGAAGGGATCCACCCAAAGATTCTGAAGGACCTGGTGTAAGTACTTGCCAAGCCGATCTCCATCATCTATCAGCAGACTGGTCAAGAGGTGTGGTCCCACATGACTAGAAACTTGCCAGATCATCTTGAGGGTGATCACACAGCATGTGTGTGACAACCAGAGGTCAGGCCCAGTCAACGTGTTCATAAAAGGCAGCTGCTTCCTCACCAACATGATATCCTTCTATGAACAGGTGACTCACCTAGCGGATGGCTGTGGACATGGTCCACGTAGTCCTCAGTAAGGCCTTTGACACTGCCTGCTCCTGCAGAAGCTAGCAGCTCATGGCTTAGACAGGTGTACTCTTCTCTGAATGAGAAACTGGCTCAATGGACAGGCCCAGAAAAGTGTTGGTGAATGGAGTTAAATGCAGCTGGTGACTAGTCATGAGTAGTGTTCCCCAGGGGTGAGTGTTGGGGTGGGTCCTCTTTAATATCTTTATCAATGATCTGGATAAGGGGATTGAGTGCACTCTCAGCAAATTTGCAGATGACACCAAGCTGGGAGGAAGAGCAAATGTGTTTGAGGGTAGGAAACCTCTGCAGAGGGATCTGGATAGGCTGGAACAATGGGCTGAGGACAGCCATACGAGGTTCAACGAGGCCAAGTGCCGGGTCCTGCATTTTGGTCACAACAACCCCATGTAGGCTTGGTGCAAAGTGGCTAGGGAGCCACGCGGCAGAAAAGGATCTGGGAGTGTTGGTCAACAACTGGCTCAACATGAGCCAGTAGCATGCCCAGATAGCCAAGAAGGCCAATGACATCCTGGCCTGTATCAGGAACAGCATGGCCAGCAGGACTAGGGAAGTGATCTCCCTGTACTCAGCACTAATGAGGTGGCACCTTGAATGCTATATTTTGGGTCCCTCGCTACAAGAACAGAGTGAGGTGCTGGAGCATGTCCAAAGAAGGGCAGTGAAGATAGTGAAGGGGCTGGAGCACAGACCTTATGAGGAAGTTGGGATTATTTAGTCTGGAAAAGAGGAGACACAAAAGGAGACCTTATTGCTCTATATGAAAGGAGGCTATAGTGAGGCAGGGGTTGATCTCTTCTCCAGAATAACTACAGATAGAACAAGAGAAAATGACCTCAAATTGTGCCAGGGGAGATTCAGGTTAGACATTAGGAACAATTTCTACCCAGAAATAGTCAAGCATTGGAACGGGCTGCCCAGGGAAGTGCTGAAGTCACCATCCCTGGCAGCAGTCAAGAAATGTGTAGATTAGATGGAAGCACATGGTTTAACAGATATGGTGTTGAACGGTTTACTGTTGGACTCACAGAATCACAGAATAGTTGAGGTTTGAAGGGACCTCTAGAGATCATCTAGTCCAACCCTCCTACTCAAGCAGGGACACCTAGATCATGTGGTACAAGGTGGCGTCCAGGCGGCTTTTGACGATCTCAAAAGAAGGAGACTCCACAACCTCTCTGGGCAGCCTGTTCCAGTGCTCTGTCACTCTCACAGCAAAGAAGTTCTTCCTCATATGGAGATTAAACTTGCTATGTTACACCCCTCACCCTGTCACTGTCCACCATGGAGACTGGCCCCATCCTCCCTGCAATCACCCCTCAGGTACTTGAACATGTTCATCAAATCTCTCAGTCTTCTCTTCTTCAGACTAAATAGACCCATCTTGCTTAGTCTTTCCTCATAAGACACATGCTCCAGTCCCTTAATTATCTTCATGGCTCTATGCTAGACCCTCTCTAGATGGTCAATGTCCTTCTTGTACTGGGGAGTACTGTTGGGAGATGCAGGTTTAGGTTTGGATGGTGCTGTATTAAGAACATCATTCTGATAATATCAGGTATGGATATATGGGGGGGTACCCTTGATCCATATGTGCCCCCAAGCCTGGAGTATGCCCAGTCAGGCCGGCAGGCCTGACTGAGCAACTCATAACACCTACCTGGAAGGCTCCAGAAACCCGGAGCACGGGCTGGAGCTCCTGAAGGTGGGGGCCAGGGCATTCTGCCCCGGCAAACGGATCACCTACCCACAGGGCTCCACCAACCACGGGGATCACCGAATTAGCACATACCCAATCCCTTACCTCGCTCCTCCCTTTCTCCTGCCCTTTACCTTCCCTTTATAAGTTTCTGTTCTTCCTGATTAAAGAGTCGGTTGACCCTGAACCATATTGGTTACGTCTTTTGTCAGCCGTCTGGGTGTTTAGGCAGTCGGTGCTGCCTGTCCACATATAGGGCGCCGTCGGTGCGACTGAAGCCCTGCGGCGCACCCCCACGACCTCCTCACCTTGGGTGGGTCCGACCCGACTGGGCCAGCCCGAGAGAGTGCCCCGGCGCGGCGTCATCCTCCTTCCGGCCCGCGACCGGACATCGCAGAGGATCCAGGATCCCGGAGGGTGAGACAAGCCGGTTCCCCGGGGGAGTCCAAGATCACGCGTGGAGGGTCGGCGTGTCGGCCAGGCCTGAAGACCTGCGGCCTAGTGCAAGCCCCGGCCAGCAACCCGCGACGGAGTACCCTCTTAAGGCTGCACTCAGTGCCCTCATGCAAGTCACTGAGGAACAAGTTGAAGAGCATGGGACCCAATACTGAGCCTTGTGGGACACCACTGGTCACAGGCCTCCAACTAGACTCCGTCCCATTTATCACCACCCTCTGGGCTCTGCCATCCAGCCAGTCCTCAATCCATCTCACTGTCTACTCGTCCACACTCAATAATCATAAAGGTCTTTTCTACCCATAATGATTCTATGACTCTATGGTCAACTCCTGCCTATTCATGGGACACACATTAAACCAGCATGACCTATACTAATAGATACCAGCAAGCAAAAGATAAAAAAAAAAGAGACTATTTCAGTCATTTTGACAAAGTCTGTTGTTTAATAGCTGAATTTTATCTAATAATAATAATAATAATAAAGTCTTGCAGTTCAATCAGTTGAAACAGCATATGTCAAGAGTACAGAATTTCTGTGTTAATTTTAAAGGGCATATCCTAAAACTCTAAAAGTTCTATCAGCAAGCTATGCTTGATCCTTAAGAGAAGGAAATGATGAATAACAATCATGAAAATTACAAGCAAACTTGGAAAAGGAATCAGGTCATTGAGCACGGTTCCAAATTCTTTGGAATTCAATTTATTTTAAAAGTCTACCTAAAGAATTGCAATATATAGACCTTCTTTTTTTATACTTCAAAAAATCCAGTACTTGAAAAAAGGAAAGAAACAATACTAACAATATGACTATCATACCATTGAGCTAAAACTACAACGTTCTTATGCCTAGAGAGTCTATTAAGATATCTGTGTCTGCTATATTTCAGTAAAACTTGCTCTGATATTTATAATGAAAATCACCAGATATACTATAATTTGCTTTACAGAAATTTTAATACATGGGTTGAATTCAACGATACATTTAAAAAAAAAAAAAGCTTTGACCCTAGGAGCTGCAGCACTCAGCACTGAATATCTTTTTGTTTGTTTGCTTGTTTCTGTGTGTTTGTGGGTGTGTGTGTTCCCATCTGTATTTGAGAAAGATTTTATTTTAGAGAATAAATTAATCTGTTTTGTATTCAATCTACTATCCTGGTTTTTAGAAAAAATGCATCAATACATGGGTAATAACTAGATTCATATCTGGCATCTGAATACAGCCTGTGTTGGAGGATGTGCACATTACCTTTTAATGTGTAATATGGGTTTAACCATTTTTTTGTTGTGAAGTGGGCAGCAACACAGGAGAATCCAACTAGTGCATGCATACTTTCTAGAGCTATGTCTTGCATTCATGACATTAGGAAGCTGATAAACATGGATTTTACCACAGAAACACCCATTTTCTACTAATATTAACAATAAATTTAGAAAGAGAAGTAATCAAAGTAACCAAAATAAGAACATCCAGCAATGTTGTTTACATTCACACCTGCATTGAAATATTATTATACTGAAGATATTGTTATGGAAAAATGTTAACTGAATTTACTAATTAATATTTCAAGAATCTTATAGCCAAGATTTTGTAATTAATAGGGAAAATCTTCCTTGATAACACAGTTAAAACTTTTAAGGTAAAAACCTTCAGAGTATCTTTCACTAGTTTTACGCTGAACATTTCAGCACACATCTAGGGTACTTGCACTGACAGTTTTAGTCTTCCTCGAGAAAAAACAGCAGCAGCTGTCAAGTGTCCTTCACCAGAATTGTGATGCTCATGGTGCATGGACTGGGGGACGTTCTTCCTTCTTCATTTTGGATTTGCTTGGATACACTTTCCTATTCCTGCCTGCTTCCTTCTCCTTGCTGTCAGCTAGGGGGTCAAGCTGCCCCTCAGCCCCATCCCCAAGGGCTGCTTGCAGGGGCTGCCTGGGGCCTGTCAGACCCTACCCTGAGCTGCAGATCAGCTTGTTTGTGCATATATATGTGCCTGTATGCAACAGACACACACACCCCTTATATACATAACCATCTGTTATCAAAGAAGATTCTCTATATTTTAGATGACTTACCATTTACCCACTTTCTGAATGTTACAGATTCCTCACACATTTGTAAATTTCAGGAATACAAAATCTCCATTTACAGACACTACATCACCCATATCCATCTCATTAGATCACCTCACATCATAACATAGTTTTTTTCACCTGATCACTGAAGTAGGGCAAGTATTACTCATTAGAGAACTAAGTCATAGAAATCATCAATTCATCCTGGACAAAGTTATAGGAACAAAAGATTTAGTTTAAACTAATTATAGAGGCACTCTCTAAGCCAGAAAGATAAGCAGGTTGACATTTACTTTGGAGGGATATTTCTCCCTTATTATTGACTATAAAGAGTTCTGATACAATCACTTAGGTTAAATGATTTCATTTTTGATACTTAAAGTTAGGTGAGATGAATTCCACATTGACTAACAAAATACAGTTGAAAATTTTAACCTAAGTAATTTAACAAAGGTCATATAGAAATAGAAACATATTTAATTGAATTCTATTTTTCTAAATTCATGACTAATGCTGTAATTATTGGTCATTTTTCCCCTCTCTTGAAAGTAACTAGGTATTTTTTTTAATGTGGTTTCTAATCTATTTTTGAACTCATTTGAGAACGCCAAAAATTAGGTCAGCCTGCAAGATCAGGTAAAAGACATCTACCAGCAACACCATAAAACTGCAATGCAACTCTGGTATTCCAAGTGGAGAGGAATACAAAGGAGGGCATAGACTGCAGACATAACATAAAAAATATTGGTCCCTACCAGCACTTTGCCATCTTGCCATAACAGCACAGCTGAACAATTCTACCTTTATTCATCATGTGTTTGAAGTTCATTTATGCCTTTTGATCTCATAAGGGAAGGCTGACACTCTCCAATTGCTCACGGAAATAACAGATTGAAAAAACTGCCTAATCACAGAAAGTATTTTTGGACAGAAATGACTTAAGAGTGTGGGACCAAGAAACCATAAAAACATTCAAAACTAATAAAGTTAAATGGATTTTTAAATGTAGTAGTAACAAATGAATTTAAGCATAGGACACAGATAGAACACAGATGCTGTTACAAAGGAAATATATGAAGTGTAAAAGTGCTTACATTTTACCGTTGGTAAAACTGTAAATTGAAAATTTATCAGGACAATCTTTCACAAGAAAAAAATATTTTTTAAATTTATGAAATTAAGAAATACTCATTCTAACAAATTTTCATTTGGAAAAAGATTAGAAAGCATTCTAATTTAACTTATGATTGTTTTTTCAATTTGAGTTTGTATGTAAAAACTAGAAGCATCAAAAATGAATCAAGACTTGAGAGATGCTATGTATATATATATATATATATGTGTGTGTGTGTTTTGTTTTCTACCCACCTTTTTGCTATTAATTCCAATTCATGATAATTGATTTTAAAAATTATTTTTGAACAGATTCATAAAAAGTTGTTCAGGTTTTAAAAGGAAATTTAGATATAATAAACCAGCTGTAATTGCTGTGTAAAACCTGGGTAGGAACTAACTTTTGGGAAATTCTGAAAAGGTTTTTATAATCATTTTAGGGACAAAGTACATTCTCTAAAACATATTAGTTTGTCTGAATTTTGCTTTGATACTCTGAATTTAGTGAATAAACTTGGAATTTATTGTGATACACACACACTTTAAGAAAATGTAGAAATCTATTGCCTAAGACTATACAGAATATGGGTTTTATATGTGCATTTTTATGTGATGTCCCTATTTTATTCGCAGATGGCATCTTCTGGTGAAAGGTGCCAATCCTAGTTTTCTTTAAAAGTAGAATCTTGGTTTCCTCACACAGAGAATTTCATTTCTTTTAGAAAACACAATTCCCACTTTAAAAATGAAAGGAACACACAAGTTTGTGTCTTTACAAATAAGAGGATTCTCCCACATTCTTTGGCTGATGAAAGGGACAAAGGAATATATGCAGGGAGGAGACTGAGTGGAACCATGAGTGAGTGGGACAAAAGAGCATGTGCCAAGAAGAAAATTGCTCCCCCTTTTTTGACAAGGGGGACAAAGCAGTCAGGTGACCTCAAGTGAGAACAGGAGGAAGGAAGCAGGGAGGTCAGTGTAGGCAGGCTGGGAAGGCTGTAACTTCTGAATACCTTGGCCAGTGGGGAAAAGTAGAGGGCATCCCTCAGTCGAGAAATTAGGATAAAAGGGGGCTGTGCCTTCCAGCAGTTTGAGGGGCCCCACAGGGATATGCCAAGTGGACTCTTCCTTTATTCCAATAAAGTTTTAGTACTCCTCTGTCTCTTTTATGGACATTCAGTTCTTGACAGTGAGATTTTCCACACAAAAACATATTCTTCCTGTGATTTGGATGATTCTATGTCACATTTCAGTTTAGCCATTTATTTAGGTAGTATCTTCTATACTCACATGGATCATTTTTAACAGTCTGCCTTGCAAGATTGGTAATCCAAACAGAGCACAGAGGAAAAGGAAACACCCATTCTGTAAATCCAAGATGATTCATCCTCAAGGAATTACCAATATAACACAGCTTGTAATTAATCCTAGTAGTTTCTAAATAAAATATAATATTATCTAAACTCTTATTTATAAAAATTCCATAATAACACTAAGAGAAGGTAAAAATGGTATGACACAGTGAAAGTGTGTTCAAAGTACACATGATCAAAAGCAATCCTTCAAAACCATCTGTTAACCACCTATAATGAAATGTTCCTATGCAATATACTCTGAAGACTTATACCATATCAGTCTGCATGATTTGTTTTGTGAAAAAAGTCAGTCCACAAAAATAATTTATTTTTATTATTTTTAATACAACTATGTTTTTATCTAATTTTGTCGCAGAGAGCCTATTATTTTTGGCTAAGTGTCAAATACAAAAATATCCCAATTAAAAAAAAAATACTATGTCTTGTGAGAATTACAGTTTGATTAGTTTTGCTCTCAAACTCCTCTTCAGGCCATGTTATCTGATTTTACTCTATTTCCCAAAGGCTACTCATATTTTTTTCTTGGAAAATGGGTAATAGTGAATCAGTAGAATGATGCATTAAAATGTTCACAAAGTGTTGTCAGCTTTGGGAAGCTTGCCCAAGAAAAACAAGTAGCTGAAGGGAATTAATTACAATTCCTGTGGAAACATATGTAAATCAAAATCCACTTATTCTGACAATAGATTTTAGTTTGGAGACTTTCTGCTTCCACGAACACTAACAGAGAAGTGCCTTCTAAAGAGAAAATATATTACTCATTAAACTTTTCATTATATTGAAGACAAGATTTTATGTAGAAATTCTGTTCCAATTTTTATGCAACTTTTTGACTGTCCTGTTCCTCAAAGAGTGATACATTGAAGATGGCTAATAAAATGAATGAAATATAAATGTCTAAAATTAAAGCTTAGATGAATAGATGAATGTTGATGATAAAGAGATCACAAGTTTAAAAAAAAAGTATATGAGTAGTAGATAGCAGAAGTATTTGAATGACAAAAAATAACTGTTTGGAAACTTATACATAAATTGTAAATAGAAAAAAATATCCAGGTTGGAAGAATTTTATGCAACTCTTGAAGAGCAAATAAGCTAGATAATAGCATTAAGCAATACACTGATTGCAATTCTTGAACACATATCAGAAGAGGCAACTTTAGCATTACAACCTTTGAGGTGCTTTATTTAATGACATATTTTTTCATAGAATCATTATATAAATAACACATCATTGTAATATTCTTCACTTAACTATATAATGAAAATTACTTTCCAGAGTAAAAGTGGGAATTAGAGGAATGGGTTTTGTGGGAAAAACACGTCACTTTCAGAGCTCAGGGCTCTTAGAATGATATTTCCATCTGATGGTTAGGAAAACATAGTATCTCTGGCTTGGCTTTGGTTAACAGTTCAACACAACATAAAAGAAAAGGTGAAAACCTAAGAATAGTGCACTCACAATATTTCACACTGGAAATTTGTCTGGACATATACATCTGCTAAGCTAAAGAGTTAAAATAAGAGCTACACCTCTCCACAGTTTCAGGAAGAAATCTCAATTGTTGAGAAAAAGAGAGTATTACTTTCCTTCATCTCCGTTTGTGTAAAAGTCTATTTTAATTAAAAATAAAAAACACATACACGCGTATGTATGAGTATATATGTATATATCTCCACACACAGTAACATTTGATCAGTGATACTTTTCTTAGTCAGAACATAAAATTTCTATTTGCTGATGTTTCATATTCTCTAAAAATCTCTTAATACATTAAAATTTTGAAACTGTTTAAAAACAATATTTTAAAAAGAGTAATCTTGCTGTAAAAGTTTCAACTAACCATACTTTTCATATACACACTGATATTAATATATCCATATTTTTGTAATATATGCTTTATTTTATCACTGTAACATAAACTAGCCAAACCTGACGGGTCTGCTTGCTGACTAATTAGGAAAGGTTTGTTTTGTTTGTTTTTTACCTTATTTTATATGAATTTCTATCTCTGATAGAGAAACTAAGCTTACCTATATTTTAATGCTCTAAAATTACAAAATATATCTCGTATACATTAAAAAATGCTAAAGCCTTCACATAGCTTCAGAAATCCACTTCTTCTCTAAACACTGCATGTGCATTATTTCAATCTTCCAGTTAAACACAAAATCTTTTTTGTTTGTTTGTTTTATGAACTTTAGGACTTGTAAGTACACCAAAAAATGTTAAAAATAAATAAATAAATACTCAGCCTTGTAAATTCATGATTATGATATTAGGTGACCATGGTATTAGGTGGTATTAGGCTGGTAGCCTATTACCTCTTTGAGTCTTTGGAGTTCTCAAACACCTCAAATTATATTATATGTTTTAATATATGACTAGATTGGAACCAAATGCCCATTCTTGTAAGATTGAACCTTAGAAATCACTGAAATGCTCCCTGTGGTATGAAAAGATAAGCACTACTTATTTAAAAGATTGCTATGAAATAAATTAATTCAGTAAGTAAAATGACAGCTGGAGGGTCTAATTTAGTGAAGAAAAATGGTTCTGCAGAAATTACCATGATTCTCATAGAAAACAGTTATACCATTCTACTAGCTTAATTTTTCCATCAGATTTTATTTTATAGTACATTTTTAAAAGGAATGTAGCATTGGTAAAAGAATCTCTGTAAATCTAATGTTTTGGATTTTGTTCTTTAAGATAATAATTTATTACCTTTTTAATCTGAAGATCTCATTAAATGGAAACTTAAATGACAAGTGAATAAGAAAAACACTGTAATAACAAAAAAAATTTCAGACCACCTCTTTTTCACCCTATTTCCTGCACCCTGATCTTAGGTGGTGAAAGATCAAAATACAGTTTATGACTTCCTTTTCAAGTTTCTTTCACATTAGATTTGTTTTATCCCCTAAATCTGGAGTAGTTAGCATACTACCAAAGGGAAAAATAAAAGTGGTGAGAAAAAGTCAAAAGTATACTTCTGCTTTTATCTTCAGGAAAGAGAAAATTTATAATGCTTTTATATGTGGGAAAAAATAGGAGGACTGCGAAGGGAAAAAAAAGCTACAGAATTCCTTATTAAAAAAAAATTATTTGTAATGAATTGAAATGACAGACTAAAGTGGGTTAATAATGTTAGCTTTTTAAAGTTGTAAATTACTTTTACAACTGAAATAGCTAAAAATGTGATTTGGTTTTGCATTTTCTGTTAAAGAAACAAGTCGTAGAAAAATTAGACTTCTTGGGAAAATAAAGTGCAGTTATGACAAAATGCAATGAAAATATTTATGCCAGAAAACACTACATAAAAATATAATTTACTAATCAATAGCATCATTCAGGTTCTTCACCAATCCTCAAAAAATTGCTTAGAGTGCAGCAAGTTTTTTTTTTTTTTCCAAAATATATTAAGTTTAAAATTAAAGTCTTCACTATGCATTTTTAATCTAGTTAAATGTAAATCATTTCCTAGGCTGTACACACCCTAGGAAATAAAAGATGGGACTATCACATGAAATGATTCTAAAAAGGATTCAGGGACCAAGCTGAATGCAAACTCTGAAAGCTGCTATGAGTGACTCATAATATAGATCATTCCTTTTACTAATGTTAGTAAAGAGAAATAACTCAATCTTTGGAAGTATATGCAAGAGAATACCAAATAGAAATAGGGATTAATTATTCATATGGTGTAAGATACATCATTGCTATAATCATTGCCTGGTTCAGTAGTCACATTAAAAAAGACCTAATCCTTTTATTTGAAACATTTAGAAGTGTATTAGAATTGACTTCTAAAAGAAAAAGAACTGGAGACCTTAATTTGCAGCAGCAGTATTTTGATACAGAAATTAACATACATCTTATTTCATTTCTGTACACTCCTGCAATAGCTCCTTTATTTCTGTTTTTTAATGCTTTGAAGAATTCAAATGATAGAGGATATGTTCACACTAATTTGAGGCACAATTTAAATACCTGAACCAGGAGTTTTAATCAACAAGAACTCTAATTAAAGGAACCCAAATAGCTAGGCCCATATACCTCTACAGGCCACAGAGATAATAATAAAGCACTTAACACCCAAGTTCAGGTGGTATCATAAAGTATATCCATACTAGCAAATTAGGTAGCACTCAAGAGCATTCCCAAGCACTGACATTTTATGAAAAGTTAATTTTTTAAGTAGCTCCTAGAACACTTTAGTCCTATACCAACTAGCATTTTTTCAGAAAAGTCTTGTACATGGTAAGGGAACTGACACATGCCAGGGAAAGTTCCCTTCTGCAAGTTGACACCTATGGGTATGAAGAGGGTGCCTTGTGGATTGCTCATAAAGAGCAGACATATTCAAAGTGTGTGTTCAGCTAGTTGGTGTCCCATGCTTATGAGGGTTCACAGAAGGGATTGATAGATCTACAGCTACAGCTGGTGTACTCATAGAGAATACTGAAACAAGAATTAAAATTCCACCAAATGTCCTACATATTTAGGAGGTCTACAATAGGCAAAAAGGACTACAGATCTCATTAATATTGTTGACACATTATAGGTCAATGGCATAGATCATTCCCTCTGTGTCCTCCTGTACTGTAGATGGAGACCCAAAACTGACTGCCTCCCTAACTACCAAAGCTCAAGAGAACAATGGAAGCTCATTTTCTATACCAAAAAGGCTTAGTGCCAGGGAAACAAAGCAAAACAAAACAAAAAAACAACAACAAAAAAAATGTTTTACATATGAGGTTCAGCTCTGGCTCCTGTGGGATACCACATTCACTGTGCAATGCCCTACTATCAGAAACACATCATTTCCTCAGCAGTCAATCTCTACTCAATAGCAGAAAGAACACATGACGTAACGAACAGTTTCTGAACTCTGTTTCCTACCATATCTGTGCTGGAGCAGCCAGGGAAGGCTCACCAGTACCACTAGCACCAGAGCCAGACACGAGGATCCATCTGAGCCACTGAGCCTTAAAAGAGTGGAAACTTTGATGGATTAAGATGGAGAAATTGGGTAACTCTCACAATGCCTGAGAAATGTCACAGCATAAACATAAACAGAAATAGCAGGAATCTTAGAAGTCTGAGCATCAAAATGAAGGCAGTTAGAAGAGGTAAAGAGGCTGACTGTCAAACAGTCAGCATTTCCATCTGGCAGTGCTTGAAGTTGAACCTCTATAAGCAGCTGCAGACAGGACAATATGCCCTAAACAGTTTCAATTAGAGTATGGTGTGTCTGCAGCACCAGAGTATGTTGCTGACAGGAAAAAAACTTGTAGGATGTTTTCTGTGCTAAAGCCAAGGCGACCATCTTGCTGTTGGAACAGAGACAACTTATTATGGAAAACAGTAAATTTAGTACCACAAACTAGACATCAAGTGTGGAAATTGCCCTCAGCATCAGAAAATGAAACCAGGTATCAGGGATCATTTACATTACTTTCATAGATAGCAGTACCTCTGCACATTGCAATTGCTAAGAACATGTCCTTGTAGGAGATTTTAGTATGGAAATCAAATACTTCTTTTGATGAAATCCATGAAGATTCTAGCTAGGTGATTACAAGATTATTTTTTGGTGCAATATTCAATTTCTCCCATTTTAGACACCAACAAATATAGATGGTTTTAATCAGAAATGCAAATAGAAACTTTATGGGCATGCCTTAATCTCTTCAAGTTCCAGTACCTACTTATCACTGTGCAATTTATCATTGTGCATGCAAATGACATTACACACACTTAGTTCAGTACTTGACCTAGTCTAGCCAAATTTGAATATGTTTTTCCTTTACTCTTTTGCTATGCATGAATAGAAGATGACTTGAATTTTAATCCATGATTTTAGAACTTGCTCATGCTGCTAAGAGACATGAAAATAAATGCTAGTTTCTTGCTTAAATACTTTATCACTGGCAATAAATAAAGTAATGCTTCAATCTTTATTTAAAGTTACTTTGAATGCATATGATATTCATGAACTTTTTCTCTATTTATAGTTTCATCAGTTCATCAGTAGAGTTTTCTTTAGAGCCTGAAGCTATTGAAGTTCATGGGAAAGTCTCTCTTCACTTAAATAGTAAGTGGAGATCTAGTTCTTCATTGGATGCCCATGGAAATTAAAGGGACTTCTCCCTCCCTTAATTGCAGAATTAAGTAGATGCAGCTTCAGTTGCACTAGAAGGGAAGCCAGGATCATCTATGGCTTATTGTTCTACCATAAATACAAAAAGTCAATCTCAGTATCTGAATACCATACAGCTATAAAAGTCTGTGTGTCTGTATTTGGATACACACACACATACACTCACCACTTTCAAAATCAGTCCAAAAAATCTCATTCAGAGTTTTCCATTACGCTATTTTTTGAAGCAGTTTAAAACTGTAACCCTGCTTGCATTTCAGCTCACCTTATTTTAAATGCTCGAAACTCAAAGTTTTATTGTTTATTCTAATCATGAAGCAGAAAAAGGCATTGATATGACAGAATAAGAAAATTAAGATTTTCTTTTAAAATTAAAAAAGTAGTTAAAATATGTCTTAAAAAATGTGTTTTGCTTTAAAAGTATCTGTTCTTTGAATTATTTTTTCAGCCCATGAAGTGTTTCTCCTTGTAGTTAAAAAAGATTTTTCCACTAGCTAAAGCCAACCGACTGAAAGTGTCCCTACAGAAAACTCTAATAACGCCAATGACCAACTGCTCTAAAACAGGTAAACCTGAGTAAGCACAGGTAATTAAACTAAATGAATAGATTTGTTTAGTGCTTCTAAGGTAACTCTTCCAGATCAGCAGGGCAGTTGTGCACCTCTGCTTCACATCTTTGAAATGAAACAGAATATGTGCATCCAGAGGAAAGGAAAACAAAACAGAGATCCCTTAAATCTAGCAACACATTCAGGTGTATTTGTCCTCCTTTCATGACGCTGCAATGTGCAATAGCTCTCAGAATTGACAAAAAAAGGAACTTTTAATGCTCACTCATAAGTGCATTACATTATCATCCATTTCTCTACAATTTGTTTCATTCTGCTTTTCTGTTTAAATTACATTTCTATTTTTCCTGTGTTAGGAAAATGCACTGTTTATACAACATGCCTTTTTTATTATGCCTTTTTAAAAGTTCCTTTATCATTCTTTCTCAAGCTAACTCAGATTTTAAATAGTTCAATGTACAATGATGAATTCATCCTTAGTTTTGCCTCACGGATTTTCCTCTCATTTTAATGTAAAGTATAAAATTATCTCTAGTTTGTGAAAGTCAATA
Organism: Crypturellus undulatus; assembly: GCA_013389825.1. NCBI lineage: Eukaryota > Metazoa > Chordata > Aves > Tinamiformes > Tinamidae > Crypturellus > Crypturellus undulatus. Next base: position 29,798 of record VWPW01026852.1, on the reverse strand, counting down.
ACAAATGAAGAACTCATGTTTAAATTCTGGATGTAGTACCTGAGCCAAAGACAAAATTATCCTGAAACTCTTTTACACAATTAATTAAGATTTTTTAAATAGCTCATAAATTTCATTCATTTCTTTAGTTTAGACATTTTTCATTTGGTCCAGTGTTTCTTTCTAATTTCTGAAGCACTCATTCAGGTATTTGCGACTACAGAAACATTTTCAAAGATACAAGATTCCTTAGCTTATTTTGTCTTTCTTAAAATACAAACAAGATCCTCTATCAATAAATTGAATCCATGGGCAGTATTCCCATTAGGTAGTCTGAAGACTGCAGTTAGTTTGATCACCTCCTTAGTCTCCACTTAAGAATGACTGAACATAATGGTCTCAGCATCTTCTTGTATGCCATCTACTCTAACCCTATGACAGTGGTCCTCCACAGAACTTGTTACAGTATATCCATATCTTTTTTTTTCTTCTTAAACAATGAATGTATTTGGTTAATGAGCAGAGCAAGCATAGCTTTGCTCTGCTATTTTGCCATGTAATATACAAAAGTGCTAACGGAAAAAATGTCAGTGTGACCAGATATTTGTTTTTTCTATTTGATGACATGCTGCTGGCTTTTAACAGATGTGGTAATCACTGTTACGGTAGTTCCACCAAGTCATTTTTGCACTTCGGTAATTTGAATCACTATAACTTATTACCTTAAACATACATAACAAAGCATGTGACTTTTTCCACAGTTTTTAATGGACAGTACATTTATGGGGACTTGCCCCTGTTCTTGTGTCAGTTATTGCAGGATAAGCGAAGAGCACAACAGAAGGATTGCAGTAGATAAGAAGATTCAGTAGGCCTAAGATCAAAGGCAGGAAGATACACAACATTCTCCTACATATGTTTTTGGCACTAATTGTTTCATCTTTTTCTTCTTTCTTCTTCTGAAATTGAAGAAAAAAATGTTTTATTTAAAACAACAAGAATTATGTCTCAGAATTGTTAGTTGAAGCTACATGCATTTGAGTCTCTAGTGTATGCCCCAGGGGGAGAAGCAAGAGAACTTACTGAATGCTGACAAAGAAGTGCCAAAACTAAATAAATAATTGTGTATGGGTTTGTGCAGTGCATCAGTCCTGTAATGTGAAGAGATCTCAAACATATTGATTAGTTAGAAAGAGGAATAAAAGCAGTATGTTTAGACATAAAAAGAAACCAACTTCTTTGTGGAGGGTTAGAAGGAGGAATAAAGTGAAGAGCTTTTTTGTTTGTTTGTTTGTTTGTTTGTTTGTTTTTAAGGACATAACACGTAGATTTTGATTTCTATCAAGTTTTTGAAAAAATATGCCCATGAGGAATGTGGGGAGTATTTCCTAAATGTTTGCACAGATTGATACAACATTGCAGTATGACTGAGTGCAGCTAGAAGCATTCCATGAATAACCAGGAATTAAGTACTACCTCATATCTACCAATTCCAACAATTAAACAGATAGAGGAACAGCAGCTCTAGGTGTCTGGATTCAGACTGCTAGGTTAAATTAATTCAACCATTTCAGGAAATATGATCAAAAATATGATGTCTGTAAAGAGCTGGCCTATAAACAAAAAGAGGTATAAACAAAGATATTCAGAAACGTGGGACTGTGCCTGCTAGGTTAAAGGAATAGCCACATTCAAGTCTGAGGCTCTATCTACATGTATATAATGCAGGTGAGGAAGAAAAGGAAGAGGGAGGACAGAAGGACAGATATGTGAAAAGGTGACATTTTCCTGAAACTTTCACCTTTTTTTATGTTGTTTTAACACATAAGTTGATGCTTTGTTATTTCACCTGTATTTATCTTCTGACAGATAAATATTTTGTTTTGAAAAAGACACGTAGAGTGACTGAAATTTTAACAGGTCACATACTCCAAATGGGAAATCTATAAAACAATCAAACAATCTTGGACCTGAAGACGTGATAAAATTTGTTAAAGAGTCACTATTGTGACTTGGAGACAGCTGAAAAACGGGAATGAATTGAGGTATATCATGCTGAGTTAGAGTAAGACACAGAGGCTGACACTTGGAAAGCAATTATCACGGGGAAATGGACTTAGCTGATGAACAGTTCAAATGCAAGGTTAAAATTCTCTATCATCCTTTGCGGGTGCTTTTTTTTGTTTAGATGCACAATATTACTAAAGGAAGAACTGCCACTACTTTTGTTCAAAAGAAGGGTTAATCTTAGAAAACAAAAGCAGAAGGAAGCTGAAATAGGCCTACCTATCATCTGGGTTTTCTTGGGAAGTCTCTTATTTTAAAAATAACATGAGTATATGGCTTCACAATCTTACCAGAAAGGTTTCAGGCTAAACTTAACACAACACAGGAGACAAGCTAGTTAGTATTTTAGTCATCTCACACTATAAATGTAAGAATAATGTCTAGAATACATTGTGAAAGCCTGCAGGCAATTCTAAGGTATCTTCATCTCTTTCTTGTCTAATTATTTCTGTTCTTGAGTACATCTCCAAAGAAATGCTGAACATGGATATAAGTTTATATTTTTAAGTGCTAAAGAGACAGAAAGAATGGTAGAAGAACTGTTTCAAAGATTTGGAAGCATTTAATTTCATTACAAATACTTCACGAATCTGTTTTGCTTGATTTTGCTTAAGGATACTTACTGTGTAAATCTTCTTCATCTTAAAGATAAGTAGTACTGTTGACAATCATGGCTACTTGCCTTAATTATTTTTAATTAATTTATGAGTTAATAAAAGGATACATTGTGGAATGCTCTCAACTATATTATTCATGACAGAATTATAAAATCTTTTAAGTGACTATATTATTAATGATAGAATCATTAAAGCTTTCTTTCCTGTAGTGAAATCTGAGTAACAGAAAAGCAACACCTATGTCTTAAAGTGACAATCTAACTATTGATGGCGTTTCCAATATTCTGAGGTAGGTTATAAATTTTATCAGTGATCAGACTATTGTCTCCTGGAATTTTTGCCATTGAGAGAAGTCATCCTATTTTTTTTTTTTAATCCAGAATTCTATATGAAATAGCCATTCAAAATAATTTTATAAAACAGTTATGGAAATTGTTAGTTTTATATTTCTCTTTATTTATTAACATTTTTGCAAACTTATAGAGAAAATCTAGAATTCACTCTATTAGTAATACTTTGACCTTGTAAACTGCACGTATTATGTTGCTCCTTATTTTGTGAATAAACTAACAGTTTTCAAAGGAAAAGAGAACAACCAAATAATCACAGAATCACAGAATGGTTGAGGTTGGAAGATACCTCTAGAGATCATCTAGTCCAACCCCCCTGCATAAGCACAACCCCCCCTAGAGCACATGGCACCGGGTGGCATCCAGGCGGATGCCAGAGAAGGAGACTCCACAGCCTCTCTGGGCAGCCTGTTACAGGGCTCTGACAGGAAAGAAGTTCTTCCTCACATGGAGGTGGAACTTCCTGTGTTTCAATCTGTATCCATTATCCCTTGTTCTGTCACCAGTCACCACGGAGAAGGGCCTGGCACCATCCTCCCTTCTATCACCCCTCAGGTACTTGAACATGTTCATCGAATCTCCTCTCAGTCTTCTCCAGACTAAACAGGCCCATCTTGCTTAGTCTTTCCTCATAAGATACATGCTCCAGTCCCTTAATAATCTTCATGGCTCTATGCTGGACCCTCTCTAGGGGACAGCCCAGAACTGCACCCAGTACTCCAGGTGAGGCCTCACCAGAGCTGAGTAGAGGGGGAAGACCACCTCCCTCGACCTGCTGGCAATGCTCCTCCTGATGCAGGCCAGGATCCCATTGGCCTTCTTGGCCACAAGAGCCCATTGCTGACTCCTGGTTACCCTGTTGTCAACCAGGACTCCCAAATCCCTCTCTGAGGAGCTGCTTTGCAGCAGATCAACCCCTAATCTGTACTGGTGTCTGGGGTTATTCCTCCCTGGGTGAAGGACCCTGCACTTGATAAGGTTCCTCTCTGCCCAGCTCTCCAACATGCCTAGGTCTCTCTGAATGGCAGCACAGCCTCGGGAGTGTGGGCCACTCCACCCAGTTTGGTATCATCTGCAGATGATACTGCTGAGGGTGCACTCTGTGCCCTCGTCCAAGTCACTGATGAACAAGTTGAACAGCACCGGGCCCAGTACTGACCCCTGCGGGACACCACTGGCCACAGGCCTCCAACCAGATTCAGTCCCATTTATCATCACCCTCTGGGCTCTGCCATCCAGCCAGTCCTCAATCCACCTCACTGTCCACTCGTCTAGTCCATACTTCCTGAGCTTCCCTATGAGGATGTTATGGGAGACTGTGTCGAAAGCCCTTCTGAAATCAAGGTAGACAACACCCACAGCTCTCCCATCGTCCATCCAGCCGGTCACCTCATGGCAGAAGGCTATCAAGTTCATCAAACACATCTTTCCCTTGGTGAATCCATGTTGACTACTCCTGATCACCTTCTTTTCCTTGAAATACCTAGAGATATTCTCTAGGATGAGCTGCTTCATCACCTTTCCAGGGACGGAGGTGAGGCTGACTGGCCTCTAGTTTCCCGGTTCCTCCCTCCGTTTTTTGAAGATTGGAGTGACACTGGCTTTCTTCCAGTCCTCAAGCACTTCCCCTGGCTTCCATGACCACTCAAAGATGATGGAGAGCGGCTGAGCAATAACCCCTGCCAGTTCCCTCAGCACTCTTGGGTGCATCCCATCTGGGCCCATAGATTTATGGGTGTCCAGTTTTCCTAAATAATCCCTACCCCAATCCTCCTCATCCAGCGGAAAATCCTCCTCTCTCCTTGTTCTCTGTCTTGTCTCTGGGCTTAGTAGTTCATGGGGACTAGCCTTAGCAGTAAAGACAGAAGCAAAGACAGCATTTAGTAACTCTACCTTCTCTGCATCCTCCGTTGCCAAGGCACCCTCCCCATTCAGAAGTGGACTAACATTTTCCCTAGTCTTCCTCTTGCTGCTGATGCAATTATAGAAGCCCTTCCTGTTGTCCCTGACACCTCTCGCTGACTCTAATTCCAAACGGGCCTTGGCCTTCCTCGTTGCATCCCTGCATTCTCTGACAATGTTCCTATATTCTTCACATATGATCTAGCCTTTCTTCTGCATTATGTACATGCTCTTTTTCTCATTAATTTTACGCAACTTACCTTGCCCATCCACGCAGGTCTCCTGCCCGCCTTGCTCAACTTCCTTCTTATAGGAATGCACTGATCCTGAGCTTGGAGGAAGTGGTGTTTTAATCCTGGACCAACTCTCCTGGACCCCCTTTCCTTCTAGGATCCTTGTTCAGGGGATTCCTCCAAGGAACTCACTGAGGAGGTCAAAGATAGCCTTCTTAAAGTCCAAGGTTGCAATCCTACTTCTTGTCCAGCTTCCTCCTTGCAGGATCGTGAAATCCAGCATCTCATGGTCACTGCAGCCAAGACTGCCCCCAACCCTTACCTTTCCCACTACACCATCTCTGTTTGTTAGTAACAGGTCTAGCAGAACCCCTCTCCTTGTTGGCTCATCAACCATCTGCATCATGAAGTTATCTGCAGTGTTATGCAGGAGCCTCCTGTACTGTCTGTTCCTAGCTGTGTGATTATCCCAGTAGACATGAGGATGGTTGAAGTCCCCCATAAGGATCAGGGCCCAGGATTGTGAGGCTTCTTGCAGTTGCCTGTAGAAGGCCTCATCCACTTCCTCTCCCTGATCAGGTGGCCTGTAGTAAAGTGTTTGACAGTGTTGCCCCTGTTGGCCTACCCTTTAATCCTCACCACAGGCTCTCAACTCGCGCTTTATCCTACCCTATGCTGAGCTCTATACATTCCAGTTGCTCTGTCATGTAAAGAGCAACTCCGCCACCTTGCCTTCCTGGCCTGTTGGGCACCCAGTGTGCCTCTCTTTCTAGCTGGGGCAGCTGGAACTTTACCATGGAGGCCTTCAGAAGTTCTCTTATTTTCCCATCTAGCCTCTTCAGGCTTAGGGCACCCTACACAGGCTATGGAGTTAGGTGGTTGTGAGCGGCATGACAGGCTATTGTATACCCCATAACCTGCTTCCCTGATGATATCCCCCTCCCTCCTCGAATCTAGTTTAAAGCCCTATCGATGAGCCCTGCTAGCTCATGTCCCAGGGCTCTCTTCTGCCTTTCAGAAAGATGGATCCCATTAGATTCCATCATGCCTACCACTGTGTAAGGCTTCCTGTTACCGAAAAAAACCAAAGTTGTGTTGATGACACCACGGAGCCACTATATCCTCCTATTTCTTTCTATATTGTTGCCAGCCCTGGGAAGAACGGAAGAGAATATGACCTGCACATCTGAGTTCCTAATTGTCTGCCCCAATTCCCTAAAGTCCCTTTTGATTGGCCTTGGGCTGCACATTGCCACTTCCTCTCCTCCCACATGTAGGACCAGCAGTAGATAACAATCTGTGGGTCTAACCAGACTGGGAAGTTTCTGGGTGACATCCTTTACCTGGGCCCTAGGAAGGCAGCAGACTTCTCTTAAAGGGAGGTCGTGCCTACATATCAGACCCTCTGTACCCTGAATTGAGGAATCGTCCACAACTACCGCCTTTTCTCCCTCGTACCTATGGCAACAANCTGCCCCAATTCCCTAAAGTCCCTTTTGATCGGCCTTGGGCTGCACATTGCCACTTCCTCTCCTCCCACATGTAGGACCAGCAGTAGATAACAATCAGTGGGTCTAACCAGACTGGGAAGTTTCTGGGTGACATCCTTTACCTGGGCCCTAGGAAGGCAGCAGACTTCTCTTAAAGGGAGGTCGTGCCTACAGACCCTCTGTACCCTGAATTGAGGAATCGTCCACAATACCGCCTTTTCTCCCTCATACCTGTGGCAACAATACGCAGGGTTTGTCTTTCTGGTTGTGTTACTATTTTTGGAGGAGAGGGATTCTTGCCTACCTTATCTACTGATTGCCCTTCCTCCTCCAGGACCTTGTATCTGTTGGCTAGGGGTACTGGATTGGGTAGTTTGAGAAAAGTTTTTTTTTCTTTCCACTGTGAGCCTGGACTTTTATGCATACATTGCTTTCTTCCCCCTGTGTTAGCTGGGGGATGGAGTCTGTAGTCGCTTGTTGCGGTGCCTACCCCTTCTTGATGCCTACCCCTGTTTCTCCTCTGACTTACAGACACACTTCTTAGCCTTTCAGCCTCCTCTGGTAGCTCAACTATCAAGCTGAGAACATATTCCACCTGCTCACATCTCACACAGCTGCTCTCCTCCAGGCTGTCCAAAGGAAGTGTCAGGCTATGGCACTCCTTGCAGCCTGGCAACTGGACAGCCTCATACTTTACCAGTCGTTCAGTCTGGGTGCCTGTCTTCTTCTTAGTAAGTGCTGAAAATAATGCACTTGTTGAGGCAACAGGGATGAAGAAGTTTAAAAATATAATGTATTTATCTTGAATAGGATAAATTATACTGCAAGACTAAATAAAAGAATCATAGCTCTGTGATTAGGCATTTTCAGGGATTATGTACCCTGAACTGTACAGAATCAAAACAAGTTTTAGTGCCAACTGCAGGGTCAAATTTTGCTCTTATCTTCAACCATTTACTCACTGAAAAAAAAAGGGGGGGGATACATAAAAGCAGTGTTATGACACTTTTCTTTTTTCCAAATAATTCCTTTATATAATAATCAAGCAAACTACAGCGTAGTAATTTCCATGTAAGTCCTCAAACATTTAATTCAAGACTATTCTGAATTAGTAATGGCTTCTCTCTCCATGGGTGATCAGTAAAGGTTAAGCCAATATTCTTTATTTTCTAAGTATGCTGCACTTGCATCTATAATCATATAATTTAAATTGTGAAGCCCACCTGTTCCGGATGGGCTTGGGATTCGGCAATAATCACGCCAGAACGAGGTGACTACATTGAGCATTTATTCAGGTGAAAGCACATAAAAGCAGCAAAGTGTGGATAACTACTCATGAGGTGATACCTGCTGGCGGGATACTGGACCCGAACATCCGCTCGAGGTGGAAGATCAGAGAGAGAGTTGCTGACTGGCTCCCGCGGAGACAGCACAGGCCTCACAGTTAGGAGTCTCTCCTACCCTCCTCCGCTTTCCTCACTGTCCTCCTTATGCTCGGTGCATCCTGGCATGTAGGGTCAGTACGACCCAGGAGGCAGGTCGGGGGCGGACAAATGCCGCCTTCAGTTGCGCAACTCTCCCCACTTGGGTGCACAGGCCAGTCGGGGGTCCCATCCCTCAATTTGAGGGTCCTTCCTTCCTCCTCTTCTTCCTCATTTCCCAGTGTTTGACCTCCAAAGATAGTTTGGAGGACATCTGTGGTTAAGTTGGCTACTAGCCCGGTCAAGCGGGCGCCTTCAACAGGGGGCTGTTGAAGGGGGCTGCCTGTGAACCGGGCTGAGCAGCTGCATCCCTGCTCCTTATCGCTCAGCCTAGGCAGGCAAACACCTTCCCTCTCAAGGTCTGACCTCTGATTCCCACAGGAGATTTTTATGACTCTACAGATCATAGAAATTTCCATCTCCAATACACCACCCACACAAAACACAATTTTTATCTTGTTTGACAATTATACTCTACTGCGCTAAATTCAGCCAATTTGACCAATAGCAGAAAATTAATTTCTAGTTTATCTGGACTCTAGGTTTCCTGACAACTTCATGCAACAACTTCTTTGGTCTTTATTACAAACCTCGCTCCCTCAACTTTGTATGCTCTTTCTCCTCCATGTAGAAAATAGACACACTGTATGTTGTATCATTGTCCTTAGGCTACAACAGGCCTATTTAATATAAAAAATGAAGAGACCAAACTACTTACTATGTTTGGTTATGCCGCAATGAGCATAGACATCCAACTATACATTTGCTTGTTTTTTGAACTAACACTGAATGCATAGAACTGTTCTTTTTACAACACAATTAACAGTTTTTTACTTAATTAATTGTGTTAATATTCCTGTGAGAATCTTACTGTCACATGGCTCTCTCTCTCTGAAGAAACAATCATCATAGCCCTTTCGTGTCTTGTTAACCTTAATTTTGAATATTTAGATGATGATATCAAGTTGCTAGGAGATGCACATGGGAAAAAAGGAAGTTGGGCTGCTTGCTCAGGTAAGAACATTTGTAAAAGTAGCAAAAACAGATCTGATTTCTCCCACTGTGGTATTTTCGTAGCATAATTAGGATTGCTTTCTAAGGTACTTAGGCTCAGTTCTGCGTTATCAGAATGCACTGAGACATCCTGGAATTATTATGAAACTTCATATCAGTCTGTCTTTCATAGAATCATAGAATCATAGAATGCCTAAGGTTGGAAGGGACCTCTAGAGGTCACCTAGTCCAACCCCACTGCACACACACAAGGCCACCTAGAGCACGTGGCGCAGGACTGCATCCAAGCGGGTCTTGAAGATCTCCAGCGAAGGAGACTCCACAACCTCTCTGGGCAGCCTGTGCCAGTGCTCTGTCACCCTCATTGTCAAGAAGTTCTTCCTTAAATTCCCGTGGAACTTTTTATGCTTCAGTAGTATGCTTTCAAAGTGGGTAAATCTAAAACTTTGTTGCTTAAACTTTATGCCAACCAGATATTTTTACATATAGTCACAATTTAAGACATATTTTTTGCCTCTAAAATTGCAATTTTGTTAATGTTTTATCATATTTTGTTTGAAAGCATAGTATGAGTAGGAGTACATCAAATGTGTTGCGTGTGTAAAACAAACGATATGAGGCACACTCATATCAATGTAGACAGTTTATATTTAAAGCTGGCTGCTTGACACAGTCATGCTGAAGTAGAGAAGCCTTCAGAAGCTACTGAAGGCCCAATATTACACCACAAATCCAATTCTTAAAATACATGGACTCTTAGCCTCACTGAAATAACAGGGAATTAATATGTGCATTTTGCAAGATCAAAAGTGAAAGTCATCTAAGGCTTCTGATATTCTCCTAATTTTTTTTCAGAGCATAAAGGCTGCACACTTCGACACTTAGTTAGAAAACCACTTATCGGTTTCTTTTTTGTCAGAGAAGGGAAGAATATTTGAGGAAAGAGAAAAGAAGGAAGGGAAAATACACCAAAAATTATTATTTGATTTAGTTCAGTATTTGTTTACTGTTTTAAGAACAACCCTTGTTGTTCCAATAATCTGTCCCACTATCTTTCTTGAAGGCATCTTGTCTTAACTGCATTCAGAATAACCACAAAAACCAGTCATTTTAAAAAGAACATTTCAATATAGTGTAATTGTACATTTAGCTTTGCATTGGCCACTTAAATATATTAATTCAATTAATTCAATTAATTCATACCATGTTTTTTTTTTAGATTAAACATTATATCCATTTAATACTTTCTGGCATTAATAGACTGAGAAAAATTAGTAGCTACAGATATAAAAGGACACTCAAAGGATGTGTGCTTTTCTGTCAGGAAGTCAACCTCAGAGACATTAATAGATCCAAAAGGTTGAGATATTTTAAAAACATGTTTCTCAGTGTAACTGAGATGTACTGAAAACATTATTTCTAATGTTTCCATCAGGAAAAAAAAAGGATCACTAACTGATATAAAAATAAAACACAAAAGCAAGGGTAAACTTCTGATTGTGTCATATCCATAAAATCCAGGGCAGAGTATTAGTTAGGAAGAAGATATTAAAATATAGCACTATCACATTATTTCTATTGATGTACATAAAAATTAAAGCTCCATTATGTGAAAATTTTACTGTGAGTCAATTAGATAAACTAGAAAAATGACACATTAGCCATATCCTCATTGCCCTTAGCTGTTATAATCTTCAAAATGTCTTCTAAAGAAACCAAACAATTGAGTTTTTCTTTTCTTAAATACAAGAAATTATTTTATATTTTTAAGAAGTGTTATAATATGACTGAAAGCCTAGAGTATTAAAGGTATAGGCACTCTAAGATAGAAATAATAATAAATTCTGAGCAATATGTCCTTCAATAATCTAGGAGATATCTTACAGTCATTGTGCTATACACAACCTATATGAATGAAAAATTACTTACAGTAAGATTTTCCGAATAGGAGCAAAAAAAAAACCATCAGTTCTAACTGTCCTCACCTCTAATCTCATTGTTTAAGTGTTGCTCACATTCATATGTGTGTTGAAGGAACAGGGCTACAGCCGTAAAAATAGGGTTAAGGATTTATGATCCATTTATAAAAATGTGTTTTTGTGTATTTAGGGAATTCAGTACCTAACAGGTAGTTGCTAATTGACTTGTGTCCAGATAACTTTCCCTGCTATTCATCTTATAGATGAAATTTTAAAAGTGAACTTTCAGGTTTTGCTGTTGTGCTTAATTTACATTAATTAAAATTATAGTTTTTGGCACTGACATCAGGAATACTGTGGAGGAAGAGATATGCCAAAGAATTGCAATTTTCAAAGTTCCATCTATCCCACCAAAGACAGCACTTCTTGAACTTCAAAACTTTAGACTCCATTATCACCTCTAATTATTGTACAGAAGACTTCTGTTGTGCAAAATGGACCCCTAATATTTCTTTCTTCACCAGAGAATTCTTTATATTTGATATGTATCCCACTACTCTTTTTTACTCCACTTTGCTACTATTCACAGTTCTGAAGTATATAACATCTTAAAGTTAATTCTAATAATTATAGTTGGATATAAAAATAGGTTTCTTATTCTCTGATTTTCATGACATATATTATTTTTCTTAAAATTCCACACATTCAAACTAGTTACAAAATTTATCTACAGATGGTCCACTTAGTTGACTGGCACATCAAGATGTGACAATGCCACAAATTATTGCATTAATTTTCTCACAATATTGCTACATGACTTAATACAATATGGCATGGCTATTTAGAACCAGATGCAGTGCTTCATATCATCCAAAGTTATACCTAGGTATTAAAAAAGACAGTTTTCCTTCATTTACAATCAGATAACTGATTCCTAGGAATTAACTAGCCCCAAGCTTGTCACAAAGATCATAAAAACAACCACTTTTCAAACTTTGTATGTGGGCTCAATCAGACTGCTGCCATGAAGTAATATAGGATTCCTGTACATTGTCTTTGTTTTGCTCTCCAGCTGATCTGAATGATAAATTCAACGTTCATGTATATACACACAAATATCTTTCTCACACAAATACTGGCATTCACTTAATGAAATTATTTACTTTAGTGCAATTTGTAACTTTAACATAAGTCTGTCAATAGCTAGCATCAGTTCTGTTTTCATTGCTCACATTGTTTGGATTCATGGCCTTAATACTGTCATCTTAGATGACCAGAAAGATCGGTTGTCCACTTACAGCATCTTCTAATCCTGTACAGCTCTTCCACATTGGCTGTCCAAAATTTCAACTGCATCTATCCCAAACTTCCAGCCTTCCCAAGCTACAGTTGATAACTCCACGGCTTTTTCCTCTTATCTTCCCAGAACCTACTAAATATAAAACTGAGTTTTGCCTACTTAGTTGAGAAGCCTTGAGCCAGCTCTAGCTGATATCAACCACTTCTGGAAATAAGTGACTGGTATGACAAGGGCAACTGTCTGAGCTATCTGATCTGCAAATTTTGTAAGTGCATGGAAAGAATATTGTTGTTAAAATGCATTATGCAAAAGTCACAGCAATCAACATCAAATACTATCCATTTTTTTTTAAGATTAGTAATTCCTATAAGCATGTATTTGAACAACACTGAGCTGCTACAGCTGACAGCCAAGAAGAAAACTGCTTACAATACTTTTGTTGCTCTGTTATCTATTTTGCATAGTGCCATTCTTTTCTCCTTAGTGGTTCTGGAAAATTTAGCCACATCATTAAATATTTAAACAAGCAGTAGACTTATTTGTTCTCTTTTAAAAATTCCAATTTAACAACTGAGTAAGTTAACATAGTGGGTTTTTTTATTCCACCATGATTGGAAAGTGTTTAATAGGATGAAACTGTGGTATTTAAGTACTAAGAGGTTATACTAGCAGATTTCTGATCTATCTATTCTTGTCAGCCTGCTTGCAAGGTGGCAAGAGAGTGCTAATGAAAACATGACATTAGAAAATAACCAGTGAATATTTCAGGCAGTAGTTCAGTTAAGAGCGAGAACAGGAGGAGAATAAACATGAGTCACACTTAACTAATAAGGTATGAAGTAGAACGAACTTTTCCTTGAGCCTATGATGCGTAAATTGCATTTTTTGAAAGGAAATATATATATTCCCATATATATTTATATATATACACAGGTTTGCGGCTTTTTTGTAAGATTACTCTCTAAAATGCTTCCAAGATAGCTGAATTCACAACACAACCATAAAGCTAAATTTAGAAATACTTTATTTTAGAAATACTTTTATGAGAAGGTATAAAAGAAGATTTAAAATTTATCAGTTGTTTTAACCCCTCTTTTATTTGCCTGCATATGAGTTAGTTACATTCTAAAACATACTATGTTCATTTTTGCTGCCTTCTAAACCAAAATACAAGTGAAAGCCATCAACCATATTCAATAGTATACAGAAAGAGCAAACACCTCACAGCTGCTTGCTGTCATAGATAACTTGCTGAATAACTACATATGACTGCCTGCATAAAATAAGCATCACATAACTAGAAATCTGTTTGCATTTGAAATTATAAGTTTACTATATTTGATGGAACAAGCACTTAACACAGAGATATAGCACTCATGGATGTCTTCAACATAGCTTGGAAAAAAATGAATTTTGTGATCTGAATGCAGACTGAATTGTTCGCACTACTGCTAGGGTGCAAATCTGAACGAGTCACTGCATGTCAGTTACTGTGGTCACAACAAAAGAAGTACAATTTGCACAGTAAATTTTGCTCTCACTTATTAACACATTGTAACTGCAACTGTTAATCAGAGGCCCAGTAAAGAAGTAATTACTGAGCCAGCTACTGAGTGGTTCCAGTGTGATTAGGACAAAGCATGTAATTTTGTGTAACTATAACAAGAAAAACATATATACCACACATAGATGATACGATTTGCAATAGCCTAGTATCTGCAGAAAATGAGTAAATAATCAAACTTTTAGTCTGTATAACTAAGTATTCCTTTATACTGATTCAAAGAATAGCTTAGTTTGGAAGAAGTTTCTGGAAGTCGCCTTATCCATGTTCTTGCTCAAAGGAAGACTAGTTAGGTCATATTGCTCTGGGCTGTGTCTATTCAAGCTTTGAATAAGTATAAGAATGGAGATTCCCAGTTCTAAGCAGCCTGTTCCAATTATTAGCCTCTTTATGCTTCTTTTGTTTGTTTGTTTATTTTTGTTGTTTTATTTTTGAGATTATTTCGTTTTGTTCTTGCTTTTCTTCCTTTGGGTTTCCCTTGCTGTGACGTGTGTATCCTTTGACTTTCACGTTTGAAGACAGTCTGGTCTCATCTGCTTCATTTATCTCTGTTAGCCAGTGGAAGGCAGCAGTGCTTTCCCTTCTACAGGCTGAAAAGGCCCACCTTCAGACTCAGTAACCTTGAGTAATCAAGTGAAGATTCTCTGCATCTCAGACAGCTCAAACATCCAGTACATAAAGTTTTATAGAACATCCTCTCCGTCCACCTACACCACCCATGACCCAGACCAGAATAGGTTTTTTCCTCTGCTTTGTAAGTGCCATTGTCAAATAACAACAGAAGGACCTCCCTGTTACCCTACACAGAAAGACAAATAAATTGAACCAAGGTACTCTCTTACAGAGGAAATTTACACTTGATTTATGCTCATCTTCAAATCCTGTCAGTAAAAGAATAAGACCCACCAATGGATTTATTTATTCTAAATAGCAGTAAAAATACAAATACATTGTGCTCTACTTCTCATGTTCAAGTATAGTTAAATTCTATTTCTGAAGTATGAAAAAGGATACTAGCTATTTTTTCTCTTAGCATGAAAATTCTTTTCTAGTCCCTGAAAAAAAGTATCAGACTGCCTGAAGCATGAGAATTAATAAACATACATTTGTTGAAAAAAAGCCCTTAGTTTTTGAAAAGATTTCAAAAATTAATAGTCTGTTTTTAATAGGTACAGGGTTTATTAATGAACCTATATTAGTGGCAATTTTATTGTATAATAGTTTCCCTGTGCAGTCCTTACAGATTATCAGAATTGAAAATTAGTCTGCTGAGTTTATAACTTGCACAAGGGAAAATCCATCCATATTAAACTAACAGACAGTTTTGTCCTGTAATAAGATGCTTGCTAAAGATACCAATTTTATTTAGAAGATGTTGCGCGGCTTTACACAGCTGTTAAAGAAAATGAAAAATCTAACCCCTCTGTCTAAAATACCACCTTAGAAACAGTACTATGAACCTAAAAAATATATATTTAATGACTGGCTGGAATAAGGTCAAACATATTACTGCCAAAGCTAAATAAAATGGAAACTTCTAATTTATTATGCTGTAATGGAGCAGTCTATCATAATGTAAGGAGTGCAATCCTATTTGTATTTTTTAAAGTATGATGTAAAAATGTAATTATTTTGATATATGATTTCCAGGATATACATAATTTGGAATTTCTGGAGATGTGGTGCAAAAATCATTTTCTGGATCATTCGAAACAGCTAAATTTACAAAAATAATATATATTTAGATTACATTTCTTTAATAATATTAAGTCAAGTGCGGTAACTTACCAAGTTCTCCTTCTGTTTAAATTTAAATGAAAGCCTAAAAGTGGGAATGCTTCTCACTGCAGTCTCCAGAAAAAGAAATTCTAATGGTGACAAAACACAAAGCAAAAAAAACCACTCCCTCCTCTACTATAGAAAATTTGTTTGGATAATTTTATGGAGTTACGATGGAGCATTGTCTCTCAGAAAAATCATTTAAACTATTATAAGATATACATATGTTTTCTATTCGTTGCCTTTTTGACTCAGATATTCAGAATAATGCTATGTGGGTTTGAAAAAAGGCACTTGTTTAACTAGAGGAACATCATATAGATTAAGAAAGAGACACTGTCAGAAATGAGATCTGGCTCTCAGAGAGAGTTAACCCTGAACCCTTTCTCTTCTCATGTCAAGGCTTAGAATAATATCCAAGGCATAAAACATTTAATTTTGATGTAGCGGAAAAGAGACAAATATCAAGGACAAATCTCTAGTTTTAAAAGAGCTGTCCCTAAACAAACAAAGGAAAAAACACAGCAAACATATTTTACTTGCAAAGCAAGGCTAAAAGTAAAAGATAGGACTGTTTCAACAGAACTGCAAAATATTAACGTTCTTTCACTAAGAAAAATCTATATATGTTCATCATGCCTCATTATCCTAGGATGCAACTAAAAAGTCAGCATAGCCCAACTGAAATCAGTGAGTGAAATGAAGCTGTTGTTCATCTGAAATCTAGCACAGCACAAAAATTCTCCCCAGTAGTGTCTTAAAGAAGCAATGACACATCCAAATTTTCTTTTTTACAGCTATTTTGGATCCATCTAAGAGAAGTACTCACAAACTTGTTTCCTAACTAGAGCTCTGACTCATTATGCAGGTACACTATTACACTTAAGTTTGCAACACTGTAGGGGATTTGACAAGTATGGGTTAATCACCTACCAGAACTGCAGATTACATTTATGAGTCTTTTATTATTTTGCAAAAGAGTTTCCTACTTATATATTCTCTCTTTTATTTATTTATTTATTGTTTGTTTGTTTACCCATTAATTTCCTTTATTCATTTCCTCAGTAATAACTGAGGAGCAACAAGGAATACTGAGGAATAAATAAGTTATTGGTGGGTCATTTGATCTAATTATTTGTTTATGTCCTTATGCTATAAGACAGATGGTAAATATTTATCATTCTTGCTTTTCACCAGGTAATTCTTTGGATACACAAGAATTACTGTACCTTAGTCTTGGGAGCTAAACATTATTTCCCAATTGTAAGACAGTATTTAATTTACTAAGATTGTTTCAGAAAAATAATTGCAATTGTCAACTATTGACTTTGGATTCAAAATCTATTAATATAATATCATATAGTTAGACCCAAAGTCAAATCTCTTCCCAGTGTCTGTACTTTTTAAAAGATTCTGTAATATAACCTCATACTGAGTTATACTGAGTAATATATTTAGGAGGCTTACACAACTGTTTCGCATAAGCTCTCTCATGCACTTGGTTCTCCTCTAGCATCACCTTGATTTTTTTTGGGAGGAGCTTTGCTAGTGTTTAACAGCCCCTTCAGCAAACTAGCTCTCTACCAATTTCAAATCTCTCTCCAGAAGCCTTTCCTTGTGACTTCTGCTCTTCTTTGCGTCTTGCTAACAGTAGCTTTGTAAGATGAAAATTCCCTGTTTTTATTGACCCAATAATCTAGCTTAGATAACAGCCTAAAGCAATGGAAAGACGTGATTTAAAAAAAAAATGCAAAAGGAACAAAAGTAACCAAAAGAAAAGCTATATAAATATAACAAAAGATCTGCATGTTAGAAGATGTACTGTTGCAACTGATTAGTCAATACAATGCAACCTATAAATTTTGAAACAATAAATTATTTTTAATCAGTCCTTCAGCAGGTAAACTTTCTTCTCTTGTTTAAACAAATTCTATGTCATCCCTTAGCTAACAATCAGAATGCCTACCAAAATTTACATCCATTATCACTTTTGAAGAGATTGAATTACTTCAAAATGATGGAAAAAACATCAGTTCTTCTATTTGGGGGAAAAAAGGCAAAAAAAAAAGCATTCCCGTTAAATCCTTTTTACTCCTATAAAAATCTCTCTAAATAATGTTATTTCATGTAAATATACACAAGCATATATGAAGAAAATATTTACTATTAAAAAGTGTAAAATGTAGATTATACCAACATATTACATGATTTAGAATTTAGTGTAAAAAAAGAAAATGATCACTTTGCATACACATAATTAGAAATTCAATAAATCCCCATGAAAATGTCTAAAATAGTCTTAATAAGGTCACTTGAATATGTAATAACCCACCATGCAGAGTCATTTTCCAAATTTCTGTTCAAATTCCTCTAAGACTGCATTATTTTATGTAGTTGGTCTTAAATAAAAAGACTTACTCCTCAGGTGTTTAGATCTTACCGAACTTGAAATACATCAGTATTGAGTCCCTCTTCCAATGAAGAGGATACACAAGTACAACAGGCTTTAATCTTTTGTTCCAGACACTACTTTAGCAAAAACTACTTGTAGAAACCTATAAGTCACAAGATGTAATCTGTACCACACAGTACAAATCAAACTCTGCTGGAAAAATGGTTATATTTGAGTGTTAAATCAAATTTTCTTTTCAAATAGCTTACCTCTAATTGCATCAGATAATTCAAGGTTAATCTTTTTATATTCCAGGTTAATCCTTCTAGTCTCTTGAACTAAACTAATGTAACTAAGAACATGATCTACCAAGCTGACTGTGTGAATGATTAGCTTCATGATCCAGGTAATTCAGTCACATGCAGTTAGGTATAATTTCTAGATATTCCAGATGCTAAATACTCAAAAATCAAACTTAGTGGATATTCAGAATGGGACTACTCAATGACCAAACTTATAAAAGCCAGAAACTATGCCTTTGCTGTATTGTTTTGTTTCTTTCTACAACAAGTGTTTAAAAGTATCAAGTTTAATTCAGCTAAAATCAAATTTGGGCCTTAAAAAAAAAAGGGGTTTTCTCCCCTTACTCTCAGTGGTTCTGAAGAAAAATTTTTTAAGTAAAAACCTTGAAGCTTCCATTATGTCAAGTACATACATGCCCACACTCATGTCAGGAGATAAATTACTTGCCTTTTTAAACTTTTGACGCTTTGGAAATAATCACAGGTTAGTGCCCTGAAATAGTCACTTTAAAATCCAAAGTTTCATCTGCCCTGATTGATCAATTAGTAGAAAGTGCCTTCATTTAAAAATCGATTATTCTAAATCATGTTTTCATCCCTTTTTCATGAAAAGAGAGAAATAGCTGAAACAAATATATTATAAAGAAGTGCTATTTTCTGTGGATTTTATTAGTGTTTTTTTAATCCTTCAAATGCTATTTTCCTGGAAATAAAATTTGGTTCGTTCTTTTGCATTTTTCTTTAAAGTTCCAGATATTGGCCTTTGTCAGATATAGTAGGCCAGACAAGATGAATCTCTGATCTGGTGGGAACAATTTTTTATGTTCTTTGTGTCACTGCTAGGCTGTCTAAAAGGCTGTAAGAAGCATAGAAGAAAACAAATAAATAAAATAAAATAAAAAAAAAAAAAATAAAATAAAATTAAAAATAAAATAAAATAAAATAAAATAAAATAAAATAAAATAAAATAAAATAAAATAAAATAAAATAAAATAAAATAAAATAAAAGCAAGAATTACAACTTGGTTACATGGCTAAAATTAATAAACTAACAAAAGATTCATATACCAAAAGATTAAATGGCAAGATAATTGGACAGTAATCTTGCAGTTAAAGGACTTTACCTAAGAGTGAGATCATACTATAAGAAGGTCACTTGAGTATTGCAAAATCCAAAACTAATTATTAGCTATCAAACTAAACCAGAAGTGAATAAAGCATAACTTATACTAAAAATAAACAAGCAAAGCTCTGCCATAAAGGTCAGCTTTGATCAAGACTTGTTTATGTTATATCTGAGGAATATGAATAGGGGAAGAAGTGTAGAAGACAGTGATGTAAAGATAATTGCAAAGTTCAGAATAGCTTTCTAAGACATTAGCACTAATAAATTGCCATCTTAAAATAGTAAAATGGAGAGATGAAGTGATGCTAAAAACAATCATATTGCAGAAAACATTGTTTACTAATGAAGGAAAATCATACTTGGAAAACACTAGAATTACTTGCAAAATAAAATTATAAATGCTAAACATGCTTTAATAGAGACCAAATCTCCCAAACCAACTTCAGTGCTTATCTGGTGCTGATACAGTTGTATAACTATGAGAAAAAATATGCAGGAGATCTATCTGGATAATATTTGATGCTATGTCACAGCATATTCTATGGGGAAATTAAATCAAATTGATTTGGGGAGAAATACAATTAAATGGATCAAAAGGTGTCTGTCTAACTCAGGAGGGGGAAGTATAAATAGTATTCCATCTACAAGAGGAAATAATGTCCAGCATTTTCCCCAGGGACAACCTAGGGGAGGTCTCACTGTATCCAGTATTTTTATGCCAGCATTCTAAAAATCAGTAAGAGTGAGGATAAATAGTTGCAGTCACAGATATTGAGTGCTATCCCCATGTCAGAGAAACTCCACACTGTTCAGACCTCAAAAACCCTTTTTATATGCACAATGCATGTTCTTAGGCAGCAACCTTGAGCTGCCTAATTAGAGCTGTAGACACAACAGGCATGTTTTACATCATGCGTCTTGTTACAGGCCCAAAAAGCTCTTGTATTCTTTCACCACATTAGCTCCATGCTTTAAGTGACCTAACCTGTCCTGTGACGATTTAGAAAAAAAAACAAACAAACAAAAAAGGAACTTTTCTTGCTATCCATTGCTGTACATTTCTCACTGCCTTGTACCCAAGTAAATAGGAGTTTTGCCATTACTGGTAGAATCAAGAAGGCTTTGGATGCTCCACCTGCATAGGGTCCCCAGCACAGGCTGAGCTGGGTTCTCCAGAAGCCAGTGGTCAAGTGCCCATTGCCCAGGTGGTCTGAGCTGCAGCTTGGTGAGTGCCAGGGAAGAATCTGACTGTTCCAGACAGTGCCTGCCCAACAAGCAGCCCTGGGGCTACAGGACACCTTTCACCCCTTAGCTGGGAGCAAAGGGAAGGGTGTGGACTGGGATGAGAAAATGATTAAAAATACTCCTAAGAAATCCCAAAGACTGAAAACATTTACCCTGGCAAAGAAGAAGAATTCCCACCACAAACCTCTGGCTCTTCTGGCCAAGAGTTCAGGACACTGCAAGCTCCCTCTCGCCTCACTTTCTTGAGGAAGACTGAAGACAACCTTGGGACTTAGCTGAACTTTGGAAGGGTGAGTTTTACACCAGGGAAAAGGGAACAGATAATAATAGATTCTTTTGAACATTACTTTTAAAAGTTAATGATGTGGTTTAATTAATGAGGTTTTCGTATATTAATTTTAGCATTATTGTAGTTGGACTAATAATTTAGCATATTAGACTATTAAAAGATTAATTTAATAAGAAAATTTCCAGTTGGACAGTATGCACTTGTTTGTTGCAAGACTTTGACTACAACATCTAGCACCTCAGCTTCCAACCCTGTTGGCAATTCTGAAATTAATGTAACTGTCTGGGTTGGCCTGTGCTGGCTGAGGGGAACAGGCATGGAGGCAGTGCTTAACAAGCTCTTCTGTCCAAATCTATCATGTATGGAAATTGAAAATAGCTGTAAAAGATGCAAACCTGCATATCAGTTGACAGAAATTATACTTACATTGGTCAAGGTCATGTAAGATTTAACATTTCTAGAATCATATACTAATATTCTTGGGAAGTTTTGTTCCTTAAAGGTAAGATTCATGTACTGTGTTGCAAATATTTGTGGAGTGGGACCATCAGATCATTTATGTCTTCCTTTCTTCAGATACATATGTTAGCATGTATGCCAGCCAGCAGGACTCTGGGAACTGGAGATATATGGCAAGGAGGTATATTTCCCATTTATTGCTTAAAAACTCCACTGTAGTTGCAATCAGAAGATCCAAATATAGACAGGCCATTCTAATTTCTCCTAGCAGAAAACAATTAACAATTCTAGAATCTATTTATCTTTTTTATCCATAACACTTCCTTAATTTTGAACAGAAAATTAGTGTGAGCACTTTCTGCTACTCATACAAAAACTATGGAGAGGAAGGATTTAGCTAACTGTGATTCCACATACACTAGTTTTCTGCCTGCTGACTGATCCAGAACAGACTAGACCCTTCAGTCCTCCCACTAGATCTTCTCTATTCTCCTGTTACATAAAAATAATCAAGTACAGCTTTGAACTAGATCTTTGTGGCTCTCAGCAATCTAGTAGTGAATGATGATGTTCTACTGTCCCTTCAAGTTCTCTCTGTCTCTCTAGGAGGAAAAGGTCAGTAAGTTAACATTATACAAGAAAATTCAGGTTCCTGCAATCCAACTTCAAGAATTACTTCTCTCTACCCTCAAAACGCCCTTTCTTACTGTTGAACCTTCTTTAAAAAGCTTACAAACATAGAAGGACCCTTTATTAATTCCTTTACTGTTTCCTCCAGGCAGCTTCTGTTCATATTTAGTCTCAGTTGCTTCAGTGCTTTCCTCTACCTCCTCCCTGATCTGTGTTTCTAATGCTCTAGCGTAAACTGTTATCCTCAATATGTGCAAATGGCCTGACAGAGAGGGCACTGCACTTAATTATTTTTCTTAAAATAAAACGGTCAGTGGCACCAACAGGAATCGTGGAACCCTTAGAAACAGTTAGTCAAGCCTTGTGGGAGTTTTTTCTTTCAAGTATTATTTATAAATATTATCAGATTATTTTTCAGAATAATGTCTTTTCAGTGCTAATTAAATAGTAAAGATGTGGCATACATTCATGCTATCTTAAGCATAAATGTACTAGACTCTACGAATACTTTTTATGGCCTAATCCTGCTGTTGATTCCTCTATATAAAAATTTTCAAAGATATAAAACAAGCAGTAACAGTATCTTTAGTAAAAACAAAAACATTCCTTTTTGCTGATAATGAATCATTAACAATAGCTCACAAGCCAGCCAAACACAATAAAATATACATTGTAAAAAAAACTGAATTCTAAGAGTCCATCATGGTCCCAAGATTTTAAAACCTTTTAATAGGTTTCGTACAGGAAAGACCTCCTAACAAATTTGCAAATATCCACAAAATTATCTAAAAGTCAATTGGTCTTTCTACAAGCTAAGCTTTTGTTTTTCATTTATGCTTTGAGTCAGTCTATCTCTTAAATTTTCCCCTTAAATGCAAAATACAATTACAGCACCAGCGTTTTACTGCACAGTGAATTTTCAGATTTATAAGCACAGGAGAGGTCCAGGGATCCAGCTGTAAAATCACTTGAAATAAAGCAAATATATGATGTTTGAGAAATGGGTTGTTTCTATTCTGAAGTCTGAATTCTGATCTAAATTCAAGATCTAAATTCTGTCTGAAATCTTGAATTATTTCCTAGTGCCAAAATAACTTCTTACATGCATATCTTAGAGATTCAAAGTGGCTGGAAATTGCACAAAATGATTTTTTTTCTTCATTAAATTCAAAGGCCTTCTGTGGAACTGTCTAAAACAAAAATTGCGGAATCTTTACACTCAGTTAACAAGCTCATTTTTAGGGGAGCGCAACCAATAGGAACAGCTCGACGACAGCCCTCACCTAATCAGGGATCTCCCTCCTCCCATTGTCCCTCCTATCTCTCCCCATATAAAACCCTATGTTTGGCTAATAAATTTGGGCAGTGGACCCGGAATCATGTTGGTTCGTGCTTTTGCCCACTGTCCATGGGGTGTTGACAGTTGCGTGCTGTCAGGGCTGTTGGTGCAGCTTGTCCGCAGAGGCCCCACATGACGTGGCTGGTAAGGCCCTGTGACGCACCCGGCCTCCTATCACTGGCCGGGCCTCGACCCGAGGAGGCCTATCTGAGACCAACCCCCGGAGTGGTGTGGTACCTCGTTCCTGCCCATGGCCAGATACAACGGAGAAGGAGCCTTGGATCCCGTATCGGAGGGGGAGAGCGATTCCCGGGGAGGATCCCAAACAGGGCTGTGGCATAGGGTCACCGGCAGAGGCCTAAACATCAGAGGCCTAGTGCAGAGTCCAACATGCACTTACCGAGCCGGCGACAGAAGTGGGCCTGCGGCCAGCTTTACACTTCCACAAAGATTAAAAACTATGACATTTGCTTTGCTCTCAATAAGAATCCAAAGAATTAATGCTGGGGTTCTCACATTAGAGTGCAGGAAAATGGAAAGTACTTTTTTTTTTTTTTTTTTTTCCTAAAATTATGGGTAGTGTAACTATATTTGTTCTCTATATTTGTAATGCTCACTGAAGTTTCTGCATTTAGATACCAGCAAGTATTTTTTTGTGCTCTAACCATCATAAAATGGATCGTTATTCCCTGCAAAATACAAATCCAATACTCTAGATGCCTTTACAGCTCAATTTCCCATTATAGGTCTATATTATATATTGTATTTACATTCTATCATTATTTCTCATTTTAATTATGTATATTCATCTTTGGAGAAGCTTGATCTTTTTTCTTCTTTGCTTTAGCATATATTTAATTAGCTTACTTCAGACTTGTGCCCTTCTGGCATTATCATTAACACTGATTGAGTATAATTAGCAATTCATTGTACAATAAGTGTACAACTCATTTTTTGCATTATTCTATGCCTTTAACAATTAATGGATAAGCCTATTTTCCATCTATGTGATCTTTTCTTTCTTCTTTTTGTTCCCAAGGATAACTGAATAGAGAATATAACACAGAAATATTAAATGAATATTCTTTCATTTATCAACTAATTCTTGCATTAATGCTCATAGGACTTTACTTGCATGTGACTTTCGCACTTTGTTGGACAACAGATTTTAAAGAGGTTCACTGAAGCATCTATTAGTAGCTGAGCCACTCCAGTCCACTCCAGTCCTCCTAAAAGACTTTTGGGATTTTAGTTCTTGGATTCTAAATTATGAAATTAGGAAACAGACATAATGAAATTGATAAGGACTTTTGTTTTTACCTTTGCTTAACTACAAATCCACATACAACAAATAATGTTTTTAGACTGAGAGCAATACAGCAATTTATAGCAGTTTTGTGATTATTCCATAAGTTATCACCAAAATTAATTCAACAAAACTAATAAAAAATATAATTTGAAACAAAATGAGATGGCAGAGCAAATATAATTTCATGAAATCTCTCTAATAATATGAATTTTTAGTAAGAAGGATTTAAGGAAGAAGAGAGTAGATAGTGAACTAAAAGAGAATTCTACCTTATAAAATAGCCATCAGTACCAGCAGATTTCAGAAGGATGTAACAGTTTTACAATTAAGATTGAATTTTACACTGGAGCTCAAATCCTTTATATTATGATATCCCTTATGATATTATATTTCACAGAAATTGCTACCAAAATTATACCAATTAAATAGGACAAACTAATTTTCATGTCAAGACGAGCTGTGACCTTTCTGAAATGAGTGAAGTGGGAAGTCCAGTTCCCAGCAGACAAACAATCAAGGAAAAACGAAAAAAAAAAGAGAAAAACTACCAGAACTGCAGCTATACTGCTTATCTCCTTTTGTTGAGTGAACACATAAAAATACAGACAGTATCTGGTACTCTCTGTGGCAATTTACACCTTAGGAACTTAAGGCATAGTGTGTTTTGATTATTTTAGATTTCTGTGTTTGTTGGGATTTTTTTTGTTTGTTTGTTTTTTGGTGGCGGTGGTGGTGGTTTTTCTTATGTGTGTTGTAATTCAAGGAGATATGCATTGGAGAAGTTAATTTTCAGTTCAGACTAATCTCTATCTAGGCTATAGTTTTCTTCTGCCTTCATCCTCTTTATATTTGTGTTTTCTGCAAATTCGTCTTTGGCATGCACAATCCTCTTAATGCATGCATAATTGAATAACATTTAAATCTGCTGAACTTTAGAACACACAGCTATGCCTTTATTCTCTGGTAATTCACTTCGGGAAACTGCTGGTATGTAATTCTGTCATTTAATATTTCTCTTTTAATTCTTAATCATTTCAGTTATCTTATATGGTCAATAACGGAGTTTTACTTACTGTGCAGAAAAAAAGATTATGCACAGTATCCATTTGAAAATTGAAAATCATTTCAGTATATGAAAAATCTTTATTTAATTAGGAAATAATTGGTATAACTTTTGCATCATTTAAGTTGAAGACATCCTTTTTCTTTTAAAAATAACACTGCTTTTTCAGATGCAGCAACTCATTCTGGTACTGATTCTGGTACTTTAGCAGCTAAAGGAAAAAGGAAAGCTTAAATAATATTCTTGCTAGCCAAATAATTTGTGAAACTATCCATTATTCATTTCAAAAGATGTAAATATTTATGATTTATAAGGTTTCAGTTATTGAGCTCTCAGAAGCCGATTAAGCTGTCTCCCACATAAATCTGCCTACTTTCCAGATCATTTTTGACTGAGTTCCATTTAGCATATGCTTTCTTTTGGATGTTCTATATATGCAATGATGTCCCAGTTTTCTAATTTCCTATTCTAGTCAACCTATTCCATCAGAGGCAATATAAAAATGTAACAAAAGAGTCATAACACTTACTGGACCAGCTTACTTAGCAAATATTTCTTTTAAAACAAAACAGCATCAGCACGATTGGCCTTAAGCTTGATCATAAATCTGAATTCTAGCCTACACAAGAGCAAAACATAGTCCAAATGCATTTATTTTTCTCAGGCCCATCTTTCATGCCCTATTATTTCCAGGGCTGAGCTGTTTGTTCCACGGAGAGTGTAGGAATATATTTTAGCTGAAGGTGTCAATATGCTTTGTGGCCAGCTAGAATTGTCTTTTGTAAGAGACAAAGCCAGACAGTTACGCAGTGGAATCCAGGTCCTACTAAGTGCACAAGGGAAAGACAGAAGCAATGTGGTCAGAATTTGCCTGAATGATCTTGCACACCTTCTCAATATCTTTATAATCTCAAGACTGAATAATTGTGACTAACCTTCAGCGCATATGCAAACAAAGAGAAAACGTTTTTTCTTTTTTTTTAATGGAAAGATCGTATGAATAATTACCTCAAAGGAAGGTTTTGTTTTTGTTTTTTGGCTTTTTTTGCTATTGTTAATATTTGTATCTCCTTAATCACATTCTGTCACTGTAAAGGAGGAAAGAAAAGGAATTCCCTTAAGAAAAAAAAGCTGCCAGTTTCTCTAGGAGCAGGCAGTGGGAGACTGTGTCAAAGGTCTTACTGAAGTCTAAGTAGAGCACATCCACAGCCTTTTCCTTATCCACCAAGCAGGTCACCTGGGCATAGAAGATCAGGTTGGTGAGGCAGGACGTGCCTTTCATGAACCCATGTTGGCTGGGCCTGATTCCCTGGTTGTCTCACACATGCTGTGTGATTGCCCTCAAGATGGTCTGCTTCATAACCTTCTCCAATGTCAAGGTTTGTCTCCCTGTGGCCACCACCAGCACACACAAAGGCACCTCCTTGTCTTTGAGCATGTCCCTTAGACCCTCCCCATGGCAGGAGCTGGCATGGGGCATGTGGGGCTCAGATGTGGAGAGCAAAGGGGACGCTGTGGAAGCCACCAGCATTGCTCTGACCCCACCAGCTGTGCTCCCACAGCACAGCTGTGCCAACTTCACAGCAGCTGCTGGGTGGCCAGGAAGACCCCTCTTTGGGCCCTCAGCCCCCATCCCACAGTGTGACCTCATGGCCCGACTGATGCATCACAATGTGTCGCAGTGGAACCCTGAGTGTCCAAGGCTGCCAGCGCTCACCATGCCCCAGTGCGGGGCTGGGCTGACATGGGGCAGCAGCGAGACACAGGCTCCCAGCCCCACAGCACTGCCCAGCACAGGGACACTGTTCCCAGCTCTGCCTAGGCCTGGCCGACACCTGGCACTGCTCAGTGTGGGACATGGCCATATCACAGCCATCACAGCCACAGTGCCATGGGACAGGCCAACTGCTGCAGTGCCCAGGGTGTTTCCAGCTCCTGGCTCTCAGCCATGGCCCAGGACTCCTGGCTGCACGACTTCTGGTATCAACCTTGGGCTCTTGAGCACCTCTGTGTCACACAGGAGCCCCCAGTTCCTGCTCACTGAGCATGTGCAGGTGACGCAGCACCAGCGGATGAGGGAAAGGCACCTCCTTCTCTACTCCGATGCCATCGCCATTGCCAGCTTCAAGTAAGATCAGCAACCACAGCCATCCTTCCCATCCCCACTGCCTCCCCAGAGCTCCTCCACGGGCTGCCTGCACAGCACCTAGCCTGCAGCAGACATGGGCTGGCTCATCTTAACTCTGAGAGGAATGCATAGGCAAAACAGTATGTGCTTTCCTATCAGTCTGGTTGCCAGTGGCAGTGTCCACAGCTGGGCAGAAGGAATTTTTGACATGGGCATCATGGGAATGGAAGGAAAGAAAAGAAAAAAAAATGAGGAAGGCAAGACACAAAGAAACAAGGAAAGAAGGATGGAAAGGAAAAAAGGCCAAAAGAAGGAAGGCAGCATCAAGAAAAGAAAAAATATGTAGAGAAAGAAGGAAAAAGAAAATAAAAATCCAAAGAATTAAAAAAAAAATAAAAGAGCGAAAGGAAGGGACAAATGGAGAGGGGGGAAAAAAGGTAAAGAAGGAAATGAAAAAGGAGTGAAAAAAAAAGGAATGTAGTAAATGAATGAAAAAAATGGAGGAGAAGGCAGAAAATGAACATGAGAAATCAAGAAAATGAAATAAGATAGAAAATATAAGAAAAAGAAAAAAAAAGAAAAGAAAAGGAGAAAGGAAACTGATGGGGAAAGAAAAGGAGAAAATATGGAAGGACATAAGGAAATGAAAAACAGAAAAGCAAAGAAGGTCAAAGCAAGGAGGCCAACAAAAAAGGAAAAGAAAAAGAAGCAGAGAAAGTAGGAAAACTAATAAAAAAAGTTAAAAGAGGAAGAGATGAAGGGAAAAGAAAAGAAAAGAAAAGAGAAAAGAAAAGAAAAGAAAAGAAAAGAAAAGAAAAGAAAAGAAAAGAAAAGAAAAGAAAAAGAAATAAAGGGAAAAAATTCCAGAAAGGGGGAAGGAGGGGAAAAAGGGCAAGAAATAAACGGATAAAGCAAGAAAGAGAGGAAAATAAGAAATAAGGAAAAAAGATATAATTAAAAAATAGGCAAGAAATAAAGGAATAAATATGCAAGAAAGAGGAGAATAGAGCAGGGGAGAAAAAGTAAAAAAGTAAAAAAGAAGAACGAGCGAAAAAAGGAGGTAAGGGACAAGTAGGGGGAAAACTAAGGTGGGGATAATAGGGTAAGAAACAACAGCGGAAAGAAGAAATGGAAAAGATGTAGAAAATAAAATGAGGGAACAGTGTAAAGAAAAAAGGAAGCAAGTAAAAAAGGAAAAAAGAAGGAAGTGGAAAAAGAGGGAAAGGAATAGAATTTTTTTAAAAAAAGGAGAAAAAGAAAAGATGAAGATGGAGAAAGAATAAAAAAAAAGAAAAAGTAAATGAAATTAGAAAAAGAAAATGAAAGGAAAAGTGAGACAAAAGAATATGAAGATGAAAGAAAAAAGGAGAGAGAAACAAAAGAAAAAAATGAAAAGAATGCATAGAAAGAAAAAGATTATGAAGATAACAGAAGAAATAAAAGAAAAAAGAAGAAGAGAAGAGAAGAGAAGAGAAGAGAAGAGAAGAGAAGAGA
>VWPW01026851.1:41867-54290 GCA_013389825.1 Crypturellus undulatus | reverse complement strand
CCTGCAGCAACCAGCACGGCTGCTGCACCTCTGCAGGCAGCAGAGCCCTGCAGCAACCAGTACGGCTGCTGCAGCTCTGCAGGCCGCGGACAGCGCAGCCCTGCAGCAACCAGTACGGCTGCTGCAGCTCTGCGGGGCCCTGACAGTGCAGTTCTGCAGCAACCAGCACGGCCGCTGCAGCTCTGCAGGCAGCAGAGCCCTGCAGCAACCAGTACGGCTGCTGCAGCTCAGCAGGCCGCGGACAGTGCAGCCTTGCAGCATCCAGCATGGCTGCTGCAGCTCTGCAGACAGCCGAGTCCTGTAGCAACCAGCACGGCTGCTGCAGCTCTGCAGGGCACAGACAGTGCAGTCCTGCAGCAACCAGCACGGTCGCTGCAGCTCCGGCCGCCCCGCACGCCCGTGGAGACGAGCGCAGCAAGTTGCCTACCTAAAAGCTGAATCATACCACGCAGCGGTAGCAATAACGCTAAGTGCTGCTTATAGGCGTTAGGCTGGGAGGCTCTCATTTCTTTCCTCATTTAAAGAAAAGGGGAAGTGCTAAATTACAAGCAGGCGCACACGGAGCGCAGGAATGCGGCCCGGCCGACGGGACAGCCGCGCTCCAGCCGTCCCGCCCGCGGTGGGAACCGCTTCGGCGGAATCACGCAGCGACGCTCGTGCAAACGGGGAGAGACGGCTCCTCCGACTCCGCATCACGAGGAGCCTTCAGGCAGCTCCACCCCGTTTCTGCTGCCGTTGCCAGCCTGGGAACTCCAAGCAGGAGGACTCCACCCCGGTTGCTCTGTTCGGAGAGGCAAAATAGGAAGAGTGCAAGCAAAAATCCCAAACATTCTTTATCCCCAGCATAGTTCACTCGTAAGACAAGTTTCCTCCCTGCAGAGGAACCATCAGGATTACCAGGCCCGCGTTCAGGGCTGTCACCGGG
This sequence comes from Crypturellus undulatus, assembly GCA_013389825.1. Taxonomy (NCBI): domain Eukaryota; kingdom Metazoa; phylum Chordata; class Aves; order Tinamiformes; family Tinamidae; genus Crypturellus; species Crypturellus undulatus. The sequence continues at coordinate 53,365 of VWPW01026851.1, read as the reverse complement.
GACACAACCCGGCCCGAAGTCAAGCAGCAGCCAAGGAGCAGGAGACCGGCTGGGCTCGGGAAATCGTGGTTTTCAGGCAGGTAACACACGAGTTGTGTGGCCAAACCCAGCGCAAACCCGTGACCCCTTCAACAGTTTCAGGGTGAAGTTTTAGAAAGAGCCAAATTCTTCCTCGCTGCCTGCGCCGGCAGAGCCACCCGGTTTCTTTACTCAACCGATGAATGTTTAACAGAGTAATCAGGCGGCAGAGGCTGCTCGGTGGACTCCGCGGGGAACCTGGTCACCACGCGCAGTGCGTCGGTGCGACTGCGCCTGCACTGCAGCCCCATGACTGCGCTTTGGGGGGAAAAACAGAAAAAATAAATAAAATAAATAGCCACTCTCTAAGATCAGCTAAATTAGCCGCTTCAGACCAGGAAAGAAGTCAAAGAACTTACACTGTCTTCAAGTCAGCTGTCATACAGGCTCATATATGGGCTATAGGGTCATGCTTTTTTAAAAGCAAGTTTAACAGAGCACCCAGTTACGCTCTACCAACGCAAAGTCACCCCTTGACTTGAAACCCTGCCAAAAAGGGCAATCGGCTCCGCTGCCTTCCCCTCTGCACGAGGCTCTGCCCTCGATATCTGGAAAAGCAGCTCAGCACCAGCCCAAACATCTATTTCCTAATGCTTTACTACGTCGTTCCGTATTTTAATTCTTCGCTCGTAAGTAAAACACTTCCAACGCACAAAGCCTTTGGTTTGGAACACTTGATTTTGAGGTGGCTGAAGTTAAACAAGATTGGAATAAAATGCAGAGAAAATTTGTGAACTACAAAAGAAAAAGTGTTCATTATTCCATAAGTCACCTGCAGGCCTGGACGTCCTATCTGCTCCCTAGAAATGCTGGTATTTCCCAGCGCTACGGGAACGCGTTGTCCATCCCCTTTAACGAGGTGCACGCGAGCACCCAGGTTTGTCACTAAGGAACAACAAGCGGTTGCTGGGAATGCTCGGCACAACACACGGGAAAACAGGAAACATGCACAAAGCCCACGCAAGGTCCAAAAGAAACAATTCCCACAGCCAGCCATTTCTTCAGAGGGTTTTTTTTTTTTTAATTAAGCCAGACTGTGAATTACACCTGAACTGCAGAAAACCAACCTGACCCCGAGAGCAGCAGCGTGCAGCTCCGTGCGGCGGGTGCAGAGCGGAGTGAGGAGCTTACGGCTCCTAATCCAGAGCGCCTTAGCGGGAGTCACCCCGGGACACCGGCCCTGCCATCCTCCGCGCAGCCCCACGTGCACACACTGCGCTTATGCACCACGGAAAATCTGTATTTGAAGCTCACCGGGCTTGCGCACCACGGAAAATTTGTATTACGAAGCTCACAAGCTTCACGGGAGCAAAGTTGTACTGAAATATGGTGTGTAGGTACGAGGAAAATAAAGCTTGATTCAGCCCTGCCTCCCTCCTCAGCCCTACCTCCTCCGAATGCTTTAAATAGGATGTCATCATTATTTGTTTATACACCATTACAGGAAAATGGTTAGTTTCTTAATACTTCATTGCAGAACAAAATGTTACTCAATTTATTTCATAAAGCAGCAAGAAATAATGGTGAGAACATATGCACCTAAAAGCAGCCGCATGCTAGAAAAATCTGGAATTACATATCAGACAGTTGGCCACTAACCACAGAGAAAGGAAAAGAAAGAACCAACACGCAAGTTTTCTCAAAGTACTACAGCAAAATTAAAAATTCATTTTGAGCAATCTGGTTCTGGAAGCCAGTGAAATCCATGTCTCTGTGCTACAGTTTAAGGTTTCTGCCATAAAAGTACACGGGCTAAAAAAAACCCTGATGTGGTTTTCCCTTCGTTAGCTCATCCTGTTAAGCAAAAATGAATCACTTGCCAGATGGGGAGTTCAGTTGGAACGGCTGCCACGGCAGCACCATGATCCCGGCCTCCCGGTAGCGGCAAGGAAGGCAGGAATCGGTCACCACGTCGCCGCGCGCTGCTCTCCTGGGCGTCCAAACAGCCCATCCCCGAGCAGGGATGCTCAGAGCAGAGCCAAGACACCGGCAAGGCCCCAGCTGCCTTCAGGAGAGAGCAGAGCCCAGGGTCCTGCTCTTCGTCCCTGTCCTGCCCTGACCACAGGGTGACGGTCCCAAACCCCCCTGCCCAAGCCGGTTTCCTCGGCAGGGGACACACATGGTCACCCTCACATCCGCGTCTGCTTCATCGGGGAGCAAATCGCATGGAAAGGCGGGTAGAGCAGAGGGCAGCGGGCGCGACACGGACGAGAGCAGCAAAACGGAGCCTGGAAACGCACGGGCGGCCAAAAAACACGACTGAAACCCCTGCCACCCCCTCTACCTGCTCTGAGCCCGGCACATGTTCTCCTTTAGCCAGGCAGAACACGTTGCTCCTGGACACGAGGCTCAGTGGAAAGGGGCACCCCGCTGCAGAAACCTTCCAAAAAGTCAACCTTCGCTTTATAATACTCAGAACGATTAAAACACTCTCATTCTCATGCTCCAAGAGTTACAAATCTTCAACTGAACAATATAGCGCAGGAGAGAATATTCCTAGTTAGGTGATTCTTGCAAACGAGGTGAAAATTGAAAACGAAGCCTAACCCGCATTAGATTTAAGTAAACCTCCCCAGCTCCAGACTCATCACAATGCGCTGGCAGCTCGAAGGGACAAACTTCTGCCGAAGAGAAAAGCACGCTTGATAACTCGGAATATTAATCCGAGGAACCACAGGCATCTCCCAGTTTATATAAATAAAGCGCTTCCTGCGAATAATCATGGTTCCTTCAGCGGGAGCTGCAGCACATTAACAGAGGTCCATTATAAAGGCAACGCATAACCTAGCTCTGTTAGTAGTCCCTGCCACATCGGACTGCGTTTCTATAGCAACCAGGGAGGAAAATATAAAGCAAATTACAGTTAAATGAAAATTATTCTCCATGACAATATATGTAAATGCAGCAACACTCGCAAGGCCATTCCAGATAAAATGTTTATATTCGCACATGGTGATAAAAATAGGGAAAATGTTAGATGGAGCAGCTAATAGATCGCCCAAAGATAAGCGTCGTAGTTTTGCTTTCAAGTTTTGATATATTTAGAATTAAATTATTCAAGCCCACGGAGTGGCAAGCAAATAACCTTAACAAGGTATTTGCACATTTATCTACAGTATACATTCCTCAAGAAATAGTTTTGCAGCAGATACAACATCCCCGCTTTGAACGCGGTGATCCCTTAATTTTCGCGGCCGCAGACAAAGAGTACATTTATACCCCTGCATCCCAGGGGAAAATGTTTTAAACAAGAGGCTAAGTCACTCTGAATATTTATAGAGATCTCACCGAAACGGGAATAGTGACTTATTTTCACCAGTTATAACCTCCTGAAAACTGAAAAGTGTTTTATACCTCGGAATCTGCAGCCTCTGTAAGGAGGAGACTCTCACGCTTTACTACAGCTTAACACAGGCCAGGTCAAGGAGACTATATTATCCCATAATTTTGCAAAAACCCACAATTAAGGCTTAAAAAAAGACCTATCCCATTCTTCCACCATGACTGCGTAGCCTAAGCAGTGCTCATTTTAGGTGATACATCTCCGTTTTTAAATATCTTCTGAAACATTAATAAAGTTAATTGCAATGGGACTCATTCACGAGGCAGCCATTTATTTATTTTTCAACTCGCTTGGCTCATACCCCAAAGACAAGCCTGAAATAAGAAAGTAGGTTACAGACTGACTTACAGGCTCTTTTCTACTCTCAAGCGCCACGTTTTAAGGCCGGTTCAAAACACGGCACTGGGGAAAAAAAGCCCCCTTCTCAACTGCATCTCCCCATTCCCGTGCCAAGTTCCTTTCCCAGGGAAAGGGCCTGGCTGTTCCGCGAGCGGCACAGGTGCAAGTGGCCCTGGGAAGGCGCGGGACGAACACAGGGCACATTTAGGAGCGGGCGCCGCGCGCCGGAGCACACAAGACGGCATTGAGCGCGCCGGCCCGCTCCCTACGTGCTCCCGCCGACCTCCGCATCCGCCTGCCTCCACCTACGGAGCCGCGCTTGAATCATGAGGATCATAACTTTTTATGACAGTGGGAAAACGGCAGCATTCTGCCCGGGTTCGCTCCACCCTCTACATAAAACTGCTCGCAGGTTCACCCATAAAGCAAACTGCCGTCTTTGAAGTTTGACTCGAAGCCTTGCGCATGTTATANTTGAAGTTTGACTCGAAGCCTTGCGCATATTATAATGCCAGAAAAAAAAAAAAAAAAACCAAAGCCGGGTATTAACATTTTACATAACCACAGTCATGGAAAGCATCATTTGTTAATCATTTGCTGCAGCTGCTGAGCAAAACAAGTTAGGTCAGAATGCACGGGGTAGCCCAACCTCCCCAGGTCGGCTTGGGCTGCCCCCACGCCCCGCGCGTCTCCCGCTGCTCCGCGGGGAGCGTTCCCACTGCTTTAGTCACTGCTCACGGCAGCGACGACTCTACGGCACCGTGCAGACGAGCTCCGTGCAATGCAAACGGCTGCAAACCCTGCGTTTAAGGAGGGGGAAGCCTGCAAATCTACGTGCAGGAGCGTTGCTGGCTTCTCCTCAAGCCAAAAATTGCCACCACCGGGTTTCTACTGGGGCTCCTCGCTGCGGCGGTCGAAGGCTCCTTTCCCAAAAGGAGCTTCAGAGCCCTCAGGCTGCAGGCCTCGCACTCAGCACCCAAAGAAGGCAGCAAACCCAGCACGGGGAGGCCTCGTGCATGCGGTTCCGCAGCCCGGGCCGCCCTCGGCACCGGGAGGCGCTTCCTGCCACCGCATCCTGTGGCAGGGACGGCCGTGTCCCTTGCAGAGGGCAGCTGCCGCGGGCGAGCACGGCTCTGCAGAGGGCTGCAGCCTTCCACCTCCGGGCATGGCCCAAGAACCTCCCCAAAGGGACCCACCGGGAGGATGAGCATCGATTCCAACTCCCTGCACGGCTCCTCGAGGGTAAATTCAGCCTGCAGCTCTCCCAGCGACGTTAGAGCGAAGCCATCCTCGCTGCTGGCGGAAGATCCTTCCCCTCTCGGCGCTGCTGCAGCTTTATTCCATTTTCAAGCAGTTTCCTCCCACCACGGGAGGAGGAAAAGAAAAAAAAAGAAATACAAGAAAGGCCCAGATCTTGAGAGGGTGTCAGAAGTGCAGGATGAGCTCAGATAAAAGGAGAAAGGCAGGAAACATCCAGAGGCAGAAAAGCTAAAATTAGAGATGAGAATGGCGGGCACTGAGGCCCGCAGGAGGAAGCCCAGGATGAGGGCAGAAAGCCCGGAAGAATCTCTAGGATGGAGGATGCGACTCCCAGGAAGGGAGACGGACAGGGAAAAAGGAGAAGGAATGTTAGGGTGAGCGGAGCAGGGGAAGCTAACAGCGAGCAGAGACTGCATAGGGAAACTCAGCATTTCCAGACTACAACCTGTAGCTTTCTACCCAAAAAGCAGCACTCAGCACACCCGGAAAAAGCCGCAGAGTTGACTTCTCGTCTGATCTTTTCTCTGGACGAGGGCTAACTGAAAGGCAAGGCAGCTCGGCTCTCACCGCAGAACACGCTCAACACCCCAGCTCCTGCGCTAATCACAGGGGAAGGCAACTTAATTCACCAACACTGCCCACAACACAGAGCAGCTTTGAGGAGCACAGAGCACCTCAGATCCCAGCTCCAAACTCGAAAGCCTTCTGGGCTGCCGGCAAAACCGAGTCCTGCAAACAGAGCGGAGACTGGAGCGAACCCGGAGCAGCGTCCAAGCACTGCCAAGAGGCAAGAGGAGCAAGGCAGGAGCTGCGGCAGATGCCACGGTCATCAGCTCTGCTAATTGGCTACAGAAAAGAGCCTGCTCTGTACAGAATACCAGGTGCCTTCAGCTTTGGAAGAGAATAATATATGAGGCTGAAAAATGGGAGGCTGCCTTAAATTTAGCCACTGTTAATGGGTGTGAGAAGCGATGCCACAGAGTTGCATTTCAATCCACTCCGCTTCACAGCGTAGGACAGGATGGAAATCGTGTGTGTGTCTCGCTAATTATGCGAGTTGTCACCATGGATCAAACATTCCCTGGATCCGATGCTCTCCGCACAGGTTTGGCTCTGCTCGGATCAAAGGAGAGCGATTGGCCCTCTACAACCCTGCCGTGGCGAAGCACAAGGAGGGCTGGAATCCTCGGAGGGCTGGTTGGAGCCCTCGGAGGGACGCGTGGGCATGAGAGTGGCCTCGGGCACAGCCGCTCCATTCAGTGAAGTCCCGAGACCTTCCTGAGCTGACACCAGAAAGCGCACGAGCCCGAGTCAAAGTCCAGCTTCAAAGAGCGAGGGTTTCGCTTTCAAGGCCGCTTCGCACGTTCAGCTCCCGCAGCCTGCTCGGTTCCGCGCAGAACCCCCCAGCTCTGCTCACTGTAGCCCTCCTGTCTGGCTTGGATAAACATATCTCCCTGTGCCGAGCTGCAAGATGAAACCAAGGAGACAGCGAGCTGTGGGAAGGAGCCAAGGACTGCAGCTAGAGCACAGGCTCCCACAGTGGCATTTAAACTACTGCAGCAGTCACGAACAGGATGTTTATTCCCCCGCGCGCACCCCTTCCCCACATCCACCTGGATCTCCTGATGCTACCGGCACGGCTCATCTCGCCCAGGTACCCCAGGACTCGGCTAGGGCAGCACTTCACACCAAGGCTCCCTGATGCGGCGTCTGGAACCAGAGGCACCGCAGAACGTCCCGACAGCGTTGCCCATTCCAACCCACACGCAGAGCCCAAGACACCACGGAGAGCGTAGAGTCTACTCGAGAGCGCTGCTTTCCCGGGGCCTTCCTGGCCACAATCAGCCGGATTATCGGAGCCGTTACCGTCCTGGTGCAGGAGGCAGTTATCGGGAGACCATTCCCAAGGCGGGACTTCTTGGAACTTTATCTCGCCTCCTCTCGGAGCTAAATAACCTGCAAAGGCCCCAGCTACTCGCTGGCAGTTCGGAGATCCTGGTACAACTTGTTTACGCAGGCCAGGTCATGGGATAGGCGGGAAGGTGGAAGCAGGATACAGTTTTTACTGCTCTGAACTCCTGCCCACATAAGCTGATAACGCTCTGTGCACTAATTCACCCTGGAAAAGCTTGCATGCGTGCTTTATTTAAAATAAAGGTGCAGAAAGAACTGGGGTTAAGGATCTTAGAGGTTAATAATGAAGGTCCCATTCAGCCAATTTTCTTTTTATGCCACTTTTTAAAAAACTTTGCTCCAGCAGAGTTCCTAATTACACATACTTTCGTTTCGCTGCAAGACACTCAAAGCAGCACGGTATTTTGGAAAACCCAGCTCTTGCTGTACAGGATGCCAAACCTTCAGGGACAGCTTGTTACCTCTGAACTGCGGTTAATTTTTTAGAAGCTAACATTTCCCTTCTTTTGCCACATTTTGTGATAAAATTTTTAACACCTTCATGCTACTGTAAAAGCAAACGTTTTTAGATCTTTTCTATACTGCAAAATTGCCAGTCACTTCAGAGCAATTACAGGGCCAGCTCCCTCCCAAAACTCTGCTTCCCGCCCAAATCCATCAACCCAAATCCAAATCCATCCCAAATCCAAATTTATGCCCAAATCCATCAACCACCTGGCAGGGCTGCCCCACAGGAGCCACAAGTACCCGGTGGGACTCAGAATCCAGCATGAAGACTGGGACCACCTTAACGCTTTCACTGGAGCAAATCAAAGGCAATGGAAGAGGAAGGAAGATGCTTCCTCACTGCTCACGTGGAAGAAAAAGGTCAGGTTTCTCAACACGTACAGGAGAAAAAGCTGCTGCTCATAATCATTTCTCTACCATTTCTAGTTTCAAAGTCTTGCTTAAGCTTTTATTGGTAAAGACTGAGGGACTGAAGTAGGAGTCTCCCCCAGCAGCTCTCCCACCCGATCAGGCTCTCTCCCAGCAGAACCCATTTAACATTTCAGCATTTCCTAAAATATTGAATGCTGTATCTTTGGTTCACTAATACAAAGACAATATACGATCAATACCTCGCTTCAGTGGAAGCTTTATTTCAGAATACTCATCAGCCGGGCTTGGTTTCCGTAGCCGAGGCGGGGGGGCAGAGCGGCTGCCCACGGGTTTGCAGAGGATAAATAATTCACGGCGCGAACGCCAAGGGCAGCGCTGCACACGGGAGCCGCGCTCGCATCCATATGGCGGGGACAATGCAGACACTAATATATGCTCCACATCACCACCCTGACAGCGGCTTCAACCCTGACCTAGAAAAAGCAGCACTTTCTTCTGGCTCCAGCAGCTCATTCACTCGCAGCCCTCGCTACCCCGCGACGCCGAGGCTTTTTGCACCGTTTTTGTTTACTTCGCGGTATTGTCTCCCAATTCCTAGGCCCAGCGCACGGCGGTTTCGGCCTCTGCTCTCCGCAGCCACATTGCGAGGAGCAGAACGACTCATGCCACGAGATGAGCGCGACCCGAAAGCGAAAACTCCCGAGAAGAGGCGCGGGTTTGCAGGGCCCTGCTCAGCGGCACGCGCCGCTTCCCACCAACGCTGCAAGCGCCGGGGAAGCCCGAGGCGGTTCTCATGCGCAAAGGCCAACGAGGGAACAAGCAGTTGAAGAGTCACAAGTGTAGAAGAGACGCCCCAAGCCCTTCCCCAGCCACCTCGCGGGACAGCACAAGGTACAACAGCCACCAGGCCTCCAAAGCGGCACCGACACGGGTTGCATCAGCCCTCAGCATCGCAAAGAGTCGGCACGAAGCAGCGTCCGTCCCACCGCGCCGCCCTCGTCCCCAAACTCACGCTGAAGTCACCAGCCTGCCCTACTGTCCTATTTCAGGGCCCGTTTCATGGTTTCTCTCCGTACTTCCCCCACATCGTGGTATTAAAGAACCGAAAGGAAGAACCGTGGAGCCCAGAAGATCTGCTATAATTAACCGGACCTTCCAATAGGATTAGTTCCTTTCCTGACCCCAATTACTCCTTGAGTTTATTAAAGAGAACTCAAATACACAGAAATGTTAACACCCTAAAGAGTCACATAAACAGAAAAGAGTCTGAGGGCACCATTATAAACAGACTTAATGGAACTCGGCGATTGGAAATGGATCTTGAAAGCTGTCAGATCAAAGCAAGATCTTTCTTGTCTAAGGATTGCATTACCCTCGGAGCCACAGAGCTAATACCATCTATAAAAATATTTTGCTCAAATAAGTTAAGAAACAGCAGCGTTTCATCTGTCAAAAGGTGCGAGTCTTTTATGGGATTAGCCATTTCACATCGAGCCCAGGAATTAGAGCAGATTTTTCAAAGCGGGGCTGCCGGAGCCCCCGCGCCTGCGCGCGCCGGCCACGTTCCCGACGGATTTTTTTCCCCCGACAGATTTTTTCCCCTGCCATTAGCATCTAAGCTGCTTTTTCCTTTGTGTGTTGCATGCTCGTAAAGGATGACGAGTTGGCATCACCCACAACTAGTCACGGGTGAAGCTACCACCACCACCACTCAGGTTCAAACTAATTAATATTTTAAATACGCAACAGTCGCATAGGAAAATAGACCAGAAAGCGCCAGTTTTCACATGGGAAAGCCTCAAAGTTCCAGGTGCTGCTGAATATATTACAAAAATGGCCTCCAGAGCCTGTGCCTCCCACTTCACAGCAGGATCCCAAGGCAGCGCTCCGCACCGCGTTACCGACCTCCCGCTCCGCAGGCCCAGCCAGTTTGGGATGCTCGCGACTTCAACAACCCTCTCCTTCAACGTCTATGCGAGGATTCTTTTTTTATTACTGTGCATCAGTGACATACAAATTACATAATACTTGGCTAAGAACCTAAGGGCTTTGTACCCGCAGAAAAAAAGCAACTCCTGCCTCTAATCTGTCTTACAGGAAGGGAAAAAAACTGTTTAAAAGCTACATACAAGTCATTCCTGTAAAGCATCACGCAGGCTGTTTCAATTAGATGCACAGGGTGAAACTAAATGCAAGTTTCCCGTGGAACACTAAAACCTTTGCTATGGAAACACCAGTTTCTCTCTCCAGTCTTTTACAACTGAAATTCATACAATTCTTGCTCCTGACGGCGGTAGCAGACAAGCTGCCTTTCCTGGACCCTTTTAAGTAAATACAATTAGAAGAACCACCACCGTGTACATATTTCCCAGTGTTATTTGGTTTGCCGTGCTGGAAGAGCACTGGAACCTGTCACTACTTGCTGTGCATCTGCCACCATAATATCTTAATACCAAGAAAGAATTTCAATCCATAATGCAGACTGTCAAGCCTGAATTTCAGGTAGGCCAAAGAGAGCAGAGAGGAAGGAGGAAGGGGGGATAACCCCACAAGAAAGCTGCCACTGGATAATTCGAGAAAATCTAATTAACCAGCCCTGGCCCAATGAATTTTCTTTCCTTTGAGAAGGATTTGTTCGCCAAGTCATTACAGTGTCTCTCTTCTGGAAGCTCCAGTCCTCGGCACACATATTTTCCCCAAAACAAAGCCACAAGGATGCGTGTTTACAGAAGAGCCGTGCGTGGCTTGGAATTGCTGCAGTTTTTCCACAGTAGCTTAAGGTTCTTCCTAGTTCAGCTCAGCCACTGCGCAGAGCTGGAAGGGAATCCAATATTCCACGGTGAGGGCCCCCAAAAGCAGTTATCCCACTTCCATTCCCATGATGGGCACATCATTAGAGAGCTGCTGTGTTTCCCCTTGGAGAAAAGCAGGAGGGGGGGAAATTTGGTATTTCTGCCTATGTCCAAAAGCCACAACGTAAAGACAAAGAGAAGAGCAGAGGTTAAACACCGAAAAGCCAGAGTTGCCAGGACCCTTCCTTTGAAGTCCGTGCAGGAAACAGTGTCACCGCGCAGCCATGTTGCAATTACCCGGGTCGAGCGATCACGGGCAGGCGCGAGCGGCCCGGCCGGGCGGCTGGAGCGGCATCGATCAGCTTGGCCAGGCTGCGCCGACCCCGCAGAGCCACGTTTGTGTGCTCCGCCGAGCCGCGCGCGGCCCCGTAACCCACTGCCGCCTGCTCGCGAGCACAGCCCGACCGAGGCAGCTAAAACACAGGCAGAGAATCAAACAACCCAAACAGGTTGGCTGCCCCACATGAAGGAAGAAGCAGGCTCTGGCGCTTTGCTGCAGAGGCTGGGGGTTTGGGGGCGTTTTAAGCTTCCTTCCTCCATGCAAAACCAATATTCACTTTGGATGCTCTGTATTTTTAGGTCTGAGAAAAATCGCTGGTGCAACATCACAGAAGCAGCACACACAACCACACCAACCCAGCGTCGGAGCCGCGTTTGTACGAAATGGAGACGGGGACGAGAGTTCACGTCTAGCAGCAGATGCCGAAGGGGAGGGTAGAGCCACCTCCGCACGGGCCCCCCGGCAGCCGCGGCGGAACAAAGCGGCGCAGGGGCGGCCGGCGCGGGGCAGGGGCCGCGGCGGCGCGCGGCGTTTCGCAAGGCGAAGCCTCGCG
>VWPW01026851.1:5011-34329 GCA_013389825.1 Crypturellus undulatus | reverse complement strand
GGGCCCGGGGGCGCCTCGCCCGCGGCCTTGGCGCCTCCGTGGCGGTGCGGGCCGCAGCGCGGCCCCCGGAGGGCCGAGACGGGGGAAAGGCAGCGCTCAAGGTCCTCAGTGCCGGCTTGTGTTTGCGCACCTTTCTATACATTTATATGCGTTTACACACGTTTATACACGTTTATACACGTTTATGCATGTTCTGACCCCAAACTGGGCCATAAGCTGTGCCCGCAAAGTCACGGGGAGGTTCACAGCGCAACCAGGAATAATTTTCAGGTCCAGCTCCTGCTGCAAGCACTTACCTGCAATTATTGTGTACAAAGAAATCTCAGTCTTGTGAAACAGCAAGGCAGCAGGCAGGCCCAGTACTTTTCCAACTGTATTTTATTTTATTTATTTATTTTTTCTCCTTTCTTTCTCTTCTTCCTCAGAGCCTTCTGTCGCAAACGCCTTCCCCTGCATTGCAAGGTCTCAGTGGAGCGCTGCTGAAACAACACTTGATTCGAGATCCGGTCAGGCTTTGGAAGCTCCTAGGTGAGTCCTTAAAACAGCTGTGCTGATGGGGAGGAAAAACAGTGTTGTTTAGCAGGAGTGCTGACTTTTCCTTGCTTTCCATGTGTGTGTTCCTGTAACTGAAATAAAACCACTTGGATTTTGGCTTAGGAAGCACAGGAATCACTTGCAGGGCTTCTAGGTTTTTGTGTGATGACACGGTTGAGCAGGGGCTGCTTCCCCAAGGACCTGGGTTTGGCAAGTGCTTACTTAGGTCGTTTAGATGCAAAAACTAATTGTGTGATACCATAAGCTGCAGTTTTTGGAGCAAAAGCCCAAAAATGCACAACAAAATAAATTATTCTTCTCCCTACCTTCTTCATGTTGGGCAAAGGATTTGTTGGTGCCTTTGAGATTTGAACAAAACCCATTGCTATTGTTGTGGCCACTATGATTCTGGAGAGGTTGGGCTCATTTTAAAATTGGTTAGGAATCTGTGCAATCTTGCAAATGGCAGGGAATCCTCCAGGAGGAGAGTTGACAAGCAGCCCCATTCCTGGACTCCCCGTCTTGTTGTGATGTTGTGTTTTGTTGTTTGTCTTTCAGCAATCGGGGGTTTTGCTGCTTGTATCTTTATCTTGGCTTTTATTGAGATGTCCCAATAGCATTTACGGAGGAAATGTATATTTAGCCCTAGCTAATGCACATAGATTTCTATACATAGCTAATGCATATACATTTCCTTCACTAGAAACTGACAGCTCCCAGTATGAGCTTGCTGTTAACTGACCTTACCAGTGTTGCCTTTGGTTATGCTTTGGGAAACGTGTGAATGTTCGAGCACTCCAAATGATTTTCTTTGCTTGGTTCAGACGTTAGCATGGCAATTATTGAGGAGGTTGTTCGAAAATATATACGAAGATTGAGAGAGTCTGTCCTTCCCATTCCTGTTTCCGATGAGGCTGTCCCATTGCCCTGGCATGTGAAAAGGCTCTGCTCTCTGTGTGTTTGCAGCTCATATGTATTTTTCTCATCCTTTCTCCCTTTTTCTCTCTTTGACACGAGATTTTCTGTTAATAACTGCTTAATTCTGCTTGCCTGCAGGTGGCACTTACTATTTCAGTACTTCAAGATCTCAAGGGAGTAACCATAAGAATGGAGGATCCAAAAAGAAAACTCCAAAGGAGGAGGATGGTATGTATGTGCCAAAAGGCTATTTAATGAAATGAAATTTTCAAGCCTGTGTGAGGGATTAAAGTGAGGGACTGCATGGAAGATCTGCCTTGATAAGAGCAATTCCCAGTGATGGATTCTCTGTTCTGCAGAGCTGTAACTTGGTCTTATCCATAGGCTTGTAGAGCTGATCCGTTTAAAGGAGTATTTTGGCTTAGCTGTTGGGGTACGAAGGCTTGAGACAGGTCCTGAACTGGTGGTGGTGTTTTTCTCCTGTGCCACTTTGCATTGCATGCAAATAACTTCATTGATGCTCATTTGCCATTTGTGGCTTGACAACAGCTGCATTGTTTTTAAAAAGCATAATTGGGCTGCTTCCTTCCACGCTGAAGAAAATTCTTTGCTTGTTTCTGGACGCTCACTCCTCCTGTTCCGCCTCCACGGTGAGGGATGCACGTGCAATTCCCAGGCCTGGGTGTGCACAGACCTTCTCGCACTTTGTGGTCTAGGTTTCTAGCTGTGATGTCCCACGGCTGATGGCAGGTTCTTTACCTACTGGCGTAGGGCTTTATTTTGAAAGGTGTCAGAAGTGACCTAGGTAGAAGCATTTTCTATCTGCCAGTAGAGCTAAAGCACAACAGACCTTAATTCCATGACGTTAGTTGATGTTTACAGGAGCTGGTGATGGCATAAGAGAGTTTACATGGATGTGTGCAGTGCTGCTTATTTGCTTCCTGGACCCCTGAGTGAGGGATAAATTCTCTCTAAATTAAGTCTCATGTATCACACTTCTGTTTTGTTAATTATACTGTACCCTTTTAAGGAGTTGTCATCAGATAGACAGGCTTTTCCTTTTCTGAGTTTTTTGTTGTACCTAAGTGCAATGGTGGATTCCTTTTGGTTCAGCTTCTGAAGTAAAAGCAATCAAGTGCTGATGACTTCTAGTCCGACTCATGTGACCGTACTCAGGCTCTTTAAGCCCAGAGCAGCAGCTTAGCCCTTTGATCTGGTGAGCTGAGACGAAGGCTCTAATGGGCTCCTTGGGCAGGTACGGCAGTTCCCTCATTAAGGAAGTGGGAGCTTTGAGGCTGGGGTGCTTAGTGTGCGCGAGACCACACAGGGAGGCTGAGCACAGAGCCGGGGGGCAGTGTTGTAGCTGTTAAAATTAGTAAACAGTAACATGCTGTGTTCTGGGGCCTCTTTTCTCCTGTGATTAATGGGCAACTTGACTTTGGGAGGTGGAACACTACCCCATGTCTCCGGGGGATTGCTCATCTCTGCGGCAGTTATTAAAAAAGAACTCTTCAAACTGTCACTGCAGCCTTTGCGAGATTTTAATCGGAGGGTTCAGAGTTGGGGTTAATGGCAAATCATTGCTGTAGGGAGGCTTGCTGAGGCTGAAGAGCTGGAACTGTTCCTGCAGCTGTTGCTTGCAAGTGTCACTTCCAGTTACTGCCTCTTATTTACCAAACACTGTGGAGTGGCTTGCAGTGCACTGCAAGGGTAAACACCTTTTACATAATACAGAAATAGATTAATTTTGTATTAGATGTGAAGAAGGCCTCGTGTTGTCTTCCAGCATTCCAGAAGTGGCAGTGCTTGCTGCAGATTGGAGGCTCTAGGCAAGGCTAATTCTTGGGCACTGCAGGGGTTGTGTCGAGATACCTCATGGCCAGTTTTCACCCTGTTGTGATCTGGAAGAGTCTCCTCAACCTGCGTGCTGTACAATGTGTTACACACATCTTGACTTCGACTGTAGTTAATACAGAAAAGTGCTCTAGCTGTGCTTACTCGGAGATCTGCAAGGAACTTGCCTCGGGATAGGTGGACTTTCTTTGTATCTGTGCTCACTTTTTCCAGTTATTTTCTTTAGAACTTGCTCAACATCTCAGGATATTGCCCGGACTAGGGCTTCTATCTTACTAGAGTGTAATTGTCTTTAATAAGACTGTGCTGGATGTAAGCCTCCAGCTTTGTGATGAATTTGCTGTGTTTTAATAAAGCTGAATCTAACAGATAACACAGAAGTGAGGAGATGGCATGAGAGAACCAAGCGGATGGGCTGGGCACAGTCTTTGAGCTTGTGGCTGTTTTGCAATTATGACCTTATCTGAAAAGTTGCATTGTTTCTATTTAAGTACAAACCTTTCCTGTTAAATGTGGAGCAGAGCTAGGAAACAAGTGAAAAATGATGCTGCACGTTTGAAGGACAGAGTACTTTATTTAGCATCCGACTGGGTCATATGTTTGTCCTTTGGTTTTGTAGCACCGTGCATAGGGTCTGCGTGGTGGCTAGTGATAAATGCTAGTGTCAGAACATTTGTTAGGAATTTGCAAATAAATCTAATCTGGGCTGCAGCAGGCAGATGCAGTAGCAATCCAGTGGTTCAGACTTAATTTATTTCTGGGTGCAGAATAGTATTTATGTATGCTGTGTTGCTGTTGACATTAAATTGTATATTAAGAGCAAGTGGTAAATTATATATCAAGAACATCCACATATGGCTAGAGGGGGAGGAATGGAAATCTGTTGTCTTTTTAAACTCAAATGCTGGCCAGTCATTGACTTGACCACAGTGCTGTGACAGTCCTTTGCAGACCATAGAATGCTGAATTTGCCTTTGAAGTCCAAAATACGTTCAAAGTCTGAAAAAAAAAATGGTTTGGCAAGTATTCAAAGTAAGGCATCTATTTTTTCTCATGGCATCGCTTCAGTATGTGTCCATCTCACAGTAAGGGGAGGGGAAAGCACTTCTAGTAAGCGATTCCATCTTTGATTATATACAGTTTTATACAGATTATCAAACCTGTTTCAGCCTGAGGTTAATTATGGGGAAAAAATCTGTTTAATTTTAAGACAAGGAGGTTGACTTGCAGTATATTTACCTCAGTAAACTGTATGTGATGTTTCCTGTGCTATTTTTTGATTTTCTACAAATGTGGATAATCTCCTAGGTAGTAGACATGCTGTTAGTTTTGTGATAAAGGATGTTTGCTGATCAGGAACTCACCAAGAAACAGTTATGCCATCTTGTGCAGTGCTCCATACTTGGAGGGTGACACTGGGACTGGTTTTATTAACTTCTAATATTTTCCCCCAGTCTGAACAGTGGGCAGTAAAGAACCATATTTTATAGCAGTGGCCCAATAGCTGAATGTAGCTGTGGGTAAAGCAAAGCTGATTTGAAAAGCAGTAGCTGGCTGGCAGAACGCAGGATTTGCCTCCTTCCTGGCAACTGCTATTTTTGCTTCTGATTTCTGGTCCTTTCGTGACCCGGCGTTTAACCTGTGCCGTTTCTCATGTAGAGCCAAGGCCCTGTAGTCTGACAGTCTGGAAGCCAGCAAGGTCTGGAGCTGTAATGGGATCCAAACCTGACTCACTCGTGTAACCTTGGGCAAGTTGCATGACCTTCTTGTACCTCTTTCAGCCAGGCCAGAAAATTGTCTCTGAAATAGAAGCTAGGTACTGTCTCTGCGGTGATTCAGGAGAAACCAATTACACAAGAAAATAATAAAAATACAATTGAGTTAATCCTTGTAGTTTAATGGTTCTTTCTTTGCGTCAGAAAAATTACACAATTACATGCTAGCATTTTTTTTTATTTATTTTTTAAACAAAGAGGATGAAAAACGCAGGAAACAAGAAAATCAGATGCATCTTGACCGCTTGCGGGCACTCCTCGTCATAACTTTCATACTCCTGATGTTTCGATTAACGGTCAGCGAGAACAGAGAAGGGACCAACATTTCCTGGAATTACTTTGTGAATGAGATGCTGGCAAAAGGAGAGGTGCAGAGAGTTGAAGTAGTTCCGGAGAGTGATATTGTGGAAGTGTATCTGCACCCAGGAGGAACTCCGCATGGGCAAGTTGTGAGTGACTTCCTACAATTAGAACAAATAATCATAGATTAAATGGTTGAGAAGAATTGAATTTAAAAAATGCCTTCATTTAAACCCTTGCTAAGAAACTGGCCCTTCTCTATTTTTTTCTCATCCCAGAACTTTAAATACAAGAGACTTCTGCTGCTTATATTGACTTGGAAGCTAAGATTTTTCTGTTTTTCTTTAATTGCAATAATGCTTAATATCTGCCTGTAAGAAAATACCAAGAGATGGGGAAAAAAAATCAATGTTTCTTCAGTACCAGCTCCATTTAATGTGACTGAAGGCATCCTGAAGATGATTGTTAATTCATATCACTCGACCTTGTTTCAAATACTTTCTCCTGCTTGGACTCTAGTTTAGCTAGGAAAGGCCAGAGGCATTCCTAACTTCCTTTAGAGTCCAGCATCCTTGTTATCTTACGAGTTTGTTGCTGCGGTTGTCACAAAGCTACAGCGTAAGGCTCATTTCTGCCTGCCTTATCCATATTTTGCACTTCTGCTTGCTGCTGTGTCTTTATTCTCCAATATAGTCCTTTTGGTTTCATGTCCCCAGAACGTTACCCTGGTGTACACGATGCGGGTGGCAAACATTGACAAGTTTGAAGAGAAGCTGAGAGCTGTGGAGGATGAGCTGAATATCGATGAGAAAGAGAGACTCCCTGTTTCCTACAAACATCCTGGCTTTTATGGAAAGTAAGTTATCAATTTGGGCTTGCTGTCGGTCTCAGGTTGGTGGCAACATCCCAAGGTCAGGAAAGAAAGTCTGTGCTAAATGTTGCATAAATGCAAAGCAGAACAAAAGTGTTCCATATTTTGAAGCACTTACTCTTGGAAACAGGCTTGCCGAATACCTCAGAAGGGTCCCAAGGAGATGACTAGAGCTGCACCATGTAGCAGACAAAAACATTTAGTGTCAGTGTCAACAAGTCTAAGTAATGCCTGTATCCGTTGCTATAAGTTCTTGCAAAGCTGAACACTGCTTTGTCCTGAGATGGGGAAAAAGTGCCAAGTCTGATAGAAATGCTGACTCCAGACTCAGCAGTTGCAATGTTATGTCCTGGTCTGCAGAAAATGTGAGCGAAGCAGTGAGCTTACCCCGCTGAAGCGCTTTGAGGAAGGCCTGTGCCAGTTGTCCAGCCTGTAAAAATAAACACCTAGTCCTGGCCTGTTTCTCCAACAGCTGTAGATCAGAGACGAGCATGCGCTGGCGTTGGCTCCGGCCGAGAGCCACATACTGAGCACGCCGGCTTTGATGATGAGACGCAAGAAATGTCACGGAGAAATAAGCGCGTGTATTAATTTCACAATCGTCTCCTGCTACCTGAAACCAAGATCCACTTTTTAAGAGAGAAAAAAAAACAAAAGTCAACAAGGCTCAAGACTTGTAGTTCTGAAATAAGGCTATAACAATCAAGAGGAGGAAAAAAAAGAATGTTAAAAGGCTTTAGGAGAGCTGTCTTGACTTTATTTTTTATTTTCATATGCCGTTCCAGTGTTGTGTGGTCATGTGCTGCTGCTCTGCCCTTCTATTAAGACTGGCAGCATGTTCTTGGAAAACAGAATTTATGGGGTCCAGAGTACAGGACAGAGATATAAAGCTCATTCGCTGGGGAGCTCCACCACCCTGGCAGCTGCTACCCTTGGAGTAATTTGCTTTCTCTGAGTGTGTGGAGAGACCTGGGCGCAGGGAGAGCTCCCAGCTAATTACTTAGCCTGAAGTACTTGAGAGGTACAGTGTTGAAATCTTATCTGCTAAGAACTTTCCTTGTCTTGAAAATGAGGAAAAGAGTTTCCTACTGCTATAATTACCTTCCAGGATAACTGGGTGCCTTGCTTGCACGAGGTGGAGATGTATCTCCTCTCCTACAAGGAACTTGGGGGTTAGAGCACCATGTCTTCCTCAGTGAGCTGGGGGTGACCAGCGTGTGTAACCCTTCCTCTCGAAGGCCCTGCTTCAATGGCATGTTCAGCTGTGCATACATAGATCTCTGAACAGGCTGTTGCCTTGGTGCTTGACCTCTGGACTGTTTTTTACATACTGTTCTACATGGCTGATACCAAGAGTAACCTTTTCATGTAGTTATTTGACTGTGCATTATGAGGTCTTTAGCTGAAATTCAGAATTTGCCATTTTCCTTTACATACAGAAAGTAAACTGGAAAGTTAAAATCAGCCAGGAACCCAGGGTGCTATCCCAGCCTGCAGGAGACTTCAAGGAGCTGTTTTAGGGTCTGAATTCTTTTGGGAGACTCTGGAATGTGGAATCTTAGCCTGTGAGGTGCAGAGCTCCCACAGCGTGCATTCAGTTCCCCCTGAGATAGGGGCACTCAGTTTGCTTCAGAATTAATCCTGTGTTTGCGCAGTTGGCAAACTGGAGGTGACTCAGTTCCCAGTTGCCAGTAAACCCAGCTGGGTGTGCGTGGCACTCACTGGTCCCCTTGCTTTGCTAAATCAGCCCTCTGCACGGGATGGAGGACACGCTCCTCCGTTAGATAAGAAACAGAAGTGTGAGGAGGCCGGACGGCTTGACAGGGTCAGGCAGGGCATCTGTTGCAGAACAAGGAGCTGAGTTACGGTCCCTCAGATCCCAGCCTGTCATCTGGCACATCTCATAAAAGCACCCTACATTTGGAGCTCCAGGCTGTTTAATTCTCAGCAAGTTAGCCCTGTAACTCTCTTGGTTCTGCAGTATTGTCTGTGTTCCCTGTCTCCATTCTCAAGTAATTAGTGTTGCCAAAGATCCAGAAAATTAACTGATGATTGCTGTAGTGCTTTCTTCTCACAAAAGAAGACAAAAGGGATTTCTAAGATGCTTGACCAGGGAGGGCCAACCAGAATAGACAGAGCAGCTTCTTGATGTCTGAGTTGTACTGGGATTTTCCCTGGGATTGAAAGAGTAGGTCTCCTTGTGTTGCCATCCACAGTTCTGCTGGGACGAACCCTTTACTGGGACTGCTGGTCCCTTTGGATTCTGGTCTGGCTATAATTCAGCTGCCTGCAGGTTGTATTTGTTCCATAAGCAGCAGTGCCCCTGGAAGGGGTGGTAAGATAGCGTTTCCTTCACAGCTGTAAGTAGTATCTGCTAGTGTCCTCTGCTCAACATGTAGGTTATGTAATTGTTTGGTTTTCTGTTACAAATAAGCGTGTGAATATGTGCACATGTGTGTATATATATAAAAATATGCACAGGTACATGAAAATGTACGTACATAAAAATATATAAGACTGTAAAGATGCCATTTTCTTAGTCACGTCTGCTCATTGCTCTGCTTCTAGCCTAAATGCCAGCATCTTTAAAATATTGAACATAGCTGTGCTGAGCGATATTTGGCAAGCTAATAATACTGCTTGTGACCAAATGCCTCCGTTTGTACCTGACTTGCTTTTCTCTTTTCAGTGACCTGTTCTCCCTGATAGTGACACTTGTGGCTTTGTCGATGTTGTGGAGCATCTTCCGCCTCGCTCGGGTGGCCGGCCGGGTGGGAGGATTCAATGCCTTTGTAAGTATTCCAGACCTTGGTGGTGGTGTGCAGCGAGACCAGCCTCTGAGACTTGTCTCCTGCTAGCCTAATTTCCCTCTTTTTTTTCACCCTTCTGCCAATATTCACCCTGTGCCACATGCTCATGCTGTGCCACTTGCTCTAGGTGTCCCTGCTTGAGCAGAGGGGTTGGACTAAATGGTCTCTAGGGATCCCTTCCAACCTCAACCATTCTGGGATTCTGTGATTCTCCAGTAAAGTCAAAAGAGGATGAGAATTAACTGATACCAAGGGCTCTGCAGTCTTGACACATCTTGTATCTTTTCCTGTCCTGGTGATCTGACCAGGTTGTACAGTAACCGGCCTTAGCTGAGGCCCTTTCTTCCCCGGTGACAGAAAGGGCTGAGCTCAGTGAATTTTGCAGTCCAGTTTGCTCTGCTATTTTCAAAGCTTGCTAATGAGTTGCAGCTGCAGATGGTGTTTTTCACCGGGCCCTGCCAATATGCCTCCCATACAGCCAGGAGCAGGAATCTCTGCTTTCTGCAAAATGACTTCTCAATTTATTTTTTTTAAAAAAAGGCATTCGGATTGTGGATTTCATTATGTGTTGGCTGCTTCCCCTCACGCCACATGCCTCCCTTGCAACATCAGTTAAATCTCCCACTTCTCTCCTCCGCCCTTGCCTGGGTCAGCTGATGGAGCTCTGTGGCAATCGGCCTCGGGTGCGCTGGCAGCGACCACGGTGACTTGGGGATGAAAACAGTGGTGAATTCAGTCCCCTGCTCAGAAGTTTCCCACGAGGTCTCCTAGGCAGTTCTCCTCTGAGTTTCACTTTATACAAAGGGTTGCAGCTGCTTGGAAGAGAAGAATAGTTCTAAAAGTGTTGAGTAACGAGGGCCTTAAGGACTAAGCTCTGTCTTTGCATAAGCAGGGACTGTCCAGCCTTGCACATTTAACTCTTTGCTTGGGGAAGCCTCTGTTTCTAAGGCCTGAGAAGCTATAAACTCTTCCTCAAAGAGAAAACAATCCTAAGTAGCTGTTTGCAGCAGGACATAATGAGTGGTTACAAGGGGACTGTTTAACTAAATTGTTGTTTTGACTGTCACTGTGACTTCACAGCACAACAAGGCTGAAATATGGTGCCTCTTAAATCTGAGAGCCTATAGTTCTGTCCCTGGGTTGTGCTGTAATAGAAACTGGTAGCTGCATTGAACAGTGGTGCAAAGTGTCTGTTTATATTCATTTACAAGCAAGTATTGACAGTTGTTTGCCATCAATACGTCTTTCTCAAAACTACGCTTATCCCAAGAATATTAAAGATTGAAGCACTTTGAAATGAGAGAGGAGATGCCAATTAAGGTTTTGAGCATTCTGTGTGTACTTAGTAAGTATCCTTGCTGGGTCTATGGGGAATTTGGGTTGGATTATGTCAGGAATATTGCTGGAGGCTTTTGCTGTCTGCTAACGATGAAGCACATAGATGACTGTTGCTTCAGAAACCTTGTATTCTGGCTGTGAACTGCTTCCAAACAGAAAAGGGTAAAATACCAGTGCATTAGTGGGCATTTTTTTGCAGGGGCTTACACCTGTGCTCTGCTGGTTTTTTTTTTTTTTCAAAAAGCTTTTTCAGACTGCCGCCTTGTCCAAAGTCAGAGCACATCCTCACTGCTTGTACTGCCTCTCACAGAACCAGCTGAAAATGGCTCGTTTCACCATTGTGGATGGCAAGTCTGGAAAAGGGATTGGCTTCAAGGATGTAGCAGGAATGCACGAGGCCAAAAGAGAAGTCAAAGAATTCGTGGATTATTTAAAGGTGAGAACTTTACACCTCTCCTGTAATTCCTGACAGATGAATCTGTCATGCAGCCTTTGTAAGAGCTTCTCCCATTTTCATGGTTTTGTTTTCATGTTGATCATGATTTTCAGTGCTGAAAGCATTAGATTAAAAGGCAGAAGTGCCTGTGCTCACCTGTTTGGTAGACAGTGCCAGCACTGTATTAAATGTGCTGAGTTCTTTCCTCTGCCCTACAAAAATAGAACAAAGTAAGAGCTTGCTGCCCATCTTCTGAGATAGCTGGGCAACCTGGGGAGGAGAGGATATTTTTCTCTTCATCCTGCATCATACTGAACCGCCTCTGCTTCAATAGACTGTCAACTGTTTATGCTGTGATCGACATGACTCAATGCCTGTATTTCCAATTCTGTAACAGTGCTCCTGTTGGGAGCTCAGAGTTGGTAAGAATGGAAAAAATAGCAGGAAGCTCAGGGAGGCCACGTCTTCCCGCAGATGTTTCGTGCCAGCTGTGGCTGTGACAGAGCCGTGTTGTGCTTACAGAGCCCGGAGCGCTACCTGCAGCTTGGGGCTAAGGTTCCCAAAGGTGCCCTGTTGCTCGGGCCGCCCGGCTGCGGGAAGACCTTGCTGGCGAAGGCGGTGGCTACCGAGGCGCAAGTGCCGTTCCTGGCCATGGCAGGCTCCGAGTTCGTGGAGGTGATAGGAGGTAAGAGCTTGTGGAGGTGGTAACAGGTAAACTTCTCGGGAGGCTAATGGAGCTGCTCTACGTTTGGAGAATGTAGAAAAAGAAAGAAAAAATACTTTCCATCTGCCTTTGCATGGGGAAGCTGAGTTTGATACTTCCCTCGAAGATGCTTAAGGTTTTTGGTTGCAAATATGCTTAGTTATCTGGAACCTAAAATGCGTTTTCTCTACTGCTAGCCACTTGCATCTGGCACAGTGAAGCTATCTGTGGTTCTTCACCTGGAAGCATTTGCCTCTGCCCAATGCTTGTTAGTATTTCCAAACTAAAGTCATCAGCAGAAGCTGCATTCCACCTATGAGAGTGCTGATGGGTTTTCAGCATAGAACTATGGCCTCTTTACATTGAGATGTCCAGTTTTATCTTTTTTCTTCCTATCTCTTAGCTCATTTAAGACCAGACAAGGGTCTGTGTGAAGAACATGTAGAATAGTTCAGCTTCTCTGCTGTTTTGAGGTCCCTGCAGTTTGGGGAGTTGAGTAAACACCTAGCATGCTCTGGGAAAAGCAGTGTTTTTAGGATTAGAGATACAAGGTTTATATTTTTGTGCCTTGAGTATAGGGAGAAGGGCTGTTGGGCACTGATGGTTTGCCCAGAACTGAACGTCTCCCTGATGTCCATAAATGCTGCTCTCCGCTGTGCTGACAGTTTCTGCTGTGAGACTCAGTTCTTCTTCCTTTTACCCTCTAGGTCTTGGAGCTGCCCGAGTTCGGAGTCTCTTCAGAGAGGCGCAGGCGCGGGCGCCCTGCATCGTGTACATCGACGAGATCGACGCCGTGGGCAAGAAGCGCTCGACCAATATATCTGGTTTCGCCAATGCCGAGGAGGAGCAGACTTTAAACCAGCTGCTCGTGGAAATGGATGGTGAGTCTTTCTCTTGGCAATGGGGCCCTTTTTATGAGCCAACTGCTTCAGTCTCTAAGGCAACGTCTTTTTCCTGCTTTAAGCTGTCAGACTTCGACATTCGCTTCCTGCTGAAGTATTGCAGTTGCATCAAAACAACCCTCACTTCCTCCTCTCTGGGGCAAGACTAACTCGTCCTTCACAGCCTGTTCAGGGCAAAGCCCAGCCCCAGCACTTGATCGTGTCCTTGCTAAAAGTCCCTCTGCATGACCAGTGATAACTGTCCTTCAGATTGCTGCTTAGGGGAGCTCTGAAGCCCTGAAGGGCAGGCTGATTTTTCCAATGGACTCCAGTGGTTCTCTGGTTTCAGAGGTGGCTGCATCATTTACCTGAAGTGGGTCCCCTCTGCTTTCTCCCTCTGCTCCAGCTGCTACATTGACTGAATAAGTGATGATGAGGAAAGGCAGCAATGCATTCAGCAGAGGGGTTTTGAAAGTCGTATGCCCAGTANAGATTGCTGCTTAGGGGAGCTCTGAAGCCCTGAAGGGCAGGCTGATTTTTCCAATGGACTCCAGTGGTTCTCTGGTTTCAGAGGTGGCTGCATCATTTACCTGAAGTGGGTCCCCTCTGCTTGACTGAATAAGTGATGATGAGGAAATGCAGCTCTTCATTCAGCACAGGGGTTTTGAAAGTCGTGTGCCCAGTACTTGCTTTGTGCTGCTCCTCCCTTGCCTGTGAGTTTCCCAGGAATCTCCTCAAGCCCAACCTGCGTCTGTGTGCACCATCTTCAGGCCTTTTTTGTGGAGACTCTGTATTAAACTGCTTTTCTGTCACGGGAGATTAGGCAGGACTCCTGCAGAGCTGACAGTGTCCTGGGAAGTAACTGGGCTTAGGACAGGTCTCTGAGTATGTACTGTGCCTACGTGGTGGGCATAGCTCTCCTTACACAGGCTCTAAGGAATCTGGGGATGGCTCTAGTAAATTTAAAATGTTGGAGCCAGTTGGTTATTGACTACTGCAAAGAGCCTGTGTCAGATGAGTGTCGTCTCACATCCGGAGTGAGGTTGTGCGAGTGCCCACGTGCCTCCTTGCTCTGGAAACCAAACCAAAACATGCACTGGAGACCACGGCGGGCAGAGGGCAGCAACCCCAAAGGCTCTTGCTGTAATAAATGGCTTCAGTTCAGGAGCATGTTTTCCCACTGGCAATTGGAGAGGAAGAATTTACAGTACTGGGGATCCAAAAGAAAGTGAATTGGCAGCAAGGGCACTACTGTGTTCAGAGGGCAGCATTTGGATCCAGCTGGCTATTAAATATTCTTTAATACTGTTGTGTTTTGTCCAAGACAGGTAGTGGTTTAAAACCTGATAAGCTTTGAAGTTGAGCTGTTCCAGAGGGAAATAAGCAATGTAATACGTTTCTTCTGCTGTCCTTTGACAAGAACTCGACCATTGCTTGCCTGGATACAGGATCCCATCAAAACAGGCAGCAATCGGGTTCGCAAGCAAGTCGTGGGTTGATGCCACACTCGGGATTCTCTCTGGCTCTCTGAAGCCAGCCCTTTTCCCAGGCACTTTCACACAGATGCCTGAAAGAACCATCCTTCGGCTGTTCCCAGCCGTGACTAAGTCTGTCAGAGCCTGCAGCACTGGCCCAACTTGCACTGCTTCTGTTGCTAAACCTTATTATTACGTAGCTGGACAAGGGATGCCTACCTGCCCATCAGGGAGTGGTTGTATCAGTTTTGTGGGACAGCTGCTGTTTTGGTGTTTTGTTTTCATTTCTTTTTTCTTTGACTAAGACTCTGATCTTCTCATTGCTCTCCAAGATGAAGAGATGAGACAAAACCCCCTAGTTCCCCACTAAAAGTCCCCATCTTTCTCCAGGCCTCAGTGCTTCAAGCTGCTTGCTCTTCTGACTGTGTTTGCAGTGAACGCAGCTGTGCTGAAGGAAACATTTCCTGTGGCTCTGCAGCAAGGCTGCCTTCTGGAAGTTGTTCTGGGGTAAATCTGCTTTCAAGGAGAGAAGCCGAGGCTTGTAAAAACACTTGCAGCAAAGGGCAGAAGTTCCTCTGTAGTGCGCACAAGATGATCTATAATTTTGGATCTTTGCCCTTGCTGCAGAAGGAGGAATTGTAAGCTAGAGCACAGCGTGGTGCAAACAAGGCAGAGTGGTCCTGCTGAACAGAGATCTTCCAGACCCCTCTCTGCTTCAGGCCAAGCTCCAGAAAGTTTCTAAGGGAGAGGAATGAGCTTTAAGTAGCTCCTAAATAATCAGACAGGAATCCAACTATCAGAGGAACGTCTTTGAAGGACACAGGGTCACGTAGGTAGCAGAACTTGCCCTCTGTGTGTGCAGTTCCACGGGGCTTTGCATTTGGGGAAACTTGGCCAAGCATATATGTTTACTTGGAGTGAACGTAACTGTTCACAGCTGTATCTGTGTAGTAGAGATCCTGATGGAATAGGCTCGTAGAACAGCAACAGTGCCAGATTTGGGAGGGTGGGAGTTGGTTTTCTTTGTGTTTTCCCCTACCTCATTCCTTCCCTGCCAGTTAGAGAGTAAACTAAAACAGGTTAACACTGAATCAAAGGAAGGCCTGTCTCACTGTTCAGGAATATGTAGTGGGTGCAGTTTGCATCTCTGTGTTAAAAATGAAAATGGCTGCACCTTCTTCCAGTTCTTAGAAATTAGGTGCAGAATTAGAATTACTAGAGGTGAGGGGTTTTTTTTGTGTGTTTTTTTGTTTGGGGCTTTTTGTGGGGGGGTTGCTTATTTTGTTTTTTTGGGGGAGAGGTGGAGGTGTGGTGGGGAGCCCTAGTTTAGAAATTAGGGCACAACTCCCTTTCAAAGTGAGTTTAGAACACATGTTTTCCATATATACTTTAAAAGACCCTGCAAAAGCAGCTTGCTTCATATGTGCTGCCTGGCTGTTTGTTTATGTATTGCCTAGTTATTTATTCGTGTCTCATACAGATCATGTACTAAGTCCTTCATTTTGCTAAGTGCTTTATCAAACACATGCTAAAAAATAGCCCAAGGAGCTTACAATGTCAAACGAGAGACAGCTGGCAAGGACTGTCAGGCTAGTACAAGAAACATGGACTTAATATTGGCTTGGACTCGCAAGCACTGATCTTGGCGCATGTTACCGGAGCGTTACCTAACAGAGCGTGTCACCCAAACGAACACCGGAGTGTTATGTGCATCACGGCGAGATCAGGTTTTCAGGAGAATGGTGCAGGAGGTTTGGGGGGGATTAACAGCTCTGCGCAAGCCCAAGTGGGAGAGTGGTGAGTGCGAGTAATGAGGAAACCTTGGAGCAGAAGGGCGAGACCTCTGTTTTAGCTGCCTTTAGCTTAAATTGATGGCTGAACTTCTGGAAGGCAGCACCGGAGCTGAGCTCAGCTAGTAATTTGCGGGGGAGAAAAAAAGTATAGCAGGAGATAACTGGCTTAGAGCAAATGTTGAATTTTTGCGTTTGGGTAAGATTGCTCCGAGGTGAGGTAAAGAGAAGGGGGGCCAGAGCTGTATGGGAATCTCCTCTGCAGGCTAGAGGATGCGTAAGGATGTCTAAAAAAGCTGTCATGCTAAGCTGTGTGGAATAAGTGTGGCTTGATGCCTTCTTGAAGTGGGCTTCAGCTGCAAACACTGCTGATAGGAAGGATCCCTTTAGGTGAAATTGCTGTTTTTAAGTTGTTGATATGACTGGGGCGGTGTTTTCCTAGACCAATCCTTGCTTGTTGCAGCCAAAGCCTGTGACGTGCCAGGTGACACAGTGCCGGGAATGCAAATGTGAATTGGAGGCAGCTGCTGCAGTTTTCTTGGAGCTGTGTTTCACCCTACTGGGATGCACATGGGGAGCAAGTGGGGCAAAAGCTAATACAAGGAGGCTTTGTACATGGTTCTGTTTTAATTACACTTGTTCTAATCACTGGAGTTATTTTAAGAGTGTCTCCCCAGCTGCAAAGCAGATAGAGTATTGAACTGCCTAGTCTTGCCATGGAGTGAAGCTCGCTATCCCCCTGGTACCTGCCAGCCTTGTCCAAGGAACATTACACTCCAAGCGCAGTGTAATTCCTACCTGAAGGATCGGGGGCTTTGTCGTCTTCGGGAGCTTATTTAGACAGCCTCCTGCAGGGAGGAGGAACTGAGCGTTGCTACAGCACACGCTGACAGAGCCCATCTTCCAGCTTCCCCCCGACTGGAATCTCTGTGCCGAGCTCCTGAGCGCTGCCGCGGTTGGCAGCTCCTCGCGGCGCGGGGCACGCGGCAGCTCACCTGCCTTGCGTGCACAGAGCTGCCTCTGCAGCCCGGGGAGCACGTGGGCCCCGCGCGTCCCTTCCCTGGGAAGGCTGCTCCGTGCCAGGGCTGCTGAATCTGCTCTAAGCAGGTGACTCATAGCCGGGGGCCTCTGTTGGAATGCAATAAATAAGCAGTGTGGTTCAGTGACTCAACCCGAGCTCTTCCTTCCCACCCGGCAACGCAGCCACCTGCCCCGCTCTGTTCCCCTCCAGCTGTTTGTGCTCTGGCTTCCCCAGGAAGGCCTGGCTGCCTCTGTGCTGCAGGCTGCTCTCAAAGGCTGTAAATCCCGATGCTTCCTTCGCGTTTAGGACCTGCAGAAACCCCCTTGCCCGGCTTTGGCTTGAGCTGGTGTGTGTAGCCCTCCCTGTGGAGCTGCATTCCACCCCTGCCTATGTGAAGTGGGTTGCAAGGTGCCCAGCGCTGATGTTCACACCGATCTGCCGTGTGCAGGGTGCCCTCCGAGTGAGCAAAACGAAAAGACCCAGGGGAATTGCTCTGTAATCTGCCTCCCACTGCATTGCAAGGCTGTGTCCTGTCTTCATTCATCTGAGCTGGGCAGAAGAAAGCCCGTCCTGCTGATCCTAGTGGCCCCTCTGTGATGGAAGCAAGAGGGCTTTCCCCAGAAATACTGGAGGAGAGAAGGGTTATTTCAGCTAACAGTGATGCTTGCTCAGCCTGGGACTAAACGAGTGGGAACTGACTTAAGGCTGGGGCCAAGGGGGCATATTCTCATCTTTCAGAAATGGCAGATTCTGTTCTGGTTTCTAGCTGGAGCAATTTCCAGTTGTGGCCAGAAATAAAAAGTTTTAAGCTGGGGGTCGAGTGAAAAATAAACCTAGGGGTGTCTGTGACCAGCAGAGATGGGGTTTGATGACTTGGGAGGTCCCTTCCTGTCTCGTGCTCCTAACTGAAGAGAAGAGCCCTTCCTCGGCTGCCGCAGAAGATGCTTTAAGTGCCGTGCAGCTTTGGGATGAGGCTGTGTCTGATGTTCTCTGCGCCCTGTCCTGTGCTTGCAGCGCAGTATCTTTGTGCTAGTGAAAACCCTTCCCTCTTATCCGTGCTTGCTCTGCTCCAGGAATGGGGACCACGGATCACGTCATCGTGCTGGCTTCCACCAACCGCGCCGACGTCCTGGATAACGCTCTGATGCGGCCCGGGAGGCTCGACAGGCACATCTTCATCGACCTTCCCACGCTGCAGGTGTGTGCCACCCACTGCCCTGTCCTTCCCTAGCGCTAATGACTCGGGTGTCCCAGCCTTTCAACGGCCTGATGAAGGCTGAGCTCGGTGGAGATGACACTGGCCGGCTTGTGCTGCCCTTCTTTCTTGCTCCTGTGCCCTCAGCCAAAGCGCTGGCATCCTAACGTGCTCATTTGTTTCTCCGGAATGACACCGTGCTGTGTTGAAGCGTCTGCGCGTGCGCTGCTGGGGGCTTTGGCAGCACATTCCTCTGTGAGGTTCTCTTTGCCATGGAGATGCAGAAATGTGTGTCCTCTCCCCAGGAAATCAGGAACTACCTAATTGGCAAGTTAGCTTGTGTGAGGAGCGCTCCAATTGTAACGTGCCTTGAGCACTCTTTGTCACGTCGGTTTATCGTCCTCGCTGTCCTCAGCAGGCTCCTCGTTTTCCTTTAACCAGCCTGTTGGGCGACTCTCCTCCTGCAAGCTTTTAGATCCATTTACCAGGGCAGGCCACCGCGTCTGCTGAGCTGACAATTGTGGCACAGTTCTGAAAAGCAGCTCAGCTGCAGCAGCGCCGCGCGTGCTCTGCCAGCGCAGCCTCTTCTTCTCCCATCTGTGCTCCACTGTCATCCTCGGGCTTTTCAGTTAAAATACCTTAAATGCCTGATAGAATCTGGCACCGGAAGCGTGAACCGTGCAGCTGCCGAGGAGGAAGGGGAAAACCCTGGCAACTGGGGCCCTTGTTCTGCCCAGGCTCTCCTGGCCCAGCTGAATGAGTCACCCCTGGCCACCTGCCAGCGCTCCCGCTTTCCCCCACCTCTGTCTGGGAAACGGTGGCAGTAGATGGGGACCTCGCTCCGTGCTGGGGAACAGGCAGGGGTGCTCTGAGCACCTTCTCTGCGAGTGCTCTTAGGGTAAGACAGACATAGAGAGAGATCGGAGTGAAAGTTCGGAGGGGAGAGCAGCCCTGGGAGAGAAGGCAGTGACTCACCAGAAGCCTCCGTACATCTGTTGTGAATTGGAGCTGGTTGTTTAGCAGGGCTCTCGTAGGACGGAAATGTTGCAGGAATGGCCCTGCCCTCTGGTGGCAGTGTCACTGTCCCCACTGCTGGAGACCTGGCTGCGTCCTTGCTGCAGTAACTCTTGTACTGCAAAGGCTTGTTGGACCCAGATGTTCCTTGTTGTGCAAATGCTGTTTCTTTTCCAGGAGAGGAGAGAAATCTTTGAGCAGCACCTGAAGAGCCTCAAGTTGATCCAGGATGCTAGCTTCTACTCGCAGCACCTCGCTGAGCTGACTCCAGGCTTCAGTGGTACGGCTTGCTGCGGCGGGTGTTCGGCCTCTCTACCTGCTTCCACACTTGATATCACTCAGTTCAATATGGGGCTTTTTGTTTGCCTTGTTTTAACAGGGTATTGTAGGGTATTTGGCTGCTTTTTTTTTTTTTTCTCTCCTCCTCCTCCAGTTTTCTCCATCTCTGCTGAAACAGTGGAAACTCAACCATCTCCCTAGTGAATGGAGCTGTGATGAGCAATTGTTCATGGTTATTTGCAATTTTCTGAGACTTCTGGGACTAGCAGAGTGTGGGAGTAGAGAAAAATAAGTTTCTATAGTGCCTGGGATCCTAATTCCCGAGGGGAGGAACCACTGCTGTGGCATTGGTCAAGTTGCTGCTGAGGGTGCGTTGTTGCACGTCAGCTCGCTGAGATGGAGATAGACTTTTAAGCTGATGTGAGCTACTGGGAAGCTAAAATGATAGAAATAACTAACAGTTTGTTGGTCAGAGTCAAAATCAGACAGCTCTGACTCTTGTGCTGAGCCTCTTTTCAGGGTAGGTCCCTGGGAGCTTGAAACAGTGCTGAGTAAGGGGCTCGAGTTCCTGTTTATATGGAGTTCCTGGAATATCCTCGCCGGCTTTCCCCTCTAACAGGCCCCCGCACGCTGCCTCTTCGTGACTTCTCTCGGCAGCCCCCCGCCACCCTCACCCACGCACGCAAACGCGGACCAGATGTTGCCGCTCTTGTGCAGAGGTTTGGGCGGGCGCCGTGCGAACAGCCCATGCCAATGGGAGCTGCCCACGCCGCTTCCCCGGTGCTGAGAGCCAGCGTCGGCTTCAGCCTCTCCATTGATCGCTGAACTCTGTCCTGCGTGCGGCAACGCAGCGCCGGTTGCCAAGGCGGTTGTATTGTTCCCATCCAACATAAACACCACGGATGGAGCTTGCTCTCTGTTCCCAAGGAACAAAGAGCAGCTTGCAGTGCAGGCTGTTTTGAGTCCTTAGGTCCTCCTCCAGATTTGTTCTTGCCTCTTCTATTCCCTGGATTCCGTGTCACGTAACAAACGTAATGTCATTCTTGTGAACTTGTGCCTGTAGGAGCTGACATAGCAAATATATGTAACGAAGCTGCTCTTCATGCTGCCAGAGAGGGTCACAAATCCATTGATACCTCCAACTTTGAGTATGCAGTGGAAAGAGTCATTGCAGGTAAGTGGTCTGTCCCTTTCTGTTGTTCTCTTCCTAGCCTGTATCATACTTCTCCCAAGGAGGCTAAAATGAGGGGTTGCATTCCAGGGAGGCAGATGGGTCCTAACTGTGTTCCCAGCTGAAGCAAAACCATAAAGAGGGGAACTCAAATCTGGGTGTTTTTTAATTTAAACAAGAGAGCTTTTTTTTTTTAAAAAAAAAAAAAAGAAAAAATGAAGAGTGGAAGTTTCTCAGATTTTGTTCTTCTGGACACCTGCTGTATGAACATGAAAAGCAAAATGATGCAAAAAGGCATTTTTGCCTGGAAGCTCAGGAATTGAAATGACAGAATAAACTCCAGGACAGTGGAGTACTGTTCTCCCTCTGAGAACATCCTGTCAGCCTTTCCCTGCCGCCCGCTGTGTCAGTGCCAGCAGAGGAGCCTCTGGAGATTACCCCGTGGCTGCATATTACAGGAGGAAAGAATAGTTCCCAGAACTCCTGGCTTCACCTGAGGGATTTGTGTGCAGTGGATTTCGGGCTGAGCTGTCCCGTTGCCAGGTCTCGGTTCTCATAATCCAGCGCTGAGCTGCTTCCAGGCTGCAGTGTCGTTACCAGGGCAAACAGCCTGGCACTCTGTGCTGCTCCGAGCAGGCCTTGTGGAACAGGATGTTTATATTGGATTAGTTATTTCCTGATCTTGGAATTCAGCTTTCAGTGTTCGCTTTATCAGAAAGCGCTTACATAATTGCTCAGTCAAGAGAAGATTTCAAGAAAGCTCTTGACAATTTCACGTACCCTTAAAAACCCTTGGAGTGCTCAGATACCTGGGGCTGTTTCCACCAAGCCAAACTGTATTCAGCTGTGAGAACAGAGCACGACACAGCTCCTCATCAGCCAGAGCAAATATGTGTTTTACCCAGCCCTCCGTAGGCAGAAAGCACCAAACCCGTGGGAATCTACT
Organism: Crypturellus undulatus; assembly: GCA_013389825.1. Lineage (NCBI taxonomy): Eukaryota > Metazoa > Chordata > Aves > Tinamiformes > Tinamidae > Crypturellus > Crypturellus undulatus. The sequence goes on along the minus strand of VWPW01026851.1, from coordinate 13,018 downwards.
TGGCTTTTCGTCCCAAAATCAACCCTTACGTTAGTGCCACAGAGCAGGAGGGCAGGGTGGAAGGGGCAGCTCAGGCAGGAAGATTAAAAGGGATGTGGAGCCGAAGGGGATTGATGGGTGGGTGTTACAGCACGTGGGTGGCAGCAGTTCCACTAAGGTGCTGTGGCTTTTAGGAGGTCATAAAGTGCTTTTGTTGCTTAATTTGATTCCTCAAATCAATTTGATTCAGTGTTAGCAGGGCCTGCCTTCTCTTGAGATAGTTTAAAAGGTCCTAATCTCTGCTACGGGCCTAAATATTAAATGTTGCCTTGCCAAATAATAGGGATGCTTCTGGGTTTCACAATCCAGAGGGCATTTCAGTTGCAATAAAAGCCCTTTTTTTCTGAAGAAAGGGTGCTACTGTGCTTTCCATTATAAGTTTCTGGTTTTAATAAGGGTGGTGTTGAATCAAAAGAGAACTTTGCAAGTCCAGAGGCCCTGAGAGCTTCAAAGCTCTGTGCTGCTGCAAGGGAGGAGCGAGAACTCCTCTCTGCAGTAGTCCCATTGTCTTTGCTTTGGGAACAGGGAGCAGCCAGTAAGTTGGGTCCCCTGAGAGCGAGGGAGGAAACCTGCTGGGTGCACAGAGGCGTTTAGGAAACATCTTCTGAAGATGGAGCGAGGCCTGTGCTCCCGGAGGAGTTTGTGTACCCCGAGCAAGGCAAGGAGAGATGCACAGAGCAGTTTCTTAGGTTATTTCTCTCCTAAGTATGATAAGGACGGGCCTTCAGGGAGCTCTTGTGCATGGAACTTGCTTCGTGCCAGCAAAGAAACAACCTTTGTAGGCACAGTGTGTGCTGTGGGTAAGAGCACGGTCCCTCCCTCAGTCCCAGGTGGGCTGGCAAACAAATGCTTCTGGAATTGCACAAAGCTTTTCTTTTTCCACACACATCCACAGTTGCTCACTCCGCTGAAGGCAGCGTAAAGGACCACCAGATCAAAATCAAGGCTATTGTGATTAATCTGCTGTTCTGTCACCACGCACCTTGTAGGACGTAGCGGCTTGCAGAGTCCCTGGGCAGTCATTTTACAAGATCTGCCACACTAATTTTGCTGTTTCCGTGTTTAATAAAACTCTTGACTTTGTTTAAAAATTAATGTTAATGGAATGTTATTTTCCACGACATCAGGCAAGCTTGGGGTAATGCTGCTCCTGACAGTGCCTGTTCTACCCCCTGCAGCTCCTAGTGCTGTGCAGAGACATCGCTTTAAAGTGCTGACACACTCGGTGCTCCACGTGCAGGGCTATAACGAGTCCCCGATACGCAGGGTATTCTGTAGTTAACGTCTTTTCTACACGCTGGAAGCCTTACTCCCATTCAGCATTTTTTCGAAATCCTAATTGGACTTATTCTGTGTTACGGACTACTGGGCTGGAAAATAGACACTTTCAGAAATCACCTTTTTGGAGGAAGTGTTAAGTGTAAGTTATGGCTTAATTTGCTAGTTCTTAGGAGCCTGGGAATAAGCTCATATGGAGCATGCCATGTGGAATCAGAGGCATTTTTCTGGGTCTGGAGAAGGATTTTTGTATACACTCTTGTTTTTTGTGCTGATTTTAACACAATGCACAAAGATCTCAGTTGGACCCTCTCTCATTATGGGTGTATATATAATACAGCATCTTGCCTTTTTCTGATATTCTGCTTAAGGGACTACAAGACTATACAGAAAAATCAGTGCAATATTCCAGCCAGCCTGTTCTGTTCCTGACTTGTTGCAGAACTGTCCCTGGGCAGCGATGGTGTGACATGCTTTCAGCAAAGCTGTGAACAGGACCTAGATTTGCTTTTTCGAGTTACAATTTAATCCTTGCACAATCTATCGTTTGACTTTCGCCTGTGAGAGAAGGGAGAGAAGTTTCTGCCAATGCTGTTGTGTGCAGCCACATAATATTAACAGCCACCAGGATGGGCTGGCAAAGCCTGAGCTCTAGGGAGTGCAGGGGTAGAGCAGGCCTGCGGGGGTTGCTTTTGCTGCAGGGACACAGGGCACCTCTTCCTCAGCGTATACCTGAAGGGCATTTTCTTGCCTCTCCTTGGTGGCGTGCAACAGCTCCTTTGGCCTTAGACAGCGCCAGGTTGTGCACATAGCTGCCAGGAGTGAGCTCTGCTAGTGGCACCTGCTGCCAGTTTCTCCTCTTACCAAATCCTGCTCTGTGTTCCTGCAGGCACTGCCAAAAGGAGCAAGATCCTGACGCCGGAAGAGAGGAAGGTCGTGGCGTTCCACGAATCCGGCCACGCGTTGGTGGGCTGGCTGCTGGAGCACACGGAGGCCGTCATGAAGGTAACCCAGCTCCCAGCCAGGTGCGAGGAGCCCATTCCTGGGTGAGGAGGGAGTCCGCTGGCGTTCCCGTGTTCCCAGGCACATGGTGGTTCTGCAGCACTTGAGTTAAACGCCGCCACATCCCTCAGTTTCCAAGAGCTTGGAGCTGGGAATACCCCAGCAAAGGGACAAATCTCCGAGGAAGTCTATGCCTGGGCTCCCTGATGATGGTGACTGATTGCACTTTATGCTACAAAGCTGGTAGTCGGCTGCTGGAGTAGTCTTGCATTGAAAAGCCAGCTGTAAAGCACTCCAAATATCACTGGCCACACCGCTGTTGGGTACTTTTGGAGCAACTGCTGCTCAACTCGTGCACCTCTTCCAGACAAAGCCCTCTTCCAGACATGCACGCATGTGTAGATCGTCTTTCTCTGCCACGAGATGCCAACATGTTGGTGCCAATACACCAGTCAGGCCATTCTGAGAGCTGCTCTGAGGCTGATCAGAAGGGAATTTCCACACACACCTCTACCATATCAGCAGACTTGAGCACTTGCCTCCCTGAAGCTCCCTTCTGTAGGAAAAGGCCTCCAGGACCCCAGGGTGTCCTCTCCCATGCACATCTCCTCCCTCCAAGAGCCTCCAAACTGGGGAGGGGTGGGAATGGCAGCTCCTTGGTGTGCCACCAGCTGCAAATTCACTGTGAATGACCTATTGTATGGGATGAACTGTTGTTAATTACTCTCAGCAAGATGTGGCATTAAAAAGATAGGGGAGGTGATTTTTATTTTCTAAAGATAATCTTATGGTTCTCCAGGTAGACTCAGTGACTCTGGAACAGAATAAAGCAAATTCAGTTTGGCGTGTAGCCTGCAAAGCCACTCTTAAATCTCAGCATTTCACTGGTTTGCTGTTAAGGGCAACCTGGTTCTGTTATTTCTTGCTCTGTAATAGCAAAAAGTGTCTGCCCCTGTAAAGGCAGAATTTCAGTATGGGAACACTGACGTCCTGCAGTTCATGGCCCTGTCTCTGTAGATCAGCAAAGCTCATGAGGTTTTGATGAACCTCACTGAGAATGCAGACCTCTTCCTGCTCTTCCCTCTGCGCCAATCTTTGGGAGCCCTGTCGTTCCCGGCACTGATTTTGCTGCTCTGTGTTGCAGGTTTCCATAGCCCCTCGAACAAATGCAGCTCTGGGGTTTGCTCAGATCCTTCCGAGGGAGCAGTACCTCTTCACCAAGGAGCAGCTGCTGGAGAGGATGTGTATGGCGCTCGGGGGCCGAGTGTCCGAGGCCATCACCTTTAACAAGGTCACTACAGGTGAGCTGCTGGACCCTGGCACAGGCAGGGGAAGCTAGTGCTAAGAGAACCTGAATTTCTGTGCTTTATCTCAGAGTAATCTGAGCAGCGCACAGAGGTTTCCTGCCTTGAGCAGGAAGGGAGGAATGTCACTTTGCTTGCTTTGATCTTGGCCCTGCCTTTGTGACCCTGAGGGTCTCACCCTGCAGGTGCTACTTAGATTTATCCTGAAGCCTAAGGCTACGGATAGGGTCCCTGGTGGGATTTGTAGCTCATGGGAGAGCATGGAGTGCTCTGCCTTGATTCCAACCAGTTATACCCAAACAGCTCACAGAGGGCAGTGTATTCACGGAGAGGTCTCCAGCACACCCTAAGGTCCTGCAGAATGTGGGGAATTCACTTCCATGGCCCCTGCAGCCCCTCTGGTCTCTCAACTAGAGAAGTCCTTTTTTGTCCAGGACCTGTGCTCCTCTTGTCCTCAGCTCAGCATTGCATCTTCCCCTCTCACCAGGAGCACAGGACGACCTGAGGAAGGTGACCCAGATCGCCTACTCCATGGTGAAGCAGTACGGGATGGTGCCCAGCATCGGGCAGCTCTCCTTCCCGGACGCGGAGAGCGCAGCTGGAATTGGTCGGCGCCCTTTCAGCCAGGGACTTCAGCAGATGATGGACCATGTAAGGCCCCCCTGGTTGTGTGTTCCCATTTGTTCTTCAATTTTGACAGTTCATTTGAAAAACGCCAAGTAGCTTGCATCCAAATGCTTCGTATTTGTTCTGGCCATTAAGAAGTGGATCCCTGCAACTGAGCACTGCTCTGTTCTATTACATTGTGTCAGGACTATTCAGTGAGGCATTAAGAGCAGGCAAAATCATACAAAGCTGCGAGCTCAGCACAGTAGCACTGTGCTGCCTGGAGCTGCGCTAAGCAGCTATAAAATATCCTGTAATGTCTAAAACTGAAAGCTGCAGTGGTTATCCCAGTGTGGACAAGGCCCTGCTGAGCTGGGAGGCAGGAGGAGGTGCAAACGTGACCTTTGGAGAGGAGAAAGGCTTTGCAGGGGGGAGAAGAAGCAGGCTTTGGAAGCCTGTAGTGTAGTTGTGGAACTGAGGACAAGTACCAGGCTGGGAAAGGCTTGTGCTGTGCGAAGGTCTTTCCAGGCCCGGAGCTGTCCCATGTAGAGCTGAGCAGGCCCATGCAATGTTTAGACCACAAAACACATGTTATTTAAAATCTCAGTTGTGCAATTTAAATATCTCCAAGCTCTAGGTCAGGGAGGCTTTCTAACCAAATGATTGATTGAAAATAGCACTGTTTTGACAATAAATCGAGCTTTTCTTGATGGAAGAAGAAGAAAACAAAACAAACAAAAAAACTGCCTTAGCAGGGGAGTCAAAGAGCTGGAAATTGCAAAGCTGTTTGGAAAGCACTTACGGTTGTGCTTCCCTGGGTGTGTGCTGAGCTACCTCCTTTGCTAGTGGGCAGCCTCCTTAGCTAGACTGCCGTTCCCTCAGCAATGTTGCTTCTAAATACTCCTGGGTTCCTTTTTCAGGAAGTTTATATGTATTTTCTATGCGCAGGACCCTCTTTCTGTCAGCAGGAAGCCTAGCTCAGTTTGCAGATTCCATTCCTTGGTGCTCCCACTGTCTGTCCCCAAGTTATTCTTGCTGCTGCCTGTGTTCCAAATCTCTCTTCATGCTCCTGTCTGCTCCTAGGAGGCAAAGGTGCTGGTGGCTCAGGCTTACAGACGCACGGAGAAGCTGTTGCTGGACAACCGGGACAAGCTGCAGGCAGTAAGTACCTTCTTGTGGGTTCCTGACCTTGCTGCTTTGTGTCTCCGTGTTGTGCTGGGAAGTCTTGGAGTGAGTCCTTGCATTCCTTCTGTGGGGCAGGGGTTGCTGTTTGCCCTAGACTCCCTAGATTAGGAGGTGGCACAGGGAGGGTAGGTGCCTTCTCCAGCAGTGGATAAACTGAGCCCTGGCACCAGCTGGTTTTCTCAGGATAGAGGAGGAAGAGGAACGCTCTGCCCAGGAGCTTGATTGAAATCTAGAATTTGTCTTCCTCATCTGCCCTCCTTGGCTGGCCTCTTGGCAGTGTAATTTCCTGGAAAGCAGACAGTGACCGTTCCTGCGGAGCCTGCGAAGGCAGGAGCAGCTCATCCTGCCAGGTTCTGTAGGTGAGCAGGAATCGGGCACATGGTTTCTGGGGATGGTGGAAAAAATGCAGAATCTGTTATCTCCCTTGACTGCTCTGGCTCAGGCCCTCGATGATTCCAGGCAATTCTCCCCTGCCAGCTCCTTGGCACCCGATATATGGAGGAGTCCCTGTTGCAAGACTAGAGTTTTGCTCCTTCGTTTTGTGCCGAGTGCCCCCTAGCCGATCCCCTTGGCATGTCCCACCCTCTGCCACGGAGGTCTGTGCCTGTCCCCCAGGCAGGGCCACTCCTGGGTTGCAGCTCCCTATGTAGATGCTGGATCTTTCCTTCAGGAGTCTGGTCTGTAGCATCCAAACTGATGAGGAATCAACTTAGCGGTGCATATTCTGCAAATAAAAATACCACACGTGTGTACCACATCGCTCGTGTGGGAGCGCTCGAGGCCGGGTGTTGTGACGAGATCTCCTCTCTCCAGGCCTTCCCCTGTTCCGATACTTCAATTTAGCAGCAGCCGGACATTTGCTAGAGGCTCCTGATGGAAAGCTTTCGAGTTAAGCCAAAATACCCACAGAGGAAACGTTTCGGCTGCCAGTTCAGCACGTCGCATCTTGTCAGCAGAGCCGAGCAGTTCCGTGGCCTTGACAGGCGCCTGCTGCTCAAACGTGCCCCTTCTGTTGGCAGAGGGGCCAGAGGCTCCTCTTCCCTGGCGAGCACCTTCCAACGACCTTGCAGGCAGGAGCAGGCGGCTCTGCCGCCTCGGTGCTGCTACCTGTGTAACAGCGATGTGACTCCACGTCGTTCCCCAGAGCTTGCTCCCTATTCCCTGCACCCGTACTACGTATTCCTGGCCAAAAAGCCTCGTGTGGAAGGTGCCGGCTGCTTGGAGACCTTGGCACTGACTCCAGCTGCTTGGAGACCTTGGCACTGACTCCAGCAGGCTTTGGGCTCACAGCATCCGCAGAGCGGTAGCCGGGGCTCTGTTCATGCATCCCCAGCGCGTGTCCAGATGTTGGGATGTGCCCGGAGCTGGCAGGGAGAGGAGCTCGGATCAGTTCAGAGAGGCCGTTTTCAAGCCACGCTTTTTTTTTTTAATTAATTAATTTATTTATTTATTTTACTTTTTCTAGCTCTCGAATGCCCTCCTGGAGAAAGAAGTGATAAATTACGACGACATCGAAGCTTTGATTGGGCCTCCCCCCTACGGGCCAAAGAAAATGATAGCTCCCCAGAGCTGGCTTCAAGCGGAGCGAGACAAGCAGGACACAAGGGACGAAGAGATGCCCCAGCAGCCACCAAACCATGAGGAGGAGGAGGAACCGCGGCTGAGACCAGTGTGAAACTCACCCCGGAGTGGAACAGAAGGATATAAAACCTTTTCCAAACGCACACTCTTGCCCTTCTCAGCTTTGGGATCAAAGATGCTGAGCAGGGAACCCCTCTGTTGTTATGCAAGGGTTAAGGGAGGGTGGTGTTGGTTCCTGCAAGGACCTGTTCCCTGCAGGAAGGAGAATTTAGGATTTTTAAGTTATTTCTCTGCAGGACGCAGTGATTAGGAGCTGGGTAAGCCTAATCTGGGAGAAGATCCCTTGTGTGGGAGCAGTGTAGATGTTTCCAGGATGAAGGATCCTGGGATTGCTTGGAAGCCGCCCCGGCTGTGCCATGTTGTGGAGCAGGAGGGCCCTGCTGCTCCCTGCAGTGCCTGGTGCCTCCATGACCTCCCCGTTGCCACCTGGAGATGTGGGACTCCACTGCCCCCTTTCATCAGAAACTGCAAACTGAAAAACAGAGACTTCACTAAAATAAAGGGTCCTTCCTATGCTGCTGTGTTTGGGGAGTGTGTTGAGAGCGGGATCGGGGTTTGGCACCTCTGGAGCTCCTTGGAACTGCGGTGTTTCCCGGGATGGGGACCCTTTCCGGGCCGCTGCTCGAGGCCGCGGTGAGGGGCGCTGCCCGGCCCGGCGCTGCCCCCTCGCGGCGCCGCGCGGGCCCTTTAAGCGCCGCCATGTCTACTGCGGGCACGGCGAAGCCGCCTGCCAGTCTCCGCACAGCGCGCGTTCCTATTGGCCCGCGCTGCCGCTATCCCAGGGTGCTCCGCGCCGCCGCGTCCTTTCCCGGCCGGCCATTTTCCGAGGCGGGAGGTGAGTGGGGGCGCCGCGGCGGGGCGCGGGGGCCCATCCGGTGCCATCCGCCGCCATCCGCCACCGGGGGAGCGCGGCGGGGGCCGGGGGACGCGCCCAGCCCTCCGTGGAGCCCGC
>VWPW01026842.1:1476-13067 GCA_013389825.1 Crypturellus undulatus | reverse complement strand
GCCATGTCGGGCTGGCCGGGCCCGGCCGGGGCCCCGCGCGATGGCGCCGCCCGCGACCTGCACGCGGAGCGCGAGAGGATCCGCAGGGAGATCGCGGAGCTGGAGCGCAGCCTGGAGCCCGGCGGCGCGGCCGCGTGCGGCCTCAGCTCCGGCACGGGTAGGGCCCCTGCGGTGTCCCGAGCTCGCGGCGCCGCCGGTTGCTCTGTGAGGCGGGCGGGAGCTGCTAATAAACGGCGCCGGGGGCAGCTTCGCGCGCTCCCCTCCGGGCTCACCTGGAGCCCTGCGGCGTAGTTTGATCCATCCGCGTAGNAGCGCGAGAGGATCCGCAGGGAGATCGCGGAGCTGGAGCGCAGCCTGGAGCCCGGCGGCGCGGCCGCGTGCGGCCTCAGCTCCGGCACGGGTAGGCCCCCTGCGGTGTCCCGAGCTCGCGGCGGCGCCGGTTGCTCTGTGAGGCGGGCGGGAGCTGCTAATAAACGGCGCCGGGGGCGGCTTCGCGCGCCGCGCGCTCCCCTCCGGGCTCGCCTGGACCCCTGCGACGTAGTTTGATCCGTCCGCGTAGGCAGCGCTCGGTGAGGCCGAGCAGCGGGCTCGGGCCTCCTCAAATCCCGTTGTCGGAGCAGGGGAGGGGGTGGCAGGGAGCGGTGCTGGCGCCGGTGCTCGTGGTGACCGTCCCAGCCTCCGGGGCTGCCGGGTTTAAGGTTGGTTTTTGCTGCTCTGGGTCATTCGCTCAGCTCTGCACCCTGGAGGCCCCACGTTGCTGATGAGCCCCAAGAGCACCAAGGTGCTGCTGCCTGTTGTCGCCAGGAGTTGCTCTGCTGCCAGCCCTGGAGCAAAAAAGTGGCCGTGTGGACTGTAACCAAGTCTCACCTTTGTCTGACCACACTGGTGGTACCTGAAAACCCTAACGGTCGCTGAGATGCTGTGTGGTGTTTTATTCTGCATGCATTCATTGAAAAAGCTTTATTTCTAAAGCTGCCTGTTCTTCACTGCAACCGGCACGTGTGTTTTGTTGTCTAACAGATGACGACGACGTTGAAGATGATGACTCAGATTCCTGTGCTGAAACGGTAAGCTTCTAACCATGACCTCTGCCTGCCCATTGAAGGGAGCAGGCAGCAAAGGGATGGGAATTTTCCTGCTGTTTTGGGGAAATCTGGGTAACTGCCTTGTCTCCACAGCTCAGGAAAGTCTAATAATTGCCCTGGAAATTTAAATTTTCCTGCCAAGCTCCTTGCTATTCACACTTAGTTCAGAAACTTCATTTTAAAACTAATTCCAGAGCCTGGAAGCTGCTGCTGCTCTGGGCCTTGCTGCTCTCTGCTGAGAGCTCTCACTGGAACTGCGCCAGACTGAGACATCAGTTTCTGAGGACAGATCTGTCTGCACAGACTTGCTGCCTTTTTTGGGTCTTATACAGCACTTTCATGAAACTCAGAGCCACGCTTTATTGTGTCTGAACTATGCGGTAATAAAACATACTAGGGGAAAACTGCTGCAAAACTGCATTCAAGTACAAATGTGGGAGTCTGAGAGGGTGGTGCTGCCTCGGCAGATGGGAGGGCTCCAGTGCTGCTGTTTTTGCAGTTTAGTTGCAGTTCTGCAGTAGATGGCCCAGAGTCAGCTGTTGGCAGGGTTTTGAGTCAGTTTCTGGCTCAAGTATCAGACCAAAATAAGCAGAAAGAAGGGAGTTAGACAAGGCAGAAATAAGCAGGAAGATGGGAGCTAGACAAAGCTGGCTGCTCAGGCCCAGTTCTTCTGAAAACCATTTTTCTAACATCATTGAAGCTTTGGGTTAAATAATTATCATGCTGCATTGCTTCTAAAACATGCATGTGTCTCTCTCTTTTTCTTCTTTTTAACGGCCTTCTGTAACACCTCCCTCCCCTGAAGGAAGGGGAAAGGGAAGAGGACAGCAGTGATGATGATATCGAAAATAGTCTCCCAGAAGATCCAGAAACTTGTCTGCAGATGAACCATGTGTACCAGGAAGTTATCCAGGAGAAGATTGAGGAAGTCAAACTTTTGATTGCACAAAACAGAGAACAGCAGGTAAGTGAAACATGACCAAGACGCTCTTCCTTATGCTCTTCTGGATTGACTTTTGCATCTTCCTCTGCCCTCCAAGTCCACTAAAGCTTCCCAGAACCTGTGGAGTACATCCCATTGGAATCAGCTGCAGGAGGTGGAGTCTCCATGTGCGCTCATGCAGTGACCACCTTGCTTGGCTGGGAGACTGGAGCTGATCTTCATGGCAGTTCAAACCCAGGGCACCTCACTGGCCTTTCAGATGGCTTATACCCCTCCTCCAATTTCCTTGTTGTCACCAAAAATGCTATAACTAGAGTATCTTATATATTGCATTTAGCTTGTTAAAGCATTTTTTTCCTTTTTTTTTTCTTAATATTCTGTATTGTGTTATGTAAATCTGTTAAATTCGAAAGCTTGTGCACAAAACACGGACTAATTTACAGTGAGGTGCTGCAAACTTTGAACCCAGCCTGGAATGTCTGTGCTGGTTCAGCCACTGCTTTTTGAAAGGAGAGAATTTCAAGGGGATGCTCATGTACTCTTCATTATTTCTTGTGTTGTAGAAAGAAATCATGTGGGAGCTTGGTGGTCCCAAACCAGCAAAAGCAGGAGGTGGTCGAAGCTTGCCATCGAATATATTTCTGGGTCATTTTATGAAGCCATACTTTAAGGATAAAACAACAGGAATTGTAAGTAAATATAATTATGTTACATATTTATTTATATATATATATGTATACATTTCAGCAATAGCCTTAAACTGTGCCTTGAATTCTCCGCTGAGTAAATCTTACTGAACTGAAAATTCATTACATGTGAGTTAGTTAACATCTTCTAACTGCAAAAATCTCACTCACTGCAGTCTCACTTGTCAAGATGATATGATCAAAAACTGCTGAAGAGAAGTAGTTGGGATAGTTTTTGTGTGACACGGAGAGAACACAAACATACCATTTTAAAATATTTGTTTAAGCCATGTCTCACTATAAAATCTCAAAGTAAGCTCTGAGGAGTGACATTCCAGCCGTAAAGCCATCGAATGTTCTTGGTTTTTTGTGACTATTTTCATCTCCATGACCAGTTCTACACTGTTGCTTCATACTCTCACTGAGACCTGTCTGTCTCTGGAACAGAATTTCCCGAGGCAAATGCTGCTTTTGTGGGTTTGTGTTTTTAAGGATCTTCCTTAAGGCAAAAGGGGGACCTGATTTTTGGTTTTAGCTAAGATATGAGTCATCACTATACACATTAACAGAATTTTCTAGGAATAACTGCTAATTGTGGTATTTATTATTACCTGTGGTGGTAGTAAGGACTGAGATGGCATAAACGTGCATAAAATGTGGACTTGCATTCCAAGTGCTTCTTCAGTCATCTCTCAGCTAATGCAAGCAGATTACAAACTCACTTGAAGTTCCTCTCTGTATTTGTTTCTGCTTGTTTTATAATGTCTTCTGGAATATCTGTGAACTATATTCATGGAGGTAACTGATCAGTTTGGTAGTTTTTCACAAGTTAGTTTCCAGTAGCTAGTTTTTTTTGTAGCCCATGCTACTTCTGAGAAGTAAGGGCCATTTCTCTGTGTATTTGACTCTTCTAAAATCCTTTTTAATCTTTGCCAGGGCCCTCCCTCCAATGAAGATGCCAGGGAGAAGGCAGCTCAAGGCATAAAATCCTTTGAACAACTAACTGTAACAAAATGTAAGAAACTGTATCTGCTGCTGGGTGTTCTAAAGGAACTGTAACAAGTGAATATATTCATATTGTTATCTTTTTTCCCCCCGCCTTCTATCTGTGGTGGCACATCAGCAGTTCTCATATTCCGTGCTTGGTTGCACAGAAGAAAATGGTTAAGAGTAAATGGGATGTTGTAGGAATTGTTTCCCTGTCAGGTGGGGAGGACAGTCTGTTTATCTATCCCCTGAGAGCGCCTCTGCCCTTTAGGGTTGGCCACAAAAACGTGTAGCTAATGAGCTTCTAGTGAAAATGGGATACTTTAAAAGGGATGTTGAAAGCAATGGGGCTCCCTCTTTCTTGGAAATAATGACTCAACTGGGATTGTCTTGTTGTCTTTAGGGAAAAGCAGAGAGAAGACTTTATTGCACCAGTCAATAGTAAGCGACCGCTTGCAGCGCCTACTTCAGCCCAAGTTACTGAAGTAAGTACTGAGCAAAAAATCAGCTCTCTCCTGGGAGAATGCTGCATCTGCAGGAAAGGAGAGTGAATATGAGGAGATTTAACATCCTTTCAACACATTTTGGGGTTGTCAACACAAACCATTTCTCCCCTACTCCTTCTGTAGTCACTGACCTTGTTCTCATCTCGCTGTGCTAAGTAATGACAACGTTGTCTTTGTGCAGGTTGGATTACTTGAATCAGAAGCTGGAAAAAGTCAAGACAGAAATGGAGAAACAGATCTTGGAAAAGCAAATCAAAGAAGCGGAACGAGAAATGGAGGCAATTAAGTGAGAAGTCATCTTTTAATGTTGTTTGTGAAAATGAAAGTATGTTCTTGGAGGTTACTTCCTTGAACACTTCTGGATGAGGCCTTTGGAGAGAACTTTTTCTGTGTTGGCTCGTAAGAGATTAATAAATGTTTAAACTCCTCAGAGCTCTCATTTTGACAACTCTTCACTAAATAATAATGTGTTTTGGATCTTGATACACAAATGTGGTATAGCTACTGCAGAGGTGCTGCTTGAATCGGTCCTTGATTTAGCAGCAAGGAGGCAGAGGGCTCTGAGGATTCTTGTAGTTCTGAGCTTTGCCTGCCACCAGGAAATTCTATTTCAGTGTTACATTGCTTATACTTGAGTAAAAGCGATTGAGCAAATCCAGTAAGAAAGAAACCTTGTTTTGAGCAAAGTTAGCTATTTTACAGCCTGATACTGTGAGGTAGTAAGCATTCAGTTCCCATGAAAATCAGCAAGAGTTGAGAGGGATAAGATAGAATGAGATCGGATAGAGAAATTGACTGTTTAATTAACTGTTTAATGTGATTTCTTCTTTCTCTGTCTCCTGACTTCTTTAGCCAACTCCCAGAAAGCGACTTGCTAGGAAGCAGGTTTGATGAGCATGACTGGGATAAAATTTCAAACATCCATGTGAGTTCAGAGATCTGCTCTTTTATTACTTCTGACACTTGTGTCTCTTCTCTTGAGAGCTACCTGCTAGGTTTACTTTGCATCCACTATTTTCAATACAAGTTTCTAGAATTTAACTGTTTAATTTCAACTTGGCAAGGACAGAAGTACTTACATTTTGATGTTACTTAAATTTGGTATTTAAATTCTATACAATTTAGCAATTAAGGCACATAGAAAATCTACAAAATGTGTTCTTTGTATTAGTGTTTTAGTCCCAGCTACAAGACAAAGCTGACTTTGCTGTTTCTTCTAGTTCGATGGGCATCGTAATTCAGAAGAATTGAGGAAATTTTGGCAAAATTGGGAACATCCGAGTATCAACAAAACAGAATGGAGTGAGGAGGAAATCGAGAAGCTCAAGGAAATAGCTGCTAATCACAACTATCTGCACTGGCAGACTGTAGCCCAGGAACTGGGGGTAAGGTGTTGTGAGCTCAGAAGTAAAATCAAAAGCTAGTTTGAGCTTAAATGTGCCTCATGTCAACTTTTTGGAAAACCAAAGTTAATGCTAATTCTTTGTTAAGAAATACTCTTCTGAGAAACCTTCAAATATAGTACCAAAATAAAATATGTTCTACATGCTGAAGTAGAACGTTATAAACGTTTATAAACATTTCTGGTTTTCGGCTGTAAGTAGAGGTTTTATAAACGTTGAAGTTTGAGAGCTTTTCAGTGGCACCAGAAGATAGAACCGTCCTCTGAAGCTTTTCTTCATAAATATTTGCAGTTCAGTGAGGGGCTTTGTTTTCCTTGTGTTAAGACAAACAGGACCGCGTTCCAGTGCCTGCAGAAGTACCAAGCCTATAACAAAGACTTGAAAAGGAAAGAATGGACCAAAGAAGAAGACCGGATGCTTGCAGATCTCATTCAGGAGATGAGAGTTGGAAGTCACTGTCTATACAAGAAAAGTAAGTGACAAGTGACACTAAGTGAAATGCAAATGAGAACTTCTTCTATTCACATGCCATGGTCCTTTGCTGTTTTTTTTTTNAGAGAATTTTTTTTTTTTCCATCCCCTGTGCTTTTTTTTTTTTTTTTTTTTTTTTTTTTTTTTTTTCTTTCCCCCTTTCTCCCAAATTTGTTTCTGCTAAGGGTTTTTGCCTATTAGAAAACCCAGTCTACTCTGTTTTAAAGAACTGACAAAGTCACATTTCCTGTGAATGCTGCTTTTGCCAGAATAGTCCCAGCTCTTTTTGCATTTTTTACCTACCTTGCTAGCTTGTGATCTGGGCAAGACATAATGATGCTGTTGACTGGTCTAGAAACTATTTATATACTGACAGCTAGAAACCCTGTATTGGTGAGAGGAATGATAGAGAATCACTGAAATTTCCATCTTTTTCTCAGTGGCACAGCAGTGAGCTTTTCCTTTACCAACCCGGGAGTCTCGCCAATGTGCAAGAACTGAATATATCTTGTGGTCTTTATCCATACTCTATGTATGGTTGAAACATAACGTTTCGTGTGCCATTCTATTTGATTCTTTAAAGAATCTTGTATTTAAATGAGATTGAAATACTTACAGTGCAAGTAAATGAAGAAACACTGTGTGCAACAGACTTTAATATATGCTTTTAAATTTCTAGTTGCCTATTACATGGAAGGAAGAGATTCTACCCAGCTGATTTACCGATGGACAAAGAGCGTGGATCCCAGTTTGAAGAAAGGACCCTGGACACCAGAGGAAGATGCTGTAAGCTCCTTGCTCTGATATGTAGAACGGGGAACGGGGAATGTGGTGTTGCATATATGTGTAAATCTAAGCTTTAATAGTGACACGGAAGAATGGAAATTGGACCAAGGCAGGCAGCTCACAAGTCAGGAGAGCTTACAAGCTCCCAAACACTTCTGTTGTCAGATTTATTATACAGGGTAGTAGGGTCAACTGCTTGTCTCAGGTCTGTCAGCATTATTAGTGGTGAAAATTTCAACTCTCGCTTTGTCTGATTAACTTAGATGTTGTTGACTGCAGTTAAGAAGTATGGAGCCCGTGACTGGTACAAAATCCGCACAGAAGTACCGGGAAGAAGCGATGCTCAGTGCAGAGATCGGTCAGTATTCTACACGTAGCAGCTCTGCTTTCAAATTTGTTGTAAGAACCACAATATAATTTATTTTACAAAGTTGTTTGAATTGTTTATCCCAAACAAAGGGGTCATCAAACTTGAACGAGTAAAGGTGGGAAGAAATCTGTGTTTCTGTGAACCTGGTCTAGGTGATCACTGCCTGCGACCGAACACCAGCAGTGAGAGAGGGGCTGAGTGATTCCCGCCATAGGACCTGACCTAAGAAAACTACTAGGGTCGTTTGTCCTGATTCCAGCAGCCTGTTTTACAGCTACCTGTAATTCCTAGTCCTGTGGCCTGGTATTCTTGAGAACAGAAGGGACTCTGGAGGTGCTGATGAAGGGAGTAGGGTTGGACCTCATAGCAAGAGGACAAGCCTGATGAGACTTGATTTCTTTGTTCAGCCTTAGATTATGCACTGACCAGAACTGTACAAGCAGGGTTGAGTGATCCTTGCTTTAATGCTTTCATTTTGAAGGTACTTAAAAGCATTGCACTATGATGTAAAGAAAGGCAAGTGGAGTTTGGAAGAAGAGGAGCAGCTCATTGAACTTGTGGAAAAGCATGGCCTGGGTAAGTGTTACTGAGACTTTATCTCTAAAATTTTAACTTACTTGTGAGTTGCCTACCTTTCTGTTTGAATTAAAAACTTGTGGCCGACGTTAGCAGTCTCTGCATCCTACCGATGACTGAAAATTTCCTTACATTATATAGTCTGTTTCTGGAAAATCAGTTATTGAGAGTTTGTGTGATAGAATCTGTAGCCATTTGTTGTAGCTCTAATGCCTGGTTGTTTAGAGGGGAGCACTGAGGATTTACAATACATTCATGTTGTAACTCTGTTTCTTATACAAGATAGTGTATAATACTCTGCACTGCAAAGATCTTTCACTTTTGGAATAATGTTTTTACATGAAAAACCTATCACTTGCCCTGGAGTAGTATTGTCCAGCAGATTTTTTAGAGGTGGAATAGTTTCATCAGATTGTGTAGCTTTAACGGGTCTGCTCTGCTTTGCATCCTTTATAGGTCACTGGAGTAAAATAGCTTCTGAACTGCCACATCGGACTGGCTCTCAGTGTCTGAGCAAGTGGAAACTGATGATTGGGTCTAAGGTATTGTAAAAATGCACTCGTCTTTTCTTCCACATGTATCAGGTCTTAGCAGTAGCTTGTCTCCACCAGTAGCTTTTTCTTTGCCTACAAAAATACAAAACAATTGAAATGTGGGTCCAAAGCCAAATGTGAACTGTACTGGATTTGTTTAATCTTAGAAATAAAGCAGAATAATCCATTTAGAGACTACAGCTTCCTGACAGGATACTGCCCCTCAGAGCTTTTTAACTTAATGCCTTTAGTACTAATTGGAGAGTTTTGCAAGTTAGGGCACTGGCTAAGGCTTGTTTGTGCTCCATTTAAATAAGGAAAAGCGATCTAGGCTACGGAAACACCAACACTGGCGCAGAGAGAGTTCCAGCTCTTCAGAGAGTAGCAGTGAAGACACGGAAGAAGAGCTGGAGATAACGGAAAGCTCCGAGGAGGAGACAGAGGAGACAAACAAGGAGGAGGAGTGTGCGGTTCCTAGCATGGACTTGTGGGTACCGACACGGACAGACCCACAGGAGTCCAACCAAGGAAGATGCCCAACTTCATCCCTTTCCCCTTCTGTGAGCACTGAGGCAAAGATGGGGAGCAGTGACATTCCCTGCGCAGCAACTGATGGAGGCAAAGCTGGAGTCGCTGGTAACTCAGCAGAGTTGAACACCATCCTGAGGGGCATCGCGCACCCGCACTCCTCCGACATCAGTGTGAAGGACCCCATAGAAGAAGTGACCAAGGTGAATGCGGGGACTCAGTCTGTTGTCGATGGGGCTGGAGCTTAGAGCAAAAGCCAGCGGGAAACACAGGGGCTGACTTGGAGCTGTGTTCTAATTGCAGATCAAGCACTGAGCAAATACCAGCCTTGTACAGATATGAGATGCTTTCCTTTTCATCCCATTTCTTATGCTTTCTAGGCTTCCAGATGTGGCAAGCAAGTGCTACGCGTCTCCCTGGAGAACGTGAGAAGAGTACTAAGAAAAAACACATACTTTCAGAGGAAACGTGTAAGTGTTTTCTCTTGCCTGCTTGTCTGTTTATAAAGGGAGATGCTATTTGATGGAATTAACAAATCCTGGGCTTTAGTCCAAGAGGAAAAACTCATAATTGGTTTTCATAGTCATTGCATACTCTAAGGAGTCCTGTGGCTAGCCTGTCCCAGGAATAATTACGGTAGAACTTTCTTAATTGGGACCCTAACTATTCATTTATTCATGAACAGCAATCAAAGATAGTAAAACCTTCTGCCACCACTTCAACAGAAGCATCCGGAGTTAGCACAGCTGTTGGCCAGGGGCTGCAGAACAGCGTGGAGAAAACTTATCGTCAAGAGAGAGAGCGTTTGAGAAGAATAAACCTGGACAGAAGGCTCCTCATGGCAGTGACACCTTGGGTAGGCAACGTCCTGCTGCCGTGCACCCTGCAGCCTGGGAAGATGGCTTTCCATCACACGAAAGGTAGAGGAGACGCATTGGGGTAGGGCTTCTTGCCCCTACTTTCTGGTACCTTGCAAGTGAACGTCCAGCTAATTCTTATTGGATTCTTTTCTAGCCGAAGCCATTCAGGAGAAGATGAGGTCCATCAGTCTCACGAGCACTCCCCTGTTCACGCTTTTCATTCAGGTGGGTGTTACTATTTTAATGGTGTTCCCTACTTTAGAACAGTGATCTTTATTTCTGTATTTATGCTGAAACGAATAGTTTATCCTTGACTTTGTTCATGTAATTGCTAGAAAAGTCTGTCCTCTTGGCATACCTATATTTCTTGAATCCTATACCCAAAGTCTAGTACTGTCAGGAATATCCCCAAAGAATGTCCCAAAATTGTTCATGTGAAGCCTTCCCCCATCCATCTTGTCTTGTCTCCAGCTCCACCAGAAGGTCCTTGTTCTGAATCAGACTTTAAGACAAGTCTCATCTTGCAGCTCTTTCAGATTGATACAAACGGCTGCATGAAGGTTATTCGTGAGAGAAGGCTAAGGCAAGCAGAGCTCCTTAAGGCCAATGCGCAAAGGCCTCAGCAGGTATTGCAAGTACTGTTTCTCATCCTTTTTCTGATTAAACTTTGATTTGAGTAGATATTTCCACCTGCCTGTGGCAAGTGGTGCTGTTTGTGTGCATGTGTTACCTGCTTCCTTAGCTAAGTGCAATAAAATGCTGATTATGCGGTCAGTTGTATGGGATGTTGGCAGGTGTGGGGTTGATTCGTGTCTATGCTGTTTTAATGATCTTTAGTTATCTCAGAGTATAATTTAGTTATCTCAGAGTATAATTTATTGTATTTTTTTGACAGGCTTCCCAAAATTCGGAGACTTCTTCAGGTACTTATCAGAACATTTATTTTTATGACGTACAAGGAGTTTTACTTCATCACCATTCTGCTAAGCACCAATTTAACTAAAGGGAGAACTTGGGAACAAAATTGCATTGTCTTGTTCATTTTTGCTAATTCCTGGAATTTTCAGTTATTGNTACTTCATCACCATTCTGCTAAGCACCAGTTTAACTAAAGGGAGAACTTTGGGAACAAAATTACATTGTCTTGCTCATTTTTGCTAATTCCTGGAACTTTCAGTTAAGTCTGTCAGATAAGTCAGTCTTTTCAGATAAGTCTGTCACCCCTCTGTAAGTAGTACCAAAAGTGCTGAAGGGAAGGAGGGAGCATTGGCACTGTCTGAAGGACCTCTGAAGAGGGCTTGAATAAATCCACGCCAAAGTGTTACAGGAACTCCCTGTGTCTCCCAAATGGGAATTCTGCTGCTGCATGTGCAGAGTACTTGTTTTTATTAAGACTTTAGGAGCCATTCTTCACTTTTTGTTTTTGAAAATGCTGCTCAAACTCTTTCTTACACTTTTCCCCTCTCCTGACCCTCTCCAGGAGATTCATCGCACCCTGGTGCTCAGAGGCCCTCCCAAAAGGGGATCCCGAAAAACACCGTCGGGAGACCTGTTGTGCTAAAAGCAAGAGACACGTCCGTCGCCGTCCTGGAGCGCAGCAGTCTCGCCCCTGCCACGCAGGCAGCTCTTCCAACCCATGCTCAAAGGCAAAAGCCAAAAACTGTCTCAGAATTGCTGAGGGAGAAGCGGATGAGGGAAGCCAAGGCTAATAAAGCTGTGCAGAGGCCAGTATTTGTTGCCCCACAGGTGCTGGTTTCGGGGCCTATGATAATCCAGCATCCACCAAATCAAGTCATTCCTTCTGCACAAGTAGGGAACAAACTCGCAGCAGCTATTTGTACTGGCAGCCAAGTACAG
>VWPW01026840.1:0-38790 GCA_013389825.1 Crypturellus undulatus | reverse complement strand
GATTACATTCCTGTTTATCACATTGCTTACCACGTTGTGCCTTTGCTTACCTCTTTTTTTTTTTTTTTTTTCTTTTCAATCACACACCATGCATGCATCCAGCTGCGCTCCTCCACTGTTGGCCAGTAGCTCCCCATTCTAGGGCAGCATCCCCTCCCAAACTGCAGGCCAAGCGGTTTCTGCGCTGCCCTCTGTGGCAGTGAGGAGAGGTCTGCTGGGCCAGGGATGCCCGGCTGTAACAGCAGCAATTAATGACTGGTTCTCAGTGAACAGAGGCAGGGAGGAGCAGTGCCAAAAATGTAAACAATCAATAGTTTAAGAAATGTTTAGCATGGCCAGGCAGTCTGCGTTTCATGAATTTTTACAATAAAACATTAAAATTGGCTTTCCTCCGGTTTCAGTTAAATAATGAACCCTAAATTGAAACAGGCTAGCTACTGTGTGGCTTTAAATCCCTCAAGTGTTAAGTTTTCATTGTGTTTTTCTACCTGGACAGAATGATTTTCTTGCAAGGAACTGAGCAGAACACACAAGTTTGTGTCTTTACAAATAAGGGAGCTACCCCACATTATTTGGTTGTTGAGTAGGACAAAGGAATATATGCAGGGAGGAGACCGAGTGGAGCCATGAGTGAGTGGGACAAAGGAGCATAAGCCAAGAGTTGGATAGGGAGGGAATTGCTCCCCATTCTTTGGCAAGGGGGACAAAGGAGTCAGCTGACCTCAGGTGAGAACATGAGGAAGGAGGCAGGGAGTTTGGTGTAGGCGGGCCGGGAAGGCTGTAACTTCTGAGTACCTTGGCCAATGGGGAAAAGGAGAGGGCGTCCCTCGGTCGGGAAATTAGGATAAAAGCGCGGGGGAGGGAGAGACCTCATAGGAGCATGTCCTGGTGGGTCCTCACTTTATTTGGCTAAAGTTTTAGGACTCCTTTGTGGACATTGGGTTCTTGACAGCGAGATTTTCTGCATAGAACCAATTCTCATCTTTAGTTGAGAAGATATATATATATATCATCTGGCATTTTCTGCTGCAGTATCCACCACTCTGACATTATTTTTACAAGTCTGGGAATTCGGCTCTGACACACACATTTCCCCCTCTTTTTTAAAAAGGAAAAAAAAAAAGTTTCCGTATATCGATCACCAAAATAGAGCATTTGTTTAAAAGTATCGCAGAAGAAAAAAATGTATTTACTTAAAAGAAAACAAAGAAAAAAGGGGAGAGAGGGGGAATTTCTTAATGGAAGTACTGCATGCAAAGATGACTGAATCTCTTTAAGGCTTCCCCTGAACTGGGAGATGGGGTAGGGCTGCCTGCCTGGGTGGTCTCTACTTTGGTGAGCTGTTGCTAAGCAGCTACTAATAATCATGTTTGCTGAGTATTTTCTGCTTGGCTAGAGCCAATCGCCACGCAGAAACCCAAGCCATCTGACTACCCCTGGGGGTGGGCTTTCATCTGCCTCTTTTTTTTTTTCCTCTTCTCTCCCTCAGTCGCTCTCTCCTCTTTTCCTCTCCCCTCCCCCTCCACACCTCCTCATTCCGCCCCCCCCCTCCCGCCTCTAAATGGAGAGAGTCCTTTTTTTCTTCATCTCATTTCTGGAGCTGAGGTGCTGTAGTTCGGTGTCGCCGCGCACACACCGGGGGAGAGTACTAGGTAGCCGTCCGTTCGCCGCTGCCGCGAGGCAGAGTCCAGAACCTCGCGGCCTGTGGGCAGCACCTCGGCGCTGAGGCAGGATGGTTCAACGCGGTCAGACAGCGCAGCAGCGGCCCGCTGAGCCGCCGCTGTGCCGCCGCCGTTGAGCGCCGCCGCGGACACCGGCGCCACCGCTTCTCAGAGGCAGCAGCGGCCACAGGAGGCGACTTCGGCGGGCGGCGAGGAGAGCGTGACAGCAGCTCGGGGGGGTGGCGAGCCGCTGCCGCTCGCAGCCCGCCCCTGCACCCCCCCCCCCGTCACTCCCGCCCTCGCTGGATGTGGGGAGCGGCCGCCAGCACCGCGGGGTCGGCGCGCGATGTGGCAATGCGAGGCGCGAAGCGCCACTCGCCCGGATCGGCCGCCGCGGCAGCCGCCGCCCCGGACCCCGCGTGAGCTGGCCGTACAGCAGACTCCGCAGCAGCACCCACAGCCCGCGGCGGTCAGCAGCGCCGGCAGCCCCCTACTGCGGCCCGCGGTCTCTTGCCACGCTCCTGGCCCCTCGGGCCCCGCTGCGGCGGCGGCAGCACCAGCGGCAGACCCCCCGGCCCGGTGGCAACATGGCCTCGGCTGTTAACGTCTCGGAGCCGGAGACCAGCAGTGGTGCGGGAGGTGGTAGCCGCCCCGGCCGGGCAGCGAGGAGCGGCGGCGGGAGGCAGAGATGGACCGTCGGGGACCGGCGCGCCACAGTGTCTGATCGGGAGTATCTGCAGCGGCCAAGTTACTGCGATGCGGCTTTCGCTTTGGAGCAAATCTCAAAGGTGCATTCTCTCTCCCTCTTCCGGAGATATAGATACGTGTTATTATTATTATTATTCTTTCAGTGGGACAGGGTGGTTTGGTTTTATTATGGAAGTAGACGGAGGAGATGGAAACGAAACAGCCACGAATAAAATGCTGGGAGGGGAGAGAGAGAGAGGAAAAAAA
Organism: Crypturellus undulatus; assembly: GCA_013389825.1. Taxonomy (NCBI): domain Eukaryota; kingdom Metazoa; phylum Chordata; class Aves; order Tinamiformes; family Tinamidae; genus Crypturellus; species Crypturellus undulatus. The sequence continues at coordinate 36,175 of VWPW01026840.1, read as the reverse complement.
AAAAAAGGGACGTCTGTGACTTCGTGCGGGAGAGAGTGCCCTCCTTCACTTCCTTGCATATGCTTTCCCTGGCGTGTGTTTGTGCTGTGGAAGAGTAGTTTTCTCGTTAAATCGCCCTGAGACAATCTCGCCTACTCCCCCCCCTCCCGAGGAGGGAGGCATTTGAAGCTCGCGCTCTCGCTTTCCTTATTCCTCTGCTTCCATCCATCCCCACGTAGTGCCCCGCAGCTTCATTAATGCCACCGTCTGCAGAAAAGGGGCGAAAACGAGTGGCTGCTTTCTTGGCAAAAGTTGTGCTTTTTTTGAAGCTCTCCACCGAGTGCCGAAAATACGACTCCCTAAGGAGGTGGGGGGGGGTGTCCCAGAACAGAGAGAATCTGTAACGTTTACTCACAGCGGCCGGAGGAAAAGTGAAAGCTGTAAACAAATTGCCACCTTGAATCACGATGCAGGTAGTGCCGCCGCTGCTGTTATTGGTAGCAGGGAGCCACCGGCTGTGCGGGGCCCTGCTGGTCAAAAAATGCTCAAAGTAAACAACGTCGAGACGTTGCCTTTCTTCAGAGATCATTGCGTTTCAGGGAGCAAACTTCTAGGCCTTGTAAGAAGGGGAAAGGCAAAAAAACAAAACAAACAAAAAAAAATGTGGCTGCCCTCTTCTGTTCACAAATAGTGTCGTAACTTACAGATGACTGCTCTACTTCCTAATTCAGATCACACAGCACCTCCAGAACTCTATGGAAATGAATTACTTAAGATTCTACAGCACTGCTCACCACGTGGATCGTGCGTTCACTACAAAGATGGTGCTAAGAGCTGGGAAAGGGGGAAACGGTAACAAATTGTTACAAAGTAGCTTTCCTTCACGACCGACACGCCCCCCCCCCCCCCCCCCCCATCAGTCCTTTAGAGGGCTAACGAGAACAGGAAAGGGGATGGGACAACCTGTACTGGCAGTGGGGACCTGGGCACAAGGGGACAGTGATCAGTTGGCTTAGGCAGGAGCACATTCTGCCTGCCTAAGGGCAGAACTACCTGCCTAAGGGCAGACACTGCTTTCAGGGAGTGATGTAAACCCAGGCCCATGTGCAGATCTGGGAATAGGTTCACCAAGAATATACTTTAAACCTCCAAGTTTGTTGCATTATAGCCCTTACTCCAGGGGGTCCTGTGAGATGTGCATTTACATGTAAATATCAGTTCTGCTTGTACTAGTGCTTTTGGGGAAGGGCTTTTCCCATATGCCCCCCTCAAAATAGTTATTATGCATCTCTCCTATGTCTGTGCCTGCCCCAGTCTTTTTTGACTACTAACCTCTCTTCCCTTTGCAGGGGAAAGCAACAGGAAGGAAAGTATCGCTGTGGCTGCAAGCAAAGTTTCAGAGACTATTATTTAAACTGGGCTGTTATATTCAAAAAAACTGCGGAAAATTTTTGGTGGTCGGCCTCCTGATATTTGGGGCTTTTGCTGTAGGATTAAGGGCAGCTAACCTGGAGACCAACATGGAGGAACTGTGGGTGGAAGGTAAGTCCAGGTTGTCCCCCTTTCCCAGTGCTACTCCTGTTGTCCTTCCCCTGCCTCCCCCATTACCCCTTCCACCTCCGGTGCCTGGTGAGAGAGGCTGAGCGTTGAGAGCGTCAATGTGTGAGTGCATATATAGGTGTATATGTGTGTATAAAAGCGGTTCTCTGTGCGGGGAGGAGCCCCCAGGGCGGCAGGCACCGTGTGTATATTGGGCCGAGGCGGCCGGCAGCTACTACCTCCCCACTCGTGTGGCGGGGTAGTGCAGTGTGGCTGGTTCGGCGCTCCCAGCCACGGTACTTTGCCCTTTGCCCCCCTGCGGGCGGGCGGGAGTGGTGCCGGGGCCATCTCTCACCGCCATTTTGGGAGTATACGCGCTCCCGCGGCGGGAGGAGAGGGCGGGGCGTGCGCTTGTGGTGTGTGGTCCTTTTGTTTTTCAAAAAGAGACCGAGAATGAGCGTGGTGAGGCGAAGCCTGGCCTTATTCAGCCGTTTGGCGAGCTGTGGTGGTGCAGCGGGTGGCCGTGGACACTGGTCTGGGTTGGGGGGAAGGGCGGGGGAGGTTCTCCAGACCAGCTGTTGGTAACCGCCCAGCGGTTGGGTAAAGGAAAGGTGATGGTGCGTAGAGGTTGCAAGGATGCATGTTTCCTTCTGAAATAGCTGCCCCAAAATGTGCATCAGAGCAGCACAGGGCTGCTGGTATGGTTCATAGGATATTGGTGGGAGGGTTCAACCCCTCCCGTGGATGGGTTGTAGCATATAGGACCGAATTTCATTCTTGCAGATGCCAGCCATATTTGAGTCAGGATGAAATTCAAGGGTCGTTTAGTGAGTATTTTTTTCTTTCTGTTTTAGAAAAAGATGAGTGATGTGTTACTGACTAGACTTTTTTTAGTACATGTAGTTCTGGAACCTAAATACAATGAGAATGCCCCCCCACAGTCCAGGGAAAGAGCAAGGACTGTAGGAGCCTGTCCATAGTCAAGATGTGTGTTCAGAAACCGCCTACCATTAGATGTTATGTACCTTAATTACTAATGCAAACAACTGAATATTTTTTTCTTCACTTCTCCTCCCCCCCACCTTTTTTTTTGTGAAGTTCCCTTGTAGCAAAGTTTCTTTTGTCAATTTTTGCCCCCCCCCCTTTTTTTAAGTATTTGGTAAACAATATTTGATTGCAGTTTCATTCAACACTCTTCCCTGATGTTTACGTGTATGTCCAGACATACAAATAAACTGCTTGATTAATGTGCTGGCAACTCATGTGTGACTGGCCCAGTAATAAACATGCATTTCTTAAGGAAAATTTATGCTTTGCAAAAATACCTATTTAGTTCAGTTACAGCATACCCCTCATGTCATTATTACTTCATGGGGGCAGGGGGGAATTTCCTAGTATAAACCCTAGTTGAAATGAGTTCTTATGGCCAAGACTTAACTCATAATGCAGTTAGTTGTCAGAGTTTACCTATCTAATTTCACATTCATTGAGTTTAGTTTTTATAACAAAAGTTAAATAATGTAAATATTTAAACTCTGCATTTAGAAACCTCTTTATGCCTAGACTGCACAAAAAAAAAGTTTAGCAAATGAAGATGAAAGAAAATATTCTGAAGTTAATTTAATTTCTGGTCTTCCCAGACTAGCACTACGTGACCATAAACACAAAAGGGCTTGCTAATTTGTATTTTCTCAGTGGAAACTATGTAAATGTTCTGGTCATGAATAAGGGGTTTAAACCTAATATAGAGCAATTGCATACTTCTAAAGTATAGGCAGAAGAGGTGCAAAGTGAGAATTTGAGATGGAAAAAGCATAGAAAGAGGTGGTATGGAAAATGCTGTTCTTCCTATGCATAAGTAGAAAGCAGTGACCAAATTTTTATTTTTCTGTGCATGTATATGTATAACTCATAAGCTTATTATTTTAAGTATACACTGTCAAAGCTGTTACACCAAGAAACCCTTTAGATCAAACTTTTATTTAATATAAGCAGTGACTAGATTGCACTATTAGACTAGATAGAAGTAAACAATCGCACTAAAAGCATAACAAAAGTAATTAAAATAGTGAAGGTTGACTGAGTTTTAAGACCATCCACATTCCAAGAAAAATGATGAGTAGTTTGGGCCTGAAGCTATTATGGCTAAAATATTTACACAAGAAGTTCAGACCTCTCCCCCTCTGCACTGGGTCTGGTAGCTAAACTTTCAAAGCAAGAAAAAAACACATCTCCAAAGCTTCACCTCCCAGCCTTGCAAGGAGTTACCTTAGCCCAGTATCCCAGGTAAGCGGAGATGAGAGATACTCATGGTCCAGATGGAGTTGTTCAGGTGTCATTCCTGATCCCTGCTCACCTCATCAATGCTAGACTGTGCTTTATACTCTTAGGAAAGGACTATGGGACTGTGCTATGGTCATAGGGTAGAGCAATGGGCGAGTAATGAGTTAACAGCTGAAACCATTGAAGTGCAGGAGCTCTGCCAAGGTGGCAGAAAAAAGACAGACTTTGGGTACTCTCTACTCTCGCCAACAACAAAGGGAAGTGGTAAGTCTTGTAGAAGCAGGGTGGTCTCACTTCCTTAAAAATCAAATGCCTAACTCACTAAAGAACTGAGACACTTGCAAAACGCTTGATAATGGACAAAAACTTCACTGAAGATACTGGGATGACCACCTTGTGAGGATGACCATAGCACAGTCGCATACTCCTTCCCTAAGGGCATAAAAGACAGAGTCTAGCACTGAATTGAGCAGGGATCGGGAACAACGCCCAACTCCTCCAGCTGGACCATGAGTATCCCTCCCCTCCCCTTACCTGGGATGCTAGGCTAAGGTAACTCCTTGCAAGGTTGAGAGCCTCCTGTACACTCCGGGTGAAGAAATGCTATAGCATTTTCCAGAACAAGCAGTGTACTCCGCTTAGTTGTGCTAATTGCCAGTTGTTAATTACTAATTGATAAGCCCATCCCTATAACAAGTGTACCAGGTAATGGTAGATGTTATCACACAGATCTTGCACTGGTGAGTAGAAGAAACTAACTGAAGCCCAGTGGTTGTTGCCCTCTGGATTATATTACTGTCTCCTTTAACGAGATGGTACAACAAACTGCTGCTCAAAGATGATGATTTTGTGGCTCCAGAGAGGGTTCTGTTGGAACATGGAAGTTGAGATTTGACTGTTTGAATGGTATTGATTGGAGCAGATCATAAAGGCAGAGGTGATTCAGTCTTGTTCCTTGTTACTTCATTTTATGTCGCTATTGTCTGAAAAGCGACTTCGCTGTCTGGTGTGCAATGAACCAATAATCACACATGCAGGAGAGACATTTGCTCCTTTATTTTGGAGTTGAGCAAGGCTGGGTGCTCAGGGCTTTCCCACAAATCGAGCACACACTCCCGACTTTCTAAACTGTATTTGCACACTCATTAATCATCCCAAGCACATCCCTCTTACACTGATTGGTTAGTAATTTGCATACAATTATATTTTTTCTTACTCATTTTGTCCACTATTGTGCATGCTCAGGGGGAGGATCTTCACCTGGGCAAGGGTCTTTTTAACCTATGGGTGTGATTTTTAGTATTATAATGAAGGCAGTTCACTTAAGGGTGCATGGACCTTGAGTTTTCCTGCCAAGCTTACAATGTGTGAAAAAAACATTCTAATTTTAATGAGCAACTCCAAGTTGCCCTTGGTTAAAGGATGCTAACTGTCTGCTGATAAGTTTCCTCGTGTCCTACCAAGATACAGAGGAGATCTCTTCTTCTTAGGTTTAAACAAGGTGAATCATCCTAATCCTGCAACACCATTATAGTCTTTTTTTTTTTTCCTCCTCTCTCACTCTGTTATTCCTTTTTCTTTAAGAGGTTAAAGGTCATGTTGCTTCCTACTTCTTTTCTTGCTTTCTGCAGTTTTTGCACCAGCTACGGCTCAGTCAAATCTTTCCTGGTTTCTGGTGCCAGCCTCTCTTCACAAAGCTTCACCAAGGTCTAATATGCAGAGCCCCTTCTTTAATTCAATTTGAAGCAAAAAGGTAAAGGTGGATGATATGGATAGGGACAGGACAGACCGGAGGAAAGGAAAATGTCTTATTAACAACATTAAGTTCAACTTTGATACTTGCAACAAAGTGTATTCTAGTTGTGAGTGAATTGGCATCGAGCCTGTAAGACAGAAACAGTTCATAAGTGAAGATTTGAGCTATCTGTAGTATTGTTTCCTTTTGCTCTAGAGGAGCAGAAGTTCAGTGTCCCTACTGTTGTTGTTAACCTGTCTTAAGATATATTAAACTACTTGTGAAACATATGAATCAGATGAAGATGAGGAAAGTGTGCAAATGTTTCAAGAACCAGTGTTATTTCCATAGGTTCTCGCTTGGCATAACCTGTCAAGGTTAAGTGCAAGTGGAAGGTAAAGTCACTTGCAAGTTCTGCCTAATGCTTTCAGTTAACTTTATGCTAGTATTGTTTGGAAAAACAAAAAAGTAGTGGAACAGATCTCTGTGGATTTGTTGTTTCAAAGGGACAAATCTATGCGTGTGGGCTAGAGCAGCATGTTTGGTTTCAATACAGTTAGCAGGAATTGTCCCAGTTGGTAATAATTCGATTCTCTCCATACCCTTTTCCCAAGTTTGTTCGCAGTAGCAGAGTTGTACTATTTAAGGTGTTCTTGTCTTTGCATTACTACATTGACACAGAGTAAATGGCAGAAGAACAGAAGTTACTCTGCTGATGAACTGAATGGAAGTGGCATGTTAGTGGGCTGTGTGACAGTCTGGGGAATCTGGCAAAGACTGTGTCTCTGATTGCATTTTGTGACTACTGGCCCTGCCAGGGAGCAGGGGAGTGAAGAGGGAATTAGCTCCAAATGAATGCAAAAAGCTTTTTTAATCATTTACTGGTAAATGGCTAGCCACTGGTTTATAATACTGCCTTTAACAAATATTGAAGTTGATGTAATTGAATTGCAAGTGGTAGATAGCACCAAATCCATTATATTGTAGGGATCAGGTGACATGAGAGCTTACTTACCTCTGAATTCTCTCTGATACCATGTTGTGTCCCTCAACATGTGTTTAAGGGTTCATTGAAAGGTTTTGTTTATCTGGAAAACTTCCAAGCCAACTGTTTTATTTGAATAAATTGTGACTTACTATGTTGTCTCACGAATGGGAAAGTAGCAGTGGTGCTCCCATATGGCAGCCAAAGAATGGTAATCCATTGAAACTGAACTCCCTTTGTTTCCATATATTAAGATATGCTAAGGAAAGATGTGTAAAGGATTTCTACTTATATGGACGCATAATAGTCATCTCTTAAAGGCCAGCTATTAACTTCAAAATTATTGGGGAACAAACCGTCAATTTTCATCTTGACAGTTGTCCACATCACTAAAATTACTAGAAGTAATTTTTTTTCAGAACTTTTCAGAGAAGTCAAGGGTCCAGTGAGTATGGAGAACAAACCACCATCTCTGTTTAGATACAACTTGCTCACGTCAAGGTTGATATACGTTTTCCAATGTATGAGCTTTGCAACAATGAGTATTTAAAATTCCTCTTTCATCTTTGAGTTTTAACACAATGAAGGTATTACATGTGACCATTCTTTGGTCATTGAGAAGGTAAAGGGTGAAATTCTGAAGTCATAGAAGACAATGGCATAACTTGGAATGATATTAGTGTAGCCAGGCCTTTGCCCAGCATTTGTATAAAACCATGCTGGGCAATACAGTCTGGGTTCCCACCTTGTACTGATTTTAGGACTAGTAAGAGGAAGACCTCATTCTGCAGAACTGGCACCCCTCCTGTGCTCTAAATGCACAGTAGCATGATTCCTGTTTTCCTTACAAAATTCAGAGAAGTTTAATTTTCTGGGACTTCAAGTAAATTAATCTTTATTATTATCTCCAAACTTAACACGCTATGGCTGCTCTCTGTGCCAGACCATGCCTTATATATCCTTTTCCTAGTCATAAACAAGGTGAGAGGGTGTTTTTGCAGCACTGGAGAGCTTGGAGATTTCTGTGTAGGAATCCAGGAGTAAAATAGTATAGTTGAAAGCCACATTATTTTCCTGTTGGTCCCTCTATGCCACTGCTGCTGAGGAGGTACAGAGGGAATGTAGGGAAGGTCCATTCAGCAGTATGTATGGCTCCTGCTGGAGTAGTGGTGCCATGTAAAGATGCTAGTGAGTAGTCTGAGATCTGTTACTGGCTCCTGTTACCTATTAAGTGTTTTTGTTTTTTTTTTTTTGTTTTTTTTTTTTTTACCAGATTGGATCTTTCTTTCTCATTATTCCTCAACAGTCACCAGGCTCAGACAAGAATTAACTCTGAAAGCAATAGCAGTTCAAAATTGCTTTCAACAGAGCGTACATTAAGGAAAGTGCTAACTCCTCAGCCTGGCTCTATTTTCATGATTTATTTTTTTCCGTGGCAAAAGATGGTCTAAGCCTTGTTATTAAATAGTATTTGTTAAATAGTATTAATACTTGTTAAATAGTATTAAATAGTATTTGTGGTGGCTCCCCAGAAAGTAGTAATACTATACAGTGTATGCACATAATGGTTCTTGACTACTCAACAGATTTAAAGACTATTACATGCAAGTGGATGTTTCACACATAACTTAGGGGAGGCATCAAAATATGACAGCTTCCAGATGTATGAACCAATCCCTTTGTTTAGGTTACGCACCACAGCTGATGCCTAGAGTGCTGACTGAGCAAAGCAATGGGAGGTTAGTCTGGTTTCCACAATGCCATGTTTATGTTTCATTTGGATTTCTCCTTTAAAACTGATCTCCCTATAACCTGTTAGAGCTACGTCCACTAGGATGCTAGTTTTAATGTTTCTGCCCTTCCCCAGGGGTCAGTGTTGTGGCCTGTCCTCTTTAATATCTTTATCAATGACCTAGATGAGAGGATTGAGTGCACCCTCAGCAAGTTTGCAGATGACACCAAGATGGGAGGAAGAGTTAATCTGCTTGAGGGTAGGGAGGCTCTGCAGAGGAATCTGGACAAGTTGGACCAATGGGCTGAGACCAATTGTATGAGGTTCAACAAGGCCAAGTGCTGGGCCCTGCACTTTGGTCACAACAACCCCATGCAGCGCTACAGGTTTGGGGCAGAGTGACTGGAGAGCTGCACGTCAGAAAAAGATCTGGGGGTGTTGGTCAACAACCAGCTGCACATGAGCCAGCAGTGTGCCCAGGTGGCCAAGAAGGCCAGTGTAGCCAGCAGGACCAGGGAAGTGATCATCCCCCTGTACTCGGCGCTGGTGAGGCTGCACCTCAAACACTGTGTTCAGTTTTGGGCCCCTCACTACAAGGAGGGCATTGAGGCACTGGAGCATGTCCAAAGAAGGGCAATTAAGCTGGTGAAGGGGCTGGAGCACAGACCTTATGAGGAGCGGCTGAGGGAGTTGGGGTTATTTAGCCTGGAGAAGAGGAGGCTCAGGGGAGACCTTACTGCTCTCTACAACTACCTGAAAGGAGGTTGTAGTGAGGCAGGAGTCGGTCTCTTCTCCAGAATAACTATTGATAGGACAAGAGGAATTGACCTCAAATTGCAGCAGGGGAGGTTCTAGTTAGACATTAGGAAGAATTTCTGCATGGAAAGAGTAGTCAAGCATTGGAACAGGCTGCCCAAGGAAGTGGTGGAGTCACTGTCCCTGGCAGTGTTCAAGAAACGTGTAGATGAGGCGCTTAGGGACATGGTTTAGTAGGCATGGTGTTGAAGGGCTTACATTTGGACTTGATGATCTTGAAGGTCCTTTCTAACCATAATGATTGTATGATTCTATGCAAGTGCTTTCCCTCTGGTGTTTAATGGAATATGCTCTCAGCTTGACACTCATTGACTTTTATGCATGACTCCTGTTAACATAACAGTGAATTATGCACTTCAGTCTATGATCACTCAGGTAAAACTGCTTATAAAGTTTTCTGCTCCACAGCTAACTATTAAAATATTCTGATTTGTTAAAGTACTGTTTTGGTTATAGACATTGCAGTATTTTTACTTGTCTGGCTTTTTTTCTCCCGCATGTAGAATAACATTCAATCTTCCAACCTTTGCATAGTGTGTTTTCTCTCTATAGATAAAGATGTGGATATATGTGGTCCTGACTGATCTTTTGGGAGTTCAACAGGAGCTCAAGTGTGGAATTCTACTGAGCAGTTCATTATTCTTTGTCTACCTTGTGTGATTACAGCTGTGCATACATGTTTTTTCCTTTTTTATCTTTAATACATGTTTTGTTCCCTTTTTCTCTAATCTCTCCAGTCTTATACTGTGCAGGAGGTCTTTCCCCGTATGTGTTGGTAACTATCTGGGAAAACCAGAAGAAAACAGTAAACCTGCTTAATGGCTAAGTGACAGTTCTGCAGCAAGTGTAGTCTCCTGTCAAAGTTCAGAAAGATGCACAGCTTTCACTATTACTGATGGATACTACATAAGTTTCTACTGTTGATGCTTTACTTTGGGAGCAGGTTCCTGAGATGGTGCCTCACAGGACAGCCCAGTGATATGAAGTATGATTTCTCTGCACTGAAAATGTGTAATATCTTAAAATAACCATTTTATTTCTCTGCCTGTGCATCAAGAATGGGGAAAAATGTTTTGCACCGGTTTTGCATGATCTATGCTATTTTATTATTCCTCTTGAAATATGCTAAATATGGCTGATGAAGGACAGAATAAGCTATGTTCATCCGGTGATGTTAACTTGGAATGATGTTGGCCCATTGTATATTGCAGGGTTTGACTAGAAATAGGTGGAGTAGGAAAAACAAAAATGCTGAATTCAGAATTTTCAAATATCATATATTTCTCTCGTATAAACCTATTATATAGGTTTGTTAATCCTATAAACCTTTTTTTTTTCCCCTCTTACAGGAAGGTTTAATATCCATAAATACAATTTTCCTGCTATTGTTTTTTTCTGTTATTTTTTTCCAGCATCACTTAAGTTGCTGTAAATGTCCTGAATTTGGGAGTAGTATTTTTTTTTGAGGTAAAAGGCCTTTATAGAAACTGTTGACCATGCATATATTTTGATGTGTAGATGATTTTATTTTTTTTTTTTTAAATGAATGTCTTGGCTGACTCCTACAAAGGTGTTGCTCCTTTAGAGAACTCCATTCCAGTTTCAAATGCACAAGTTATCATTGCATATTTGAAGCATCTATATATTCCTCATGTGCAAGAAAAAGCTGATATTTTAAGACACACGTACAGTGTTTAACATCCATATACCTGAAGTTGGAATCAAGCCCTTGAACTGGAATATGGTCTTCATTTATTATCAGTAAGATAAATTAAAGAAACAGCCAAACAGCCTTATTTTGTTTCTGCTTTTCAGTCAGTAACCAAAAGGTAAGTGCAACAAACTAGAAATGAGCACTGTTAAGTCAACTCCTATGATTCCCCCCCCCGCCAAAAAAAAAAATCCTAAGGGCTTCTAGCCCCTAGCTCAGGGATCCTGCCCACAAATGCTAGATGTATTACACAGTCAAGTGTTGCAATGTAAATCATGTTCTGTGCCATGAGAGCAGGGTGGTCCATCTGCTATTTAAAAAGAAGAAGGAAAAAAAATGTGTGTGGGGGTGGAAGAAATCCATGCACAGTAGTTGTACTGTTATTTGTATTTTTGGCTGTACAGACAGTATTTTGGAGCTGAAAGAGCACAGATAATACTTTGGACTGGCAAATAATAATAACTGAGATGCTAGAGAGCAAAATGTGGCTTGGCTGAGGCTGCTTAATTTAGTTAAACAAGAATGCAATATGCAAAATATTAGAGAAAAGCAAAACTTCACTTTATTGTGAGCAGCGATCTCGTACACATGGACAAAGAATGGGAAGTAGGACAGCAGAGGCATAGGGCTCTCCTTGACCTCACACTGTAATGGAAAAACTGGGTATGTTACTGTACCTTCTGGATATAAACACTGCAGAGATGTTCTTGTTTTAATTAAATAACTCTTGGTGTATATTAAGAATGAATTACCTTCCAACGTGTTTATCTTTGTCAGAGTCAGTAGGGGATATAGGAGGCTTATTTGCACATTTTTCAGTCTTGTATATGAACATGTAATTTAATAACATGTAAAGTAGTTGAAAGGAGATTCCACAAATTTGAACTAAAAGGAAATTTTCAAAGGCAATGCAGTAATCAAATGTACATTTGGGTTATCTCTGACAAACCCCTGAGAAGCTGTAGCTTCCTTAGGTATGTATAGAGGGGAAAGAAGTTATAGAAATTTGTACATAATAAACTGTATTTAAATAGCTATAAGGAATGTAGTCCAAATGCAGATTTTGGTGTAGTCTCCTCAGTGAGATAGCTGTAAGAAAAATAAGCTTTAGGAACTCTTTTAACCTCTCCATTCCCACTGACCATATGATAATATAATAAAACCCACCCATTGCAACTTTAAATTCTTTTTCTATAATGGCAAAAAAAGTGTAGAGTTTACTAAAAATATATGTTTTCCTGGATGGTGTTTCTTCTGCATTTGTTCTGACTGTCCACTTGAGCATGATTTTGATTTGATTTCACTTAAAATCATGTTACTCTACTGACTTTTTGAGGGGAAATTATAAAAGAAGCTCTTGCTGTTTAGAAAACAATGCTCTTTAAGAGGCAAATAATAGAAAATATAATGTTATGGTGCAAGTTATTAAGTTTGAGAAACAAAACAAAAATGTTTGCTATGACTTCTAACTGTAGATAAAAGCTAGCTACTTGAGAGAATTGTGATCATGCCTAAACATCTATTAACTGCTCTTTCTAGAGATTTGGAGAAATAGGATGACCTATTTTATTTTAAGTAGGCTACAGTTTCACATGGCTTGCAAAAGAAATTTTTCTCTCTTTTTGTTTCCCAGGCCAATTGATTTATCATTTTGCTTGCAAGCAGACTTAGAATGTTAGGGCAGGAACACACACTTTTCTCATAACTTTTTTCTTGCGTATGGAAACCAGTTGACTTGACTAAACTTCTCTGTGGTTTGAATGAAGCCAGCAATGTGGAAAAATCTTGCCATTCAGGAGTGTCTGAATGTACATTTCAGCCATGCAGTAAGCTGTTTTGGTAGGCAGTGGACTGCTAAATACAACCATTTTTTTTTTCCACAGCAGAGTTAGACAGGTGATTAGCATAATTAGCACAGAGTAGGCTATACATATGGTAATGTTAAGTGTGTAAATGCGGTGTAAAATTTATGTCAGGATCAACAGGGCTGTATGAAAGTATTGTGTTACACCTGCAGGTCAAAGTCTCCATTGCTTTTACCTCCTTTTCTCTTGTTGGTGAATGTGCTAAACAGAAGAGAAAAACAGAAATATAACAGATAAGGCTTTGATTGAACAGCCTAGTTCTGTGCAAGAGGGACTGCTCTCTGAGAGAGAGGGGGGAAAAATAACTCAAACTACACACACGCACACAAAAGTCCCCCTCTTTCACTATAGATGTTGTTTTGCATCACACAGCCTACAAGTGTGTTGCTGTGTCTGAGCTTTGTCATTATGACTAGGGGAGGGGAATCTTTGAGGGAAAAGGTAAGAGTTTGCTAATTGTGCTTTAAGGAACAAAAACAAACTTGAATTCAGCTTCTTATTGTATTCCAACCCCTATTTTATTTTAACATCTCTGTTACTTATTGCACTTAAGGGGACTGGGAATTAAAAAGTCTTGAAGGTGACAGAATTGAATGTAATAAAATCTCAACAGTGCAACAATCTTCAAACTGCATGAGTGCTTTTAGAATAAGTGTCAAAAGTTCCTCTGTTGTTTTGTGTGGGTTGCTACACTTATTTCCCAGGCTTCTCCTATCTCTTAAACTACTAAATTCTTTATAAATTAAAAATGACTAATACAGGTTTCTTGTTTTAAAGGAACACAGTGTTGAAGTGTACACATATTTTTCAACAGCTGATGGGGAAATCTGTAAATCACTTTGTTGCTGTCAAGTGTTCATTCATATATTTCACATTTGCAACTTTTTTCTTTTGTATTTTTTGTAGTTGGCTATAAGAAGTGGTGGTGCTGACAGACTATAGTTCACACCACACTGACCTTGTGATGAAACTTCCTCACAGCCACAGGGGATCCTTATGAAACAACCCTTAATCCTGATCGCAACAAAATCATGAAAGTGGCTCCCAGTGATATGTGTTTCCCTGCACAGATGCAGCAAGAAGGAACAATGCTGGAAATAAATCAGTGTAGCATGATGCTCCTCACGGGCTGGGGGACCCTCCATGTGAAGCTGGGGCTATCCATTGTGTTCAGCCCCATGCGGCCTCAAGCAGGAAGCCGGTGAAAGGCAGCTGGACTGTGTGCGAGCAGGACCAGCAGCCCTGCAGAATGCTGGCAAAGGAACTCAGGTTAATGTTATGCAGCAGGCCAAATGCTCTGCTCCGTCAGAGCACTGCACTGTCAGCCCTCATCTTGTCTTGTGGGGGGCTTCAGGTGGTCTCTGCCAATTGCATGGAACTCGAGTTAATAAAGTCGATGGTAGCCTTGTGTGTGCTCTCCACCAGCAGCACATCTCCTCTTCCTCCAGCTTAGAGAGTTCTGTATTTAAAGGGAGAACAGACTGTTTTTGCAAAGTGGGGGCATTTGTGGAAAACTAAAACTGTCAAAATGATCAAGCTAGCTGTAAGCAGAAAGAAATGATTGTATTGTGGGATTGGTTTGTTCATTCGTTTAACTTTCTTTCCTAGTCCTTTGTGTTTTAGAATAAACTTGGCCATGTGGTCACACACTTGGTGTATCTGACAGGAATTTCTGAGTGCATTCTGCACAAAGTCAAATGTGCTCATTACTGCTTGGTGCAATTAGTGAGCAAACTATGAAAAATGGGCCTCTTGACAGGTCTTGGGAGAGCATAGAATGCTTAAGATTGGAAGGGACCATCTAGCCAATTCCTAATCCGCCTCACTGTCCACTCATCTATCCCACACTTCCGGAGCTTTCCCAAGAGGGTGTTGTGAGGGACATTGTCAAAAGCCTTGATGGTGGCCAGTAAGAAATATTGAGATGGGGGAAGTTGTGACAGGCAGTAGGTTTGGTGTTGGGGGGAGGAGTGGGGGTGTTGACATGACCTGATTGTGTTCAACAGTGAGAGCAGTTCTGCTTCAGTGCAAAGCCATTCAGAAGGAAGCTGCTTAGGCAATAACAGATAGTACAGCAAGTAGCTGGTAGGGAACATTTGAAAGAAAATGTACGCTGTTACATAACATGTTCATTCCTTTCATTTTTTTTCTATGTGTTAGTTTTGCTGCTTCCTAAAAACTCAGTTTAGGAAATGGTATCCCCTAAAAGGTTCTGGATGAAGAGTTCATTCTGACTGTTTTCTGTTTATTAAAAAAAAAGTGTATTCAAATTTTGTGCTACTTCATGTACAGATTATATTTGTACTGTCCTAGGAGTACAGATGAAAAGACTTAAAAATGTGGCTTTTAACCACACAGAAAAAAAAATTACATATTTGAGGAAAGGGCACTGAGAGGTTAAATGAAAAGTTGGGTCTAGAGGAAAGCTGACTGCTGTGGAACAACACAGCAAATTGTTTTCAACATATTACCCCATAGAAGCTCTTAAGTTAAAGTAACTTAAAACAATTATATTCAACTGTTTTAAAAACATCAGGTTTAGACCTGGAAGCCCTTTATATACTCTTCTCAGTAGAACTCCTGGAAACCTCTGTCATTTTTAGTATGATTGAAGGTTTAGACCTGTTAAGAATACGTGAATGTTTTCTTAAATTATTGAAAAGTAAAAAAATTCAGCTTTGTTCCTCAGCTGGTGTAAATTGTCATAGAACCATGAGAGTTTACAATAGTCTACACTGGCTGTAGATATTCTTCCTGATTTCTAGGAAGAAACGGAGTCTCAAGTCCTTTATTTCTCTGATGCTTCAGTCAGAAAATTCTATAGTTAGGCTTCTCCACCAAAAACCTGTGGCTCAACTCTGACCTGAAGGGATTACCTCTTGGAAGGAAAGGATGGTTCACTCTATGTCTATTCATTTCTCAGTCTCTTTGTTGAAATAGTCAACAAGGATAGCAATTATGATGGTGGCTTTCTAGAATATGGACACATGCCCATTAGGAAATGGACTGAGACCACTATCTCATTTCACATAAGCTACTGAACAGCTGTCAGGTAGTAAACAACTTGTGGTTACTATTGTTCCTGGCTAGATTAGAACCAGTGACTCAGAGGTGAATGACTCATATCCTGTTACCAAGAACATGCGTCTCAGCTCAGTAAGCAGCTACTGAATTTTGTTTAATTAATTAATATTACAGTATCCATTTGCATGCTAGGGAGGGAAATGGTGTAGTGCAGGCTATCTTAACGTGGGCAGGCACAACCTTTGCCATTACACGTCAACTATACAAATGTGGATATGTGTACTAAGTGGAGTAAATGCCTTGCAGGAGAACCTAAATGCAGCATGAAATTTCTGACTGTCCTTAGTCCAGTGCTAGAATAAATCATGTTTAATTGCATGCTGACAGTTATTATTTATCATTGAGTTGTTGCACAGCCCTCTGAATGACACTGATTGCATACTATTATGTTTTGAGTCCTGTAGCACATAATTTCTGACTTTTTTTTTTCTTTGATAGCTCCATTTCAGACCCGCCCTATTAAGTATTTTGCCTAATGAAATCAATGAGCAGAAAAATCAGTGCAGGTAGCAAAAACTATTTATAGCATAACCCTGGGGGAATTCAGAGATCTATCCTTAGCATTGTTAGAAAATCAGAATATGTGTGATGGTGTATTACAATCAATAGTTAACAAATTCAGACACTGCCCATGTAAACCAAAACCAACTCTGATGACTCTACAAGTAACAGTATTTTAAAAGCTTTAAGAAATAGATATACCAACCAGTCCCATTTCTTGTACTGAATAACCTTAAATTTCAATCAAAAAGTGTTTTGCAAGTTTTCCAGAGTAACAGTTTTACCTCTGTACTCTGCCAGTAGTGCTAGAGAGAGCATTGTTTAAAATAATTCTGAGGAAGGTTCTGTCTTACCTGCTCCCCTGTTAGGAAGAATCAGGGCACATGGTGTGTGTGCAGAAAAGCTGTATCTGTTGCGGATAAAGAACATGATGAGCAGCATACTTGAGCTCAGACATCCAAGAGAACACAAATCCAGAACTTCCATGGTAATGAAGGGTAGGTTTAAATCAAAAGGCCATTATTTTCCGATGCCCAACAAGAAACAGGGTAATCTTCATACCCGCCAGAGAACTTCAATTCTTCTATCTTTTTTTTTTTTTTAATGTCATTTCAATCTTGTATGATTAGTACTTCATTGCTATGTTTTGTTGTCATGAGGTGTGTGCTCCTTTATTAATGAAAATGTAAATTGTCACTGGTGACCTTAGAGACTGCGTTCTGCTATGTGACAGGTCACATTTTTCTTGTCCTGGTGCACATTTAAGACAGGGAGCTAAAGCTATGGCTGGATGCCTTATCCACATACCATTGTAATGGAATGAAGTTGGTTTCATCAATGTATATATGCAATAGAAATGGCATGGGAACAGTACAAAGAGAGACTAAGTGAGAAAGAGAAGTAGGAGCAAGCCCTTAGGAGCAGTCAAAATTGAGGGAAATGCACTATATGGGAGACTGTAGAGAGACTGAATAAGGGAAACCCTGGTTACAGGCCCAGCAGGGAGAAGGTGATGGAGAGGAGGTAAGCAGCCCGCAGCTTCCCCCAAGTACTCACCCATTGTGGGATGCTGTAGGTGATGTGGCATATGAGAGCCTGGGTAGTCCCCTTGCAAATCTGGGTTGTGTTTGTCTTTCTCTGCACACTGCTGCTTTTTTTTTTTTTTTTGATGCATTAATAAAGGGTAAGTCTCAGGTGATCCTCTTGGTGTGTGTTACTCTGCTTTTATATGTTAATCAAGTCATGGAGGGCTTTTTAATTCCTCTCTAGTCCTGTTCTGGTGCTAACACATATTGCAGATGTTGTTCTTACTGGATATTGCTCAAGCAGTAATGGAAGTATGCAAGGGGCCTGATCTCCATGCCAGATTTATGAAAATGGTATCTTTTGGAAGGATGAAAAGAAAATCATAGAATCATTATTGGTGGAAAAGACCTTTAATATCATCGAGTCCAACCATAAGCCCTTCAACACCATGTCTGCTAAACCATGTCCATAAGTGCCTCATCTACACATTTCTTGAACACTGCCAGAGACGGTGCCTCCACCACTTCCCTGGGCAGCCTGTTCCAATGCTTGACCACTCTTTCCATGTAGAAATTCTTCCTAATGTCTAACATGGACCTCCCCTGCCGCAACTTGAGGCCATTTCCTCTTGTTCCATCAGCACTTATTCTGGAGAAGAGATCGACCCCTGCCCCACTACAACCTCCTTCCAGGTAGTTGTAGAGAGCGATAAGGTGTCCCCTGAGCCTCCTCTTCTCTAGCTTAAGTAACCCCAACTCATTCAGCCACTCCTCATAAGGTCTATGCTCCAGCCCCTTCACCACCTTTGTTGCCCTTCTTTTGACATGCTCTAGCACCTCCATGTCCTTCTTGTAGTGAGGGGTCCAAAACTGAACACAGTATTCAAGGTGTGACCTCACCAGCGCTGAGTACAGGGGGACAATCACTTCCCTGGTCATTCTGGCTGCACTGTTCCTGATACAAGCCAGGAGGCTATTGGCCTTGGCCACCTGCGCACACTGCTGGCTCATGTGCAGCCAGCTGTCAACTAATACCCCCAGATCCTTTTCTGCCACATAGCTCTCCAGTCACGCTGCCCCAAGCCGATAGCGTTGCATGGGGTTGTTGTGACTGAAGTGCAGGACCTAGCATTTGACTTTATTGATCCTCATACAGTTGTCCTCAGCCCATCGATCCAACCTCTCCAGATCCCCCTGTAGAGCTTCCCTACCCTCAAACAGATCAACTCTTCCTCCCATCGGTGTCATCTGCAAACTTGCTGAGGGTGCCCTCAATCCCCTCATCCAGATCATGGATAAATCTATTACAGAGAATGGGCCCCAAAACTGACCCCTGGGGAACACTGCTTGTGACAAGTCGCTAACTGGATTTACCTCCATTCACCACCACTCTCTGAGCCCGGCCATCCAGCAGGTTTCTCATGCAGCGAAGAGTACACCTGTCTAAGCCATGAGCTGCCAGCTTCTCCAGGAGAAGGCAGTGGGAGACAGTGTCTAAGGCCTTACTGAAGTCCAAGTAGATCGCATCCACAGCCTTTACCTCATCCACCCTTGGCCCCATAGACTTGTGGGTGTCCAAGTGGAGTAGCAGGTCACTGTTTCCTCCTGGATTATGGGAGGTTTCTTCTGCTCTCCATAGGTATCCTCCATGTCAGGGGGGCAAGTACCTTGAGGATAACTGATCAGGATGTTAAAAGACCGAGGCAAAGAAGGCATTAAGTACCTCAGCCTTATCCTCATCCTTGGTGACAATGTTCCCTGCCGCATCCAATGAAGGATGGAGATTCTCCGATGTCCTCCTCTTCTTGTTAATGTATTTGTAGAAACATTTTTTGTTGTCTTTTACAGCAGTGGTCAGATTGAGTTCCATCTGAACTTTTGCCTTTCTAATTTCTTCCCTACATAACCTAGCGACTTCCTTGTACTCTTCCTGAGTTGCCTGCCCCTTCTTCCAAAGATGATACACCCTCCTTTTTCCCCGAGTCTCAGCAATAGTTCCCTATTCAGCCAGGTCGGTCTTCTTCCCCTCCAGCTCATCTTTCAGCATGCAGGGACGGCATGCTCCTGCGCCTTCAAGATTTCCTTCCTGAGAAAAGTCCAGCTTTCCTGGACCCCTTTGCTCTTCAGGACTGTCTCCCAAGGGACTCTCCCAACCGATGTCCTAAACAGTCCAAATTCTGCCCTCCAGAAGTCCAATGAAGCGGTTTTGCTGATGCCCCTCCTGACTTCTCCGAGAATTGAAAACTCTATCATTTCATGGTCACTATGCCCAAGATGGCCCCCAACCACATCTCCCACCAGTCCTTCTCTGTTGGCAAAGAGCAAGTCCAGAGGGGCTTCTCCCTTCATAGGCTCACTTACTAGCTGTGATATCTTCCATGTACTCCACAAACCTCCTAGATTGTGTCCTATATTGTATTTCCAAAAAACATCTGGTAGGTTGAAGTCTCCCACAAGAACAAGGGCTACCAATCATGAGATTTCTGCCAGCTGCTTGTAGAAGGCCTCGTCTGTCTCTTCATCCTGGTTGGGTGGCCTATAGCAGACTCCCACTGGGATATGAGCATTGTTGGCCTTCCCCCTGATCCTGACCCATAAACACTCATCACCCACTTGGAGCTCCAAGCAATCAAAGCCCTCCCCACCTACTACTACATGGACATATACTACATATACATCTATGTATCATCTAGTACATATACATACTACTCATACATCACTGCCCCACTTCCTTTCCTTCTTTGCCTGTCCCTTCTGAAAAGCCTGTAGCCATCCATTGCAGCACTCCAATCATGACAGTGGTCCCACCATGTTTCAGTGATGGCAACAATGTCATAGTTTTCCTGATGCACCATAGTCTCTAGCTCCTCCTGTTTGTTGTTCATGCTGCCTGCATTGGTGTAGATGCACTTCAGTTGGGCTGCTAAGCTCTCCCTCAACCCTGGCATGCTGCCCCTAGGCTCATTGCTAGCAATCCCTGTTTTATCCCCCTCCCCCTTCATATTGCGAAGTGTGAGCTGCCCATGACTATTAGAAGTATGACTTCAGTGCCTTGAGTTGTTCATATAAAAATGTTGAACCAGAATGCTCTAATGATGCATGTTTACAGTACTGTAAAAATGAAAAATGTACTCTTTCAAACAAAGTGGAAGTATACTGGTTGATTTTATTTATTTACTTACTTATTCTTCCTCAAATGCTCAAATGGAAACATCCAGTGGAGGGAGGTTCTCCTGAACACTTTGCTCCGTTCAGACAGTTCAAACTGTTCATACAAAAATTGAAGCTCCAAATCCAGTAGGTACTGATGGAAGTTTGTTTTTGATTTCTCAAGGTCTGTCCTCCACAGAATTACAGAATGGTTAAGGTTGGAAGGCACCTCTAGAGATCATCTAGTCCAACCCCCCTGCTCAAGCAGGGACACCTAGAGCACGTTGCACAGGGTGGCGTCCAGGTGGGTTTTGAAGACCTCCAGAGAGGGAGACTCTACAACCTCTCTGGGCAACCTCTTCCAGGGCTCTGTCACCCTCACAGTAAAGAAGTTCTTCCTCATATGGAGATTGAACTTCCTGTGNGTCCCTACATTCTCCCCTCAGTTATTTGTGCATGTTGATCAGATCTCCTCTCAACCTTCTCTTTTGCAGGCTAAACAGGTCCAGCTCACTTAGTCTTTCCTTATATGATAGATGCTCCAGTCCCTTAATCATCTTTGTCGCTCTACGCTGGACCCTCTCTAGAAGCTCCCTCTTGTCCTGGGGAGTCCAGAACTGCACCCAGTACTCCAGGTGTGACCTCACCAGAGCTGAGCAGAGGGGCAGGATCTCCTCCCTCGACCTGCTGGCAACACTCCTCCTGATGCAGGCCAGGATCCCATTGGCCTTCTTGGCCATGAGGGCACATTGCTACCTCATGGCTAACTTCTTGTCAACCAGGACTCCCAAATCCCTCTCTGCGGAGCTGCTTTCCAGCATGTCAACCCCTAATCTGTACTGGTGCCTGGGGTTATTCCTCCCCAGGCGCAGGACCCTGCACTTGTCCTTGTTGAACCTCAGGAGGTTCCTCTTTGCCCGACTCTCCAACCTGTCTAGGTCCCTCTGAATGACAGCACAGCCCTCGGGAGTGTTGGCCACTCCACTCTGTTTGGTATCATCTGCAAACTTGCTGAGGGTGCACTCTGTGCCCTCATCCAAGTCATTGATGAACAAGTTGAACAGCACTGGGCCCAGTACTGACCCCTAGGGGACACCACTGGCCACAGGCCTCCAACTAGACTTGGCCCCATTTATCATAACCCTCTGAGCTCTGCCATCCATCCAGTTCTTGATCCACCCCACTGTCCACTCATCTAATCCACAGTTTCAGAGCTTTCCTATGAGGATGTTATGGGAGAGAGTGTCGAAAGCTTTGCTGAAGTCAAGGTAGACAACATTCACTGCTCTCCCCTCATCTGTCCAGCCCATCATCACTTACTAGAGAAATCGTCTTCTTTTTTACTCAAGATTTTTTTTTTAAGAGAGAGGCTTGCTCTCTAGAAAGCTATTTGTTATGCAATCACATAAAAGGTAGCTATTGGATGGTTAATAAAGACAGCATTTATATCTGGAACAATAACAAAATCTCAGGCTATATGCTGCAATTCCAGTAATTTTCAATGGAGCATTCTAAGATATCCAGAAAAAGAAATGCTTCATGCCTTTTGAATAACTGGACAGCAAATTATTGAGCCATGATTTTTGGCTATCATTCATTGCCTGATTTGGGATCAGGATCTTCTAGTGTAGGAAGGTCAAATGTATTCCTAAAATTATCCTTTACAGAAAGGACTGTAGTTTCTAGTAGCAGGTTCTAGAGTTCTTTATAAGCATGGTAATGTAATAGCATGCAAATATTGAATGCTATTTTTTAGGAAGTTTGTACAGATAAGAGTGACATTTAAGGTAGAAATGAGTGCATGAACAGAATGATCCAATGACTTAAAAATTGTTACCAAGTCAGTGGAAATCTGAGTCAGAAATCGTACCAATGAAAATAAAGCAAGTTTCACACTTTTGTTATTGGGGAAGGTGCACCAGTGTTGTGAAAATTTATACTAGAGGTGAGCAGTTTTGGTTTTCTGAGTGCTTCTCACTTAAGATGCACCAAAGGATTTTATCATGTGATGAGAGATGCTGGGACTGAGACACAAATGCTTGGTAATGGATATAGAGCCTTTCACCTTTAGGTCATGGGTTCAGATCTTCCTCAAGTTAAGGATGACTAAAACTTCTTACAACCCGACAACTGTTCATTGCATGTGGGAGAGACATGCTGGTTTACAGATAGTTCTTAGTAATCTGGTGTCTGTATTGACATTTAGACACTTTCTGCAGGCCCTTGAGAAGGGCAAAAGATTTAGTACGTTAACCAGCTTCCATTTCACCCAAGAAAGAAGTTCAGAAGGTGCAGTAATGTGTTTGGAGATTCACTGGCTCAGTTTGGCTCTCTTGTGTGCTGGCAAAGAACTGAGAGGGGAGTTGTGGTTGTCCTGCATCGGAGGAAAAAGGACTTCCCTTTTCTCTATAAAAGCCACTCAGGAGCTTTTAACAAGGACTAATATTCATCAATAAAGATGCTGGCAGTAAAACTGTCTTATGTTGAACACGAGCCTTGATACACATTTTTGATCATTTGAAACTGATATATTGAGGAATGGTGCTGGGGGACACTGATGTTATTACTTTGACTTGATTTATTTTTTCTCTTGTTAGCTTAATTTTACAGGGGGCATAGCATCTTCTTTCCACTAGACAGCCACCCAAAATCTGATGACACCACTAAAAGGGTAGTGTACAAACTGCTGTGTTATATTGCCACTGGCCATGAGTCCATGTACTGATCTGTTATTTAAATAAACATTCTGGCTTGTGGACAGGAGTGCCACCAACTCAGCTATCTAGGCACTAAATCGTAAGGAATCATGTAATACAGGGCTAGAATGCCATCAAGTGGCTTCTGATATATCTGGAGAGTGTTGTGCAGACTTTGTCACTAGAATATTGGCATGGAATAGCTCTGTCTGTCTTCAGTGTGGAAGGAGATGGGAAGTGCTGGTACTCTATGCCATACATACACTTTAAAAGTCAGTAGCATTTTATTTGTTAAAATATTGTCTCCAAATATACAAAAACAGAATCCAAAAAGAAAAACCACAAAAGACCATCTCTTTGGTTGATAACAGTTTCTATTGCATCAGTTGCCCTGTAGTGTAGGAATCTTCTGATGAATATACTATGTATATATTGTTTATATTGTTTTTCTTATAAGTGTAAGGAATGACATTCTGTGGAACGTATGTGTTGAGCCTGGTTGTGGAGGCATTGATGAGCAGGGACTCAAGGTTATGAACCAGGAGCACTTTATTATAGCTACAAGCCGATATATATACCCCCCAAGCATGCATAGTTCCTGTGCTGTTCACGCGCTTCCTTTCCCCCCCCCGCCATCAGCCAATCCCTTGACTCTGTTGTTATCTGAGTCCAATTCTGTTAATGGTCATAAGGGAGCCAATCAGAGACCGACGCGTCCAGAATCTGTTCCTGTTTTTCTGGTTGCTAATCTGCTACTCAGCATATCCATGTCCTAGAGTAACCCAGAGCCCTTTGACCTACTTTTACAGTGCCCCACATCTCCCCTTTTGTTTTCTAGCACCAGGAGTAGTTAAGGACCCAAAACACAATAGCCAAGGAGCGGGCTTCGGCAACACTGCAAAACCTCCCAAGAGTTCAGCAACTTCTTCTTTCTCCCCTTTGACAGTGCTGACTAAATTCACATTCACTAAAGTGTTATTGAACATTTCTGCAAGTACAGAATATTCTTAAGCACAAAGAGGCTCAAAAGACATCTGGGGAGCCAGATGGTAATAGGAGCAACATGAGATAAATTGTCTCAAACATTAACATGATTTGTTCTTTTTTTAATGCAATTTTTGGTTGTCCAAAATTGGAACAATGGCAGTAAAGATCTGTAGATGTGGGTACATTGAATATTTAACTCTGCTAATGAGTTTCAGAGTTAAATCGAAAATATGTGGGCTGAGGATGCCAAGCAAAGAGGAGGAGAGGTAGAGATCTGTGATGGATTCTTTCCTCACTTTTTTATGGATTACACTAACAGCATATGTCCTAAAGCAACCTTAACAGTGAATTGAATGCATTCTTTTGTAACACTTCAAAGAAGATACAAATAAAATTTTAAGTTCTCACAGAGGAAAAAAAAACCTATAAAGATCACTTTTTTTAATGAGGGCTTATTTTAAAGAATACAACTCTAGCAAAAGAAAATGTTTTCAGATATGGTTTAATAAGAGATGGTGCAATAGTGCAAAGAAAATTAATTTTGGTATAGAAAGCACATGCATCCTGATTTATACATAGCAGAGCAACACTAATAGTCTTATAAAGTCAGTCTGGCTTATGTGTTCATTAATTTAGTTTGTTCTTTCGATCTGCATTGTATGGAGAAAGGAAAAAAAGAGTAAATCTCCTCTGTACAGAATACAATTTAAAAGTAAGTATATGAAGCTGACAGATCTTCTGGTGACCACAAACCTATAGAACAATAATTTAAGCAATATTTTCCTGAGGGTGTAATATCTTCAGTCATTCTTTGACATTAAGGTGAGCACTTACCAAATAAACTGAAATTAAAAGACTTAGGGGAGTGAGCCAAACTCTAAATGTATTCATATTTCTGTTCATTTCCTCTCTACTTCTCTTCCTCAAATTTCAATATTATACTGAAAAGAGGTTGTGGCAGATTTTAATCACATAGATCATAACTAGAATATCTAATCTGAACTTTTTCATATCATGAGAGAATTGGATTGGATCCCTAGTTTCTTACCAGCCCCTTCAGTACCGGTATAAATATTGGTGGTTCAAGTGTTACACAGTATTTGCATTTATCATGTTTAGTGCTTTCTTATGCAGTGATCTCTAATCATATCACTCTTTAATTAATTAAAGAAGGTATATACTTCCCCTGAGGTGGGAATTTATGGGAATCACTTCATACGAGCTTGGAAAAAATCATTTTTCATTTGGAATATGACATGAATGAAATACAGCATATCTGCTCAGGAAGAAATTAAAAATTAGTATTTCAGCCCTTTGAAACTGAATGGTTATGGCAAAATGGGCAAGGATTTTGACCAAATCACTATAATCAATCCCTGTTTTTGCATAATATACTATTGGAACATTGTTAGAAATTCAGTATATGGTCAACAGTAAAGTTCCTCTGACTTAAGGGAGACAGGATTTAATTCTGTTTTACAACTGATCCAAAGAACTGATTTCTCCCTGAACGTCCAGCTTTTGTGTGTTTTTCAAGGCTTACTTTGTTTCCTTCATGAGCCAATGGAAAGAGCACAAAAGCAGATTACTGAGAATAACTGCTTCTAGGCTGTTCCAAAACAGCTCCCATTTATGCAGATTTTTCAGACAAGAATCTCAAATGCTTTGTAGCTATGGATAAAACCCCACACCACTCTTAAAGCATACCAGGACAGGCTAACACTTGAACTTCCTATCAATCCTGACCAGAAATGAACTCATCCTGAGATAGCTCTAGAAGGGCACAAGCATGCAAAACAGTAGTTTCGCTGCTGCTGGATGCTATGCTTCTTATGTTCAACAAAGAAGCTGCCCATCATATATAAAAGATAATAACTTTCTGAAGTCCACTCATAACTTTTACAATAACTTTTTAACTTTAATTTTTGACTGTTGCTACCTATGTTCAGTGCTTTTTTCTAAGTTTAACCCTAAGTTTATCAAGTTAGGCTGCCTAAATTGGAGGCATCTGCATGAATAAATTAAAAATAATAAATTTTATGTCAGATAGGTAAGGAGCTATTCTAATCTCCCAGACCCTTTGCTCCAATCAGTAGGTACACCTTCTCCCTGTTAGATATCTAAGGTCAAAATTTCATTATGTCAGAATTCTGTTTCTTGCCCAGGTCTTGTGGAAACAAGGGATAAGCTCTTATGCATCCCTTGGGTATTCAACACTGGCAAGAAGTCATCAAAGATGCTAATGACAATTCAAGCATGATTTATTAGTTTCTTTAAGCTTTAAAAAACACATGAATAGAAGCAGAATATAAAACTGCAGTGACTAAATAATCAGAGATGACTGGTAGAGCATGCAGGAGCTTTTTGTTCAGTCAGTTGTTTCATGGTTAAAAAATATACAGATCCTGTCTATATAGCTTCTGCCTACCACCACTCAGAATTGTGATTATCTTGTTGGTACTGCAGCTCAGTACTATCCTTATTTGCTTTGCAAGATGATGAACAGAGTAAACATTTTCAAAGGAAATACCTTCTCCAATCATTTACAAGATTAATTGTGCAACCAGATCTTCATACAGTGCTCAAGTCACTGTCACTATCTGTGCTTTTACCCTGCTCATTACACTGCTAACAGTCTTGATATTATGCTTTATAAAGCAGGTAAAAATGCACCCCTGGCTCTACAAGTGCTACAGTTTGAGTCTTCATCGCAGAGAAACCCTTTTGTAACAAAGTCTATTTTGACTGAGGGGCAATTTACCAAACACAAGACTCAGAGGAGAAAACACCAAAGAAAATTTGTTATGTGAATTGTGAGTTTGAGGATTCAGAAATTGTATAACTTTTAAATTTGCTAGCTATTCCCTTATGTAGCATATGGTACTCTTTGTACCACAAACCTGTTTTCAGTACAAAAACAGAGAAAACACAGTAGCAACAAACTAAGCAGTGATATCAATACCCCTGCCATCCCCATGAAAAAGATCCCAAAGAAGCTCTGATGCTTACCAATCAACTTAACTTTCCTCAACACAAAAGGTCTTTGAAAGTGTCTTCCCTTCAAACTACTACCAGGTGACCTTTCTGGACCCCCGTACAATCAGAGTTCAAAGTTAACAGCAGCTCTTCTGCATAGAGACAAGATTTAGTTAAAATCAATGGGGAAATTGCGGTGGCACTGTGTCACAAGGAGAACAGCAATCTCACAGGTAAGCAAATGATCCAACGGGACAGGATAGAATCAGAGGTTATGTATCTACAAAACTGGTATGTATAAACATCCTCGTCACTGAAGAGGGGAAATCATAATGAGAAAATAAACATTTGAGCTTTTGACAGGCAACATAGCTTTTCTCAAAAGGCATAACAGCTACTGCTGAAAATGATAACACATTTAATATCTTCCTGAATATCATATAAATTACTCATCATATAAATGTACATCATATGCATAGGGCATATTAATTGCTTATTACTAATTAATCATTACTTAACTCATATTAATTACTCATTTTATATATATATTTAGATATGCATCATGTATATGTATGTAGCACTCTGCATACATAACTGAGGTATTTACTCCCTGCCCCCTTTATATTCAACAGGGAGATACAGGAACATTTTGGGTTCAAGTTATCTGAGCTTCTCCTACTTCAGTTATGTTGTAGAAATACTTATTTCTTACCATCTCTTGCTTCACATCTAATTCCACTTCACATGGATGCATATCTGGACTAACATCACTTTCAAAAATACAGAGTGGATAAAGCAATTATTTATGGCCTGAAACACACAAACAGTAGGGTTTAATGAACTAGGAGGACAAGTATGCATACACTCAGCACCCCAAGAAGGCAGCTGATGAGTCTGCTGGGCAGATAGCACAAGCCAGGGCAGATGGGCCAGAGTGGTGACCTTCTCCGGTCACCTGTCTGTCCACAGAGACCTTGAGTAGATCTAAAAGTTCACATAAGGTTTCCTGCATTACTTTTGAGAAAGATTCTAAAGCTTTTCCTCTTTTTCATCTGGAACATTTGCCAGCGCTTCGAAGAATATTTCCCGCGATTGTACCAGGGTCTCTGGTGGACAACGTCCCTGCACCTGGGGTTGCTGATATATTCCTTCTCCTAACAACATATCAGTATTAACCCCTCACAGGACCTGATCTTGAGACACTAAGTTATCCAAAGATTTTAGGTTAGCCAACTTGCGCACTTCTTGTAGCACAATTGCCTGTTGCACTGGCGTTAATATTAAATGAATCAGCATTTTGAAATCATGAGCAATCAGCCAATTGTCTTCTGAAGTTACTGGGTACGCACTTATTCCTCGTTCTGCTGCTTTTCCCACATCAACCTCACCGGCCCACAATGCCTTGCACCTAACCTTCGCCCACGGATTTTTGTTTTCTTCCTTTTTATTATCCGCACTCAGTTCCACAGGTGGTGACACCACAACCTCCTTCGGTTCATAATCCGGAGGAGGTGGTGGGGACATATACCAGCCTGATCCTGGTGCTGGCTTGGGCTTTGGATAGCAATCCTCAGGATGCAAAGGTGGCAGTTTTGAATCTCCTTGCAGGGATGATGGGGGAGCAGTTGCCTCTATCCCTGTTTTTGATGTACCTTCATATTTTCGCAATGCCTCATATACAATGTGCCATGGGCGTAACATTGATGAGGGTGTTAAATCCCCTCAGGTAGCCCAATCCCACAAGACTACACTCAACCCGTCCCAAGCCTTGGGATCATATATTGTTGCCTCACTCAAAGTGTTACAATTCTCCAATCCCCAGTTTAAGAGACGGATCAAATCCCCGGCCTGGATCTCCTTTCCTCTCCTGAATTTATCCAGAATGTGCTGCATAACCTGCAGCGCCCTTTCCTGCTCTTTGGTCATGGATCCCTCCATGGTTCTCGACAGCTAGGCTCCTATCCTGCAGACTTCTCTGATGGTAACTAGAGCTTCTATTGTTACCGGTTGTGATCACAAGACGTTGTCCCCCGTCCATCCTGTTGAACTTGCTCCACCGTATGATCTTCCCCGATTGCCTATTCGAGTCCCTGTTTGGGTGCCATTTGTGGAGACATTGATGAGCAGGGACTCAAGGTTATGAACCAGGAGCACTTTATTATAGCTACAAGCCGATATATATACCCCCCAAGCATGCATAGTTCCCGTGCTGTTCACGCGCTTCCTTTCCCCCCGCCATCAGCCAATCCCTTGACTCTGTTGTTATCTGGGTCCAATTCTGTTAATGGTCATAAGGGAGCCAATCAGAGACCGACGCGTCCAGAATCTGTTCCTGTTTTTCTGGTTGCTAATCTGCTACTCAGCATATCCATGTCCTAGAGTAACCCAGAGCCCTTTGACCTACTTTTACAGTGCCCCACACCTGGTATTGTTTATCTTCAATACACAATGAGGCAAAAGGCTTCAGGTACATTTCAGTGATGCTTTTAGGGGTCTTTCCTTAGGGTTTGGTATCACTTGTGGACACCTTAAAATAAATAAAATCACAACAAGAGTGCCTGCATAATAAAAGTGCTTATGCAGTTGATTGTAGAGACTTAAGATCCTTGAGCATGACAGTCCCCAATGGATGATTATTTTTGTAAAATTTCAGTTAAAATAAGTGAAACATATAACTGGTATAGACATTTTGTAATTTTTGTAATTTTGTATTTATGGGTTTTTTTGTTTTGTTGGTTTGGGTTTTTTTTGTCTTTCTTCTTGCTCTTTATTGCTTCTGATATATTGAAAGGTCACTTATGTATCCACTTGTTCCATCCATATGTTTTCACATAATCTGTGAAAATCTTTTTTTTTTTTTTTTTTGGTTTTAGCAGAAATGTACATAATGGACCCGTCAGAGAAATAATGAAGTCCTGTAATGCCTCAAGAAAAATGTACAGCAGCTCTATTGTTGAGATCTGGAACATGTGCCTGCTTTCTTGGATGTTTTTGTTATTCCTGTTTTGAATGTAGAAGGTGAAAAACAGTGTCTCCTCTGATGACTGACTTGCGCAATGAAGTTTTGATTAGCTAAATCATTCAGTGAAGTTAATATAGTTTGACAAGCACTTGATTAAGAAGCAATCATTTCTGTTGATAGTAAACAATTGGTCACTTGCAGCAGAGATGGTAATGCCTCCTTTGTCATGCTCCAAATTTACTCTCTCAGTTCAAGTCCTAGTTAAATGCTTATGAAGACTCCACAGTCCTGATCAAATAGGGGCTTTATTATCTTGGGTGGCATTGAAACGCAGAGGAAGGCAGGCATTTTGTGTTCTGAACTACTTGTCATGTAAAGGACTGCAAAAGTAAGGTTATGTTCCAAGACATATAGATTAGGATACATGTGCTCCCTTGTCACATCCCTGTAAGATGAAGCAAAATGTAGCATATCATAGAGTTCTGGCTGGTGGGGTATTAATATTTGATATAACTTAACATTTTTTTTTGTAATTATGCATGTACAATCTCAATGTTTATATATCCTGTCACTGTAATAAAGGGAATCCAAATGTGAAATTTGTACTTTGCTTTCTATTTGTTGTAATTGTGACCTGATTGCTGTTACATGATGTGAAGGAGGTAATAACGTGTGACAGACTGAGAAAATGGTTAGTGTGTGTTGTGGAAATGCTTATTTCTTCAAAGAATTCTTGAACTAGATATTAAGTGATGTTTTGTGACAGAATAAATATATTACTTAATTACTGATGACCTGGTTCTGACAGCTTTGCCCATGCTGAGGCCCAACTTTTTGCCTGGACGTCCTGTCATCCCCAATGGGATTACAGGTAGACTGAGGAGGGTTCAACTGACTGAAAAAGTACGTCCCAGGCTTGTTCATAGACTTGAGAACGTCATCTACCATGCTGCCAACTAGTTACAGATCAGTCTTCAGTTACGAGGCCTAAGAAAAGATGTACATGCCTAATTTCTATTCACACTGCCGCACAACTTCTAAACTTTTATGGTAATTCAGATCAGTGACAAGGTGACTAAAACTGATGAAAATGTAAAAAATCACCACCTCAGGGTGGTGATCAGCAGTGCAGAGTCTAGTTGGAGGCCTGTGGTGAGCGGTGTCCCCCAGGGGTCAGTCCTTGCAGTCCTTGGTCCAGTCCTGTTCAATGTATTCATCAATGACCTGGATGAAGGCACAGAGTGCTCCCTCAGCAAGTTTGCTGATGATACGAAAGTGGGAGGAGTAGCTGACACCCCAGAGGGCTGCGCTGCCATCCAGAGGGACCTGGACAGACTGGACAACTGGGCTGTGAGAAATCTTATGAAATTCAACAAGGCCAAGTGCACGGTCCTGCACCTGGGGAGAAATAACCCCAGACACCAGTACAGGCTGGGGACTGACCTTCTGGAGGGCAGCTCTGCAGAGAAGGACCTGGGCGTCATGGTGGATGACAAATTGACCATGAAGTAGCAGTGTGCCCTCGTGGCCAAGAAGGCCAATGGGATCCTGGGGTGCATTAAGAAGTGTTTCCATCAGGTCGAGGGAGGTGATCCTGCCCATCTACTCAGCCCTGGTGAGGCCACATCTGGAGTACTGTGTCCAGTTCTGGGCCTCCCAGTACAAGAGGGATGTGGAGCTGCTGGAGAGAGTCCAGCGCAGGGCTACAAGGATGATCAGGGGCGTGGAACATCTGCCCTATGAGGAGAGGCTGAGGGAGCTGGGCCTGTTCAGCCTGAAGAAGAGAAGGTTGAGAGGGAAGTACCTCAAGGGAGGCAGTGAGGAGGATGGGGCTGTCCTCTTTTCAGTGGTGGCCACTGACAGAACTAGAGGAAATGACCACAAGCTGAAGCATCAAAAGTTCCACTGGAATTTAAGGAAAAATGTATTGACAGTGAGGGTGACAGAACACTGGAACAGGTTGCCCAGAGAGGTTGTGGAGTCTCCGCCCAGAGAGGTTGTGGAGTCTCCTTCTCTGGAGATCTTCAAAACCCACTTGGGCGCAATCCTGTCCCCCATGCTCTAGATGTCCCTTCAAACCTTAATGATTCTATGATTCTACGAAATTAGACCAGGTCTCTAGGCTTGGACTTTGCAGAGCAATAAAGATAATATGTTTTAAGAGATGGAAACAGTTTGTTGGTGGTCTTGTTCTCCTCATCTGGATATGGTCTTGATTCAACTAATAGACTGAATTAATTGAACCCCTTCCCACATGCATTTGCTGGAGAGACTACAGTGGAGGTTGTGTAAATTATGTGAACTCTAGCTGAATGGTTTTTTTTTTTGTAAGTTGGAAGATATTTTTCAATTTTTATGTAATTACTCCTACCCTACTTTTTAACCATGTTTTGATATGCAACAAACTGTTCAATGCATGTACATGCAATGTTGAGTATGAATTATCTGCTGTGTCCACCACATTATGTGGGTACCAGACCACTGAGGCAAATTGTTTTACTGCAAATTGTCTGTTTTGCTATGCTCAAAAGTGTACCTCTTTCTTTATGTGAACTCAATATTTTTTTTCATTTTACTTAAAGTTCAGAGAAGTACACACGCTCACTTACTCTTTCACTCCTCCTTTTTTTTTTTTTAACTGAAGAGAAACATTCCCATTCAGCCTTTGCCAAATTATTTAGGAGAAGAATTTAAATTGAAGCCATTTATCCTGAAATGTGCTATTGGACCAGACTGTTTATATGAGTATAAGAAATTGTAACATAGGAATATTTGGTCTGGTCTGTAAGGAAAAGATTTCTTCTTCTTTTTATCTGTTAATATTTATCCATCAGTTGGTGGACGAGTGAGTCGGGAGTTAAATTATACACGTCAGAAGATTGGAGAAGAGGCCATGTTTAACCCCCAGCTCATGATTCAAATGCCACAGGAAGATGCTGCTAATGTACTAACAACAGAAGCACTCAAGCAGCACCTTGACTCTGCACTTCAGGCCAGCAGAGTACATGTTTATATGTACAACAGGTAAGGGGAAAAGCAAAGGTTTACTTGGTCATATGTAGACAACTAAAAAGTGGACACATGCTCCTTTGCGTGTATTTTTAAATTTGTAGCACCTCAGAGCCCTACCCTTTGGGGACTCTCTTTTGATTTGAATGTCACTGGTTACCGATGCTTGAAAGTGTGATATGAGAGCAATGACCAGCTGGCTTTTAACAAATTAAATGGTGGAAGAGGGGTTGGATGAGATTCTGAAAATGTACCCCCATGACCAGTGCTGCAGTATCCAACTTTTTTCTTGGTAAAGGAGCTATAACTACATTGTTAAACATAGGACCTTATGATGTGATTCATAACAGTAAAAAGCTTTACATATTGTAGCTGAACTCACTTGCTGATACTTACAGGAGACATGCAATGGCAGTGAGCACTAGTATAGGTTACCGTCCTTCCAGTAGTGTGAGCATAAAGAGAAATGCAAAATGCATAAAGAGAAATGGCAGCAGGTAGAATAACTAGGCTATTTAACAACATAGAGGCAGTCATGTCAGAGTTAGCTTTCAGAGTGTCAGTGTGCCAAAGTTGAAGGTTGGGAGTTTTCTGGAGAGCAGGACCTAAGAGTTGTCCAAAAATGCACATATTAAAGATGTGTCTTAACAAGTCATCAGCTTTGGGCTAGTGGGGTCTCTTTCTGAGAAGCAATTCCTCCAAGATTGCCCCTTTCAGTATGGAAATGTGCCTAGGGATGCAGTCTGTGAGGCAGAAAGTCCACTGTCTTTCAGCACATCCAGATGATGCCTAAGAGAACTAGGGTCATGGCTCCAACTGTCTTTTAGTCAGCCTTGTCTAGGGTGCTAGAAGCCACAACAGTGGTAGCTGTAATACAGCTGAACAAAGAAGGCAGAAAACCTATCTGTTTCTTTTCTCCTGCATGCATGAGTTAGGGCTAGGAGTATTCTAGCCCTCTGAGCCCAAAGCAGACCCCTTTCTCACTTGTGTCACAGAGTGATATCTTAAGTCACGAGTGGTCTCATTTATATATAGCCAGATTTCTGTCCCTTTTAGTTGTGTTGAATAGCCTGATAATCCCAAAGTAGCTTCATTATTTTTAATTAACTTTATAGAGACTGTTTATCATAACTGAAACAAATATTTCTAGTCTATAACTACAAAAAGATAAGCCTTTGCCTTTGTGAGGTGTGGTATACCTACACTGAATAAAACTCACCTTTCTCATTAAAACATTACTTGTGTATATGAATTGCCATTTTACATGTATATTACATTTTAAAAATACCTCTTCAGTATTTGTGAAGAAAAAAAAAATATTTGTTGTTCTTTATATTTATTACAGACAATGGAAATTGGAACACTTATGTTACAAATCAGGAGAACTCATCACAGAAGCAGGTTACATGGACCAGGTAGGCATAATAAGCATTTGGTTATAAGCATTTTATATTCTCATGATTCAGCTTGTGCTGTTTGGTTATGTTTTAGTCTAACTGAGTTTTCACCCCTCTTTCTGATTTTGACAGATTATAGAATATCTCTATCCTTGTTTAATTATCACTCCTTTGGACTGCTTCTGGGAGGGAGCAAAGCTTCAATCAGGAACTGCCTATTTGTTGTAAGTGCACTGTTTTTATAGCTTTCTAGTCTGACTGTTTTTAATTGTAAAACTATGCATGTTTTTGAGTTGTGTTCCCATTGTTTATTCAGATTCTGGTTTAACCAAAAATAAAAAATAAATTGTGGTGTCACTTCAGAAACTGCATTTTTAATCGAACAAAGATTTTGTTTCTAAAAGATGACTTATAGACATCAATTGGAAGTCTTTTCTTGTTGACATGTAAAAGAAAATATAAGTTCTGAAATCATGCTTTTAAACTTTTTTTTTTGCCTTTTTAAAATAAAAACAGAAAAGTTTATTTTCATAAACTAAAAAAATAATGATTGTCTGGGAAGTCATTGTAGTTCTAAAAAATGTAGCGGTTGAGTAAAATCTCAGGTCCTCCTAAGGAATTTAAAAAAATTGTTTATGAGATCATTAAAGAAACCAGATATAGTGTCTTTTATGGGTGATTTCTCACAATTTACAGGTGTGAATGGGTCCTTCAAAGAATTAATTATTAATATGTGCAGTCATTTTCTGCATGTTTAAATGGGAAAATAAACTGGTTTGTGTTTTCTTGTTGGGAGATTTGGAACAATGACTTATAGAATCATAGAATCATAATGGTTGGAAAAGACCTTCAAGATCACCAAGTCCAACTGTAAGCCCTTCAACACCATGCCTGCTAAACCATGTCCCTAAGTGCCTCATATACACATTTCTTGAACATAGCCAGAGATGGTGACTTACCAGAAAGGGTTTAGCTTGTAACAGAAAACAACTCAGTCATTTTTGTGAATATGAATTAAATAATTGTTTGTTTCAGTACTTATTTTGTCATTTTCTTTGTCATTTTCCCCTGATTTCCTTTACAGAGGGAAACCACCTTTGCAGTGGATCAACTTTGACCCCTTAGAATTCTTGGAAGAGTTAAAGAAAATAAACTACCAAGTGGATCGCTGGGAAGAAATGCTGAATAAAGCAGAGGTTGGTCATGGTTATATGGATCGACCTTGCCTGAATCCCGCCGATCCCGATTGCCCAATCACCGCTCCTAACAAAAATTCCACTAAAGTAAGTCTGATTATCCTTGTGTAGATCTTTTCAAGGGAGGCTGTGTATGTGGGGAGAAGAGATGGTACCGTTTCCTTCCAAGCAATATATATTTCATGTTCTACAGCAATTTCATTACTCTGCTCCTACTATATACCATTAGCCGAGTCACTAACATTCCCTCAGTCTGTGATGCAATACTTAATCCTACATGTTTCAAGTGAGGTTACAGTTCTCAGCTACCAAATATGTGTGACAATGTGGTGATCCATCGTTTCAACAGCCAACATGCCTCAGGGGGACACGGCCTCTCCTGAAATATGACTGCCATTGTACACTGACACCACACACTAAGGCTTCCTTCAAGTAGGGACAGTTTTACTGACTTTGTGAAGAATAGGAAGCTGTGGGCTCCAACTTCATCTATCCCTATCTCATTCATACTAGGCTTTGGAAAAGTGTTGTGTCCGTTTTTCGAATT
>VWPW01026839.1:0-36293 GCA_013389825.1 Crypturellus undulatus | reverse complement strand
GCCCGCCTCCCCCTGCGAAAACCAGCCTGAGTACCCACCTCTCGCTGTGAACACCAGCCCGAGTGCCTGCCTCCCGCTGTGAAAACCTAGTCCGAGTGCCTGCCTCGTAAAACCCAGGGTGGATACAGCACGCTGTGAAAACCCAGCCCGAGTGCCTGCCTCGCGCTGAAAAACCCAGCGCGAGCACCTCACGCTGTGAAACCCAGTGCGAGCACCCCATGCTGTAAAACCCAGCGCGGATACTCCACACTGTAAAATCCCTGGGCCATGCGGCCTGCCTCCTGGTCCTAAAACCCTTGGACCCGCGGCCTGCCGCCTGGTCCTCCCAGCGTGAGTACCTCATGCTGTGAAACTCCAGACTCCCGGTCCTCCCTCCACTCGACTCCGGACCTTCCGCCTCAGCAAGATTGTATCCACCGAGTCCCTTCGCCGGAGTTCGGGTCCCTGTTTGGGCACCAGATGTTGGAAACTTCTTGCCGGCCCACGGAATCGGGAGGGGATCAAAGACGCAGACTCCATGTGAATTACATCCTGAACCATTTATTTAGCCCGAATAGCGTACTTATATACGCAAGCAGAAGCAAGCTCTCTACACGCGTACAGCTACGATTGGTCACAGGCTACTATCCATGCATTTCTACCGCATTCAGTTGGCTGTGGATAACGGCATGTAGTCACACCATAGGTCTATGCACCAGTCCTTCTTTCTTACTGACAAGCTTAATCAAGGTTCTGTCTCGCCCAACTTTCTCATGCCTGCTGTTCAAGGACTACTGTTCACATTCCTTTAATTCAGGGAATATCCGCTATCTTCTTTGAGCTCAGCTCCCTGCAGCCACTTCCCATGGGAAAGCCTCCGTCCCCTAGATATGTTCCTACAGATCCCCTCTGAGCAGGGTTGACACAAAGCCTTTTCCATGTGCGTCCCTCACCTGCCCGTGATCTCCCTTTTTCTCAGCACCATCATGATTGCCTACCTCAAGCCACCCTTCATCTCCTCCCCATCCGTAGATCTGGGGGTGGCTGTACTCTACACGGTGGTGCCTCTAGCAGTGAACCCCCTCATCTACAGCTTGAGGAACAAGGAGTTCAAGGTTGTGCTGAGAAAATTGTTTTACCATCTTTAATGTCAGCACCCGTAAGTATCCCATGTGCAACTCCTCCTCATTCTCAGGGTAGCTGGCGTCTTACTGACTTTTCACTATTCCATAATTATTAAAGGAAAAATTGTTTTGGTTCATGCTACTTGTCTCAGGAATCCTTTGAAT
Source organism: Crypturellus undulatus (assembly GCA_013389825.1). Classification (NCBI taxonomy): domain Eukaryota; kingdom Metazoa; phylum Chordata; class Aves; order Tinamiformes; family Tinamidae; genus Crypturellus; species Crypturellus undulatus. Next base: position 35,025 of record VWPW01026839.1, on the reverse strand, counting down.
GTCACCCAGAGACTGTGTTGAAAGAGAAAGACAGACTTCTTCCTTCATCAGCAAAGTTTTGGCGACCTCACAACCTGCTAATTTCAGCTCAGATGCACTCAGTTCCATGCAGAGAGTTTCCCTTTGTGGTGTCTCTTTCAACAATGACACCAAGGGCTCTGGCAAGTCAGGATGGGCTGAGAGCATGAGACCCATGCCCATTAGGAGGGCACAGCTCTTCCAGCCAGAGTCAGCGTGAGACCTCACGCTCATTTCTGAGAGGATGCCAACCTGGTGTCCCTGTGGACTGGTCTTTTCAATCTCCAGTGCTCCAGTGCTCACAGTGGAGTGAGAATGGATAAGATGAGAGTCTGGATGCAACTTGTGGGGATAGACCCTCTGCTCCTCTATCTCCTACATGCCTACACAGACACTGCCACTTTGTAAGCCTCTTTTACTTGCAGATACTTTCACAGGAGGGGAAATATTCAGATAACAGGGATTTGGTTTCTTTAGATTTCTTTCCATTTCCTTTTTTTTTTTTTTTTTCTCAAATACACATTGCAGGTGGGAAGCTGCAAAAATGGAAAGCCTGACTGGAAAGGTGGGGGAAGCCAAACACCTGAGCCTGTATGAGCCTGATCATCTTCTGCAGGGTCACCAGCAATGGTGACATCAGAGACTGTGACATCATATCTGGGTAAGAAGCTACAACTATCTTAGAGGCCAATAGGCACCAACATGCTATCCTTCGCTCTAACAGGGGTTCAACTGGTTCAAAGAGGGTTCCTAATAGAACAGGGAAACTTGCTTTTTTTTTTTTTTCATTTTTGTGTCATACTCAAAGCTGTTGTTTGTAATTTCTGCTGAATTTCATTATATCTGGTCCCTACAGTCCTGCTCTCAGGTCACCTGCAGCTGTTGTGGCTCCTTGGTATGTCACTTGAGGAGTAGGAAGGAGTGCTATTTGTGTCCACTTTGCTGATGGGGCAGCAGGTACCCAGGTTGTCTCCTTTTCCTCAGAGCTCTCCCCTGGGCACATTCCGCAGTGTGCTCATTGTCGTATCATTACTAAAGGGAGGAGACTGACCTGAACCACTTCTACTGTCAACCTCCTGGAGGGCTTGTGCCCTGCGCCTCCAGCAGTAATAGAGTTGGGTAAAGTCCCTGTGAGGACAAGGTCTTGCAAACGCAAGTCTTTTTCCTCCTGCCTGATGAAGGCTACTTCTTCCTGATCACATGTTCGAGGATGACACCCAGCACATGTTTCTTTGCTTGCTCATCCTGACTCAGAAGCTCTGGCCCGCCTTACGCTCCAACACTAGCAGGGCACCCTTCATTTGAGGTGATCTTTCACATGAAGGGCAAATCTTCTCTTTACCTTGCCTGTGTGTGCTTCCTAAAGAGTCTGTGTCTATCATCTCTATGAGTGATCCCACCATGTCTCAGTGATCCCAATGTGATCATAACTCTTCAAAAGTACATAGACCTCATGTCTCAGGTTTGCGCTCTCTGCTACATGCATTAGTGTACAGGTACTTTGGAGAGGTAGGAGTTGTGCTGATTTGAACAGGTGACTCGCCTAGTAAATGAGGGAAAGGCTGTGGACGTGGTCTACTTTGGAGTTAAATCCATCTGGTGACTGGTCACGATAGTGTCCTCCAGGGGTCAGTGTTGCAGGCGGTACTCTTTAAGATTTGAGGATATGCATGAAGTGGTTGAGAGTACCCTCAGCAAATTTGCAAATGACACTGTGGAAGAATGGCCTGGAAAAGGGGAAACTTAGAGAAAACCTAGGGCCTAACAGAAGTTTTGGCATTACAGAAGCTTGCTTGGGGTGATACACATCCAGGATGACTGGTATGTGTGGAATCTACCTCTCCACAATTCCCTTGGCAACACAGTCTGCCCTCCTAGCACACATTAATAAGAGCAAATAAAGACTGGAGCAGAACAGAGACTCCACAGTCAAACTTTGCTGGCTTCCCTGCGGAGGGGATAATCTAATGGTGCCGTGCAGACATGAATGAATGGAGGATGGATCGGACTGAAGACACCGCGGCCAGACTCTGTTGCAGTCCCTGCAGAGGTGGCAACCTGGTAGTACCATACAGCTGATGAGCCACATAATGCAATGCCTAGTGCTGGGACAACAATGGTGGCAGATCAGTCCCTTCCGATAGACTTTGCTCAAACTTCTCCTCTGTCTAATCTCATTATAATACTAATACACAACCCCATTCCACTGAGCATGCTGTCTAGATTAACTTGGGAGAATTTTTAAATCAATGAATAACGAAAGCAAATATGACTGGAGTCACTCAACCTACACATGAATGTACAAGAAAATATATAAAGGCAAACTGGTAAGAGGGACAGGAAGCAGGAGAGGAAGCAGAAGAAGAAGAAGAAGAGGGAAGACTCCATTGTTAACTGCTGGGTCAGCTGACGCACTGATCCCCCTTCTTTTCTCCCCTCGGGTAGGAACACTGCCTGAGGAGACCTGAGACTGAGAGCCCTCTCCCATCTTCTGGGGTGAGTGATAATTGCACAGATCTAGCTAAAAACCCCACGCTCTAATAAAGAATTTTCTATACTGACATCCGAAACCTGCTTTGGCAATGTTGCATTTGAATAAATCCTGCTATATGTGAACTCGACTACTTTTTTGGGGGGGGCGATCGGACCTACAGTTGACAGACTGTTTGTCAATCCGATACTACCAGAGTCGAGCTTATAGTAGATTATACTATTGGGAACTCGATTTGCTCCTAGGAAGGCGACTGGACCTACGATCCTCAGACCGTTCGTGAATCCTGTATTGCCAAAGTCGAGCTTATAGTTGATCATACTATTTGGGAACTCGATTCGCTCCACCACTACGGCTTTCAAATTACAACATTTTCACAGACACCAAGCTCGAAGGAGGAGTTGATCTGTTTGAGATAGGAAGGCTCTACAGAGGGATCTTGACAGGCTGGATCGATGGGCTGGAAACAAGCGTATGAGATTCAACAAGGCCAAGTGCCAGCTCCTGCACCTTGGTAACAACAACCCCATATAGTTCTACAGGCTTGGGACAGAGTGTTTGGAGAGCTGTGTGGAAGAAAAGGATCTGGGGGTGTTGACCAACAGCCATCTGAACATGAGCCAGCCTTGTGCTCAGGTGACCAAGAAGGCCAACGGCTTCCTGGCTTGTATCAGTAATAGTGTAGCCAGCAGGGCCAGGGAAGTGATCATCCCCTTGTACTCAGCACTGGTGAGGATGCACCTTGAATATTGTGTTCAGTTTTAGGCCTCTCACTTCAAGAAAGACATGGAGGCCCTGGAGCATGTCCAAAAAAGGGCAATGAGGGTGACGAATGTCTGGAGCACAATGCTTATGAGGAGTGGCTGAAGGAACTGGACTTATTCAGTCTGGAGAATAGGACTAAAGATAAGTGATAAGAGAATTCTTGCTGTCTACAGCAACCTGAAAGGAGGTTTTGGCAAGGCAGTGGTTGATTTCTTCTCCAGATTAAATACTGATAGGACAAAAGGAAATGGCCTCAAGTTGCACCAGGAGAGGCTCAGCTTATGTATTAGAAAAAAATTCTGCATATAAAGAGTGGTGAAGCACTGGAACAAGCTGCCTAGTGTCAGTGGAGTCACGTCTTCGGTAGTATTCAGTAGACGCAGTTTCTGTCTATTGACATACATAAAAAGACAAAAATAAGTTTTAAGCTAAAATTGGAAAAAAAAATGAGTAGAGAAAATCACAGCATTCCACTGGCAAAGTAATCTAATCTCATCATAATCTTTATGAGCTTCAGTTGCTTTTGACTCTTTTTGAGTGAAGACTATAAAGAAAAAACAGGAAATGACACAATAACAGCTCCAGCGTGGGACATTGTGTACCATTGAAGGAGTGCTATATTTCATTCCTAATATGAAAATAAGACAAAAAAAGTCAATTCAGAAACTAAATATATTGCAGTGTTCGAATGAGAGTAATTTCTAGGAAGGCAAATGCATCATCTCAAGTTTTCATCTTTGTGATTTCTGTCCAATGCTTTTTTACACACGTATTTTTTTTTTTTTTCTCCACCTCACTTTTTCCTCCTAATCCCCATTATGTCCAGGGACTCTTTGAAAGGTGTTGGCAGCATAGCACCACATTTGCAGTGATGACTGCATAGCACTGATTTTTAGGACAGGGACTCTCACGCCATGTCATGTTTGAAACGGATGTAAAAAGCCCTATGTGCACAATGTGGTTCACCTGCTGGAGAGCTCTATAAAGATAGCCTAAGCAGCAAGAGAAGAAAGGCCATAGAGGCAGAAGAAGATATGAGAAATATGGCAACATGAGTGGAGTAATTCCTCAGAACTTCTCCATTCAGAGTGTTGGTAGGTATTCGGATGGCACACTGTTTATGTAGATCTATCTATATTATAGTCACATAAGGAGCATAATTGCTGCAGTGCATCACATAGTGTTGCCAATTAGAAAAAAGGAAGGAATCAAATTAATAAATACGGAAACTGTGGAAGTTTGGTGAGGTGTTTCTAGTTCTTGCCTAAAGCTACTCTCAAAAAAGCTTTCACCTTTATAATTAGATGTTTGCATTTAGGCCTTCACTCATTTGTGCACATATAGAGGCTACTACTTCTCTACTGCTGTCCAAGATGCCCTGAGGTATCTGTGTTTCCACATGGTACTGGGAAATGTGACCCTAGAACTTTGCAAACCTTTCTGGAACATGAGCTGGGCACCAGGAGTCTTTTTAGACCTGCCATTGAGACATTCTTTCTCTTCCTTGTTTAGAAAGAGAAGCCCAGACAGCTGCACAGGTGTCTGACACAGGGTGAGATCAGTCTCATCCCCGTTGTCACTTCAAATGGAGTGGCACTTCATTTGCCGTGCTGGGAATGAAAAGGCAGTGTGACTAGATGGTTAGGGACTCCTTTAAGTTGTCACTGTAACAAAGTTATTTTGAGATTTGTGTCAATTCTGCCATCTAGAGAGGCAGCTTTTCAGCTAAGCTCATCACTCTTCTTCCCTCTGTCAGTCCAGAGAGCTTGACACCTCAGGATGCAAGTCACTCTGTACAGTTAGCAGTGGCTGGACAGCCCTGCGGAGGGAGTGTTTGCAGGGACATTGAACTTTGCAGAAGACACAGAATAACTTTGGAATTATGCAGTCTTGATAATAACAGAAATATTTAGAAAATGTCAACAAAAATAGAAAAAGAAAGAAGTTAAGAACATTATCTAATACAAAGACAATCTTTTGATACACTATTAAGCTTTTACAATACTTTGTGTTCATATTCCTCTCTTGGTTTTGTTTTGTTTTACTAGACTGGTTTTGGAGTGGTTTTTGCTCCTTCCTTCCTTCCTTCCTTCCTTCCTTCCTTCCTTCCTGCCTTCCTGCCTTCCTGCCTTCCTGCCTTCCTTCTTTCCTGCCTTCCTGCCTGCCTTCTTTCTTTCCTTCCTGCCTTCCTTTTTTTTTTTTACTTTTTCCCCAAGGAAAGTGATTTTCAGAGCTGGTTTAAGATGCAGTAACAAGATGTTGGATGCCTGGTATAATTGTAGGGGCCCTGGGCTCCTTTGCCCAACCTCTACCTGCACATAGAGCGGCTTTTGGGGTCCTTTGCCCAACCTGCACCCAGAGAGGCTCTAGTCCCCCACATGTCCTCTGCAAGAGTTGGCAGCTCCAAGTAGGTGACTTAGATGCAACAGGGCCTCTTCAAGTGTCATAGGATGCTTCTGGTTAGATAACCTGATGCCTCCATTGAAAGCTAAGGATTGTTTTTCAACATTTAAACAATGTGAGCAAACACCCTTTGGTCAGCTAAAAGGGTTGAGTTATCCTAATGTCATTGGTTTCCCATGATGAAATAGTGGAAATTTTCAGGTAGCCTATGAATCTCAGGAGAGAGGCATATTGATCCACCCTTCAACTTGTGTTACCAGTGTTCTGTCTTTTAACCTGTTTGTATAATTTCTATAATCACATATTTTCCATGTCCTGATTACACTGATCATTTCTAAAATTCCCTGCATCAGATTATCTAGGCCTTTAGTTGCTGCTCTGAGCTTCAAGGAATCATAAACATGCTCCAGAGACTCCTTGTTTCTTTAGCCAACACCATAGTTGTGTTTCTCTCTCTCCTTTCCTGTCTGTCACAAAAATTTCTAGGAAAGGAATTGCTTGTGGAGGAAGCTTATTCCTCACTGGAGGCAGCCTGGACTTAACATACAGTTGAGTTTTTTTTTTTTTTAAATCAACTTGTACCTTTTTTTTTTTTTTATGTTTGCAGTTAAGAAAAAACCTCTTATGTCTACAACTAGTTGCCTAAGGAAAGCAGGTGGGAATTGGTGTAGAGGAGCTGTAATATTCTTGACAGATTTGAATTGAAAAAGTTATATTTTAACAGGAGAGATGCAAATCCCCTGTGGCTGATTAGAGCAATGGAATGTTGGGACGTGAAGGGAAAGTTTGTGCATAAATCCTTATATTGAAAATACTGCTTTTCCTATATGTTCAGACTTCATTACAAGACTCTGTGAGTCGGTATGGATTGGGGAATGTTTATATCATTTATTCTGTAAGCTGAAAAATAAGGAGAGCTTAAAAAGCAGGTATCCTTCTTTTCAGGTGCTCACTGACATCCTCCTCTGGTCTATACACTGCTGAAAACTTTCCAAGTATCCATCAAGAATTGAAGAACTGAAGAAAATGATGAGAGTCATGGGTCATTAGAGGTTTGTTGCATTTTAATAGCCCCTTGGGTGTATTTGGTGGTAAGCCCATGAATCTCCCATCCTGAAAAGGGATTGAACAAAGGCCTCAAGAAATTAATGTAAGAAGAAAACCTGAAAACTTCTTGGAGTGTTAATGAGCCCCACTGAGGGTCGTTACAAAAGAAGGCTCCCCAGGGGATGTTAAAGCAGAACGCTGGAGGTGCTGATTCTGTGTAGGAAAAGGCAATGTATAGGTGGCTCTAATGCCAAGTTAACCTTGACGTGCTTTATCCAGTAGACTGTACAGGCACTGACACACAGCCCGTGGGCAGGGCCATCCTTTCCTCCATATGTTTCTCAGGGCTCTTTCTGGGGGCAGTATGAGGGTAGGGTATGCAAGGACAAGTACAGGGCAGCAATATGGTAGCTCCTGGACACCCTCAATTTGAGGAGGCTGTGAGACCACAGCGATTTGAAGAAGAAGCGTATTCTTTAAGGCCTCAGTGACAGAGACACCAGCCATAGCCAAGAGGACAAAGACAGTTCTGTTGGGTCCTTTCATTTTTGGCAGTGTCCATTGCTATCTACCATAAGCTGTCTTGTGGTGTCCCATGTCTGTGACAGTTTCCATGAAAATAGCAGACAACCAAACTGCTTTGTCACCCATTCACCTTCCTACCTCTACTGACATCTCTGTGTGCTAACCTGTTTCTGCTTGAAACACCAAACCAGGGAATGATCACAGAGATCCCTCAGAGAGACCTGGAGCACCACAGGCCTACTCTTCAAGTTCTCTCAACCTCTCTGCACAGACACAGTCATCCCCCACTATGCACACAACTTCACAATTCCCTTACAAATCTCCAGGATGTGCCTGTTCTCCAAATCCCTCTAGTTTCACAAGGGCCTTCAGAATTGAAATTTATCTCTGTCAACCAGCAAGCAAACAAGAATAACCACACAAGTAAAAACCAATGGAGAAAGGGTAGACAGATTTTGGCTGACTATATCAGAGTATATAAGGGTGGTGAAAGACAGGAAATTAGAAGGGGGAAAGAGGGAAAAAAAAAGGAGGGGTGCACAGAATTGAAAGTTAAGCAAAAGATTGATCAGGAGCATTTGGGGATTCCTTCCTAGAAGTTCTGCATTTGAACCATTTTGAATGGAGATGGTCAAGAAAGCTGACCTAATTCCACAGATAGGGGGGAACCTGTCTACAGATACAGAGAGGAAAGAATCATAAACTTCTTTAGGGTGGAAGGGACCTCAGAAGCTCTCTAGCCCAATCCCCTTGCTCCCAGCAGGGTCAGCTCTGGGCTCAGCCAGATTGTTCTGCACTTGATTCAGTCTGATCTTGGAAATGCCCAAGTAGGGAGACTGCACAGCTTCTCTGCGCAACCAGTTCCCAGTTGCATGACCATCCTCCGAAGGGAAAAATTTTTCCTTATCTCCTCCATGAATAATTCTTCTTTCAATTTATGCCCTTATCACTTATCCTCCCACCATGCATCAGGAGGAAGATGCTGGCTCCATCTTCTTGATGACTTCCTTGCAGCAATGGAAGGCCCTCCAAATGAAGTCCCTCCAAAGACACCTCTTCTGCAGGTTGAACAAGCCCCATATCTTCACAGTCAAATTGCTCCAGCTCCCCAGCTATCTTGAGGGCCCTCTGACATATTTTCTCCCAGTTACAAACTTTGCACTTCTCCAGGGACCCACACTGGATGCAATATTCTAGATATGGTCTAGGGAATACTGATCAGAGCGGGATCTGCATTTCCCTCCAGCTCTGGCCTCTGTTCCTGCTCATACAGGCCTGGATACTTTTGGCCTTCTTTGCTGCCAGTGAAAGCTGCTGGCCCATGTTTTGCCTTCTGTCCATCCCTTTTGTGCAGATCTGCTACTCAGGCACTCAGGCTCCAGCTTGCTACAAGGCCCCAGCTTGTTACAGCGCAACTGGGGCATGTTGTTCTCTCCCTGGTACAGATCCTGGCACTTTCCTTGGTGATTTTTGTGAGGTTTCTGAAGCTTCTTCCTCCTGCCTGTCTAAATCCCTCTGAATGACAGCCCTCAACCACATGCCTTGTCCGTCCCTTGCAGTTTTGAGTGTTTTACAAACATGGCAAATGTTGTCTTTCTGTGTCACTAATAGAGATTATAACAGGGTCAGGTTCCTGGAGTGATCACTGTTACTCCATTTCTCTCTGGGCTCCCCAAGAAGGCTACGCTGTCCTCTGAGCCTGACCATTCATCCATTCATCACTGTCCTCTGAGCCTGACCATTCAAGCAGCTTTCTATGCATCAACTTGCCTAATTCTCTAGATTGTAAATCCCTAAATTGCATGCAAAAAATATGATGGGAGATGATATTATGTCAAACACCTTTCTAAATTGCAGGTAAAAGATGTTTGCTCCTCTCCATCCACAAATGCAGCTATTAAATCATAGAAGGCAACAAGTCTGGTGAGGCACAATTTACCTTGGGAAAACTATATGTGGACTGTTTCCAGTCACGTTCTTCTCTTTCATGTGCCTTGAAATGTGACGTGAGAAGATTCACTTCATTGTACATTCCTCATCAAAGTGAGGTTGAATTATCTGCAGTTGAACTCCCCACCAGCATGCTTAGCTATAGGTGGGATGGACTTTGCCTAAAAACAATGGTAGCATTTAGTTGTTTGGGCATAGGTTGATAACCTGGGATGCGCAGGGGCACTTGCCCAGCAACCACCCAAAAAGGGAATGGCTTTCCCATAAGTCCCATGCTGCATCTTCTAGACACAGGTGGTTGTACTGAGCAAAGCACACATTTGACATGGGCCTGAGGACCTATTTTTATGTTACCGTATCAAGTGTCTGCACTGAATTTATAAGCAATTTGCAGTCAGGATCTGCCTGTGTCTCAGTTTTGTAGTGAGTGGAGCTGTAGTAGTAGCAGTACACCTCTAGAACAATTCCAGATGTCCAAGGAAAATCCCCACCTGACCCCCACGTGATAAATGTGATGAACCCAGAGAAAATTATCTCCCTTCTTGTCCCTGTCCAGGGATCCTGTGTAGCTTAGAGATGGGTATAGGTGTTTCCAGAGTGGGACATCAATTCCACCTCTTGTAGATAACCATTTAACTAATTTCATTGACTAATACTGACTAATGTTGGAATAGATTTTTTTTTGCACTGTTCAGAGATGGACCATGGCTCTATCTCAGTTTCCCAAGAGGAGGGAACACAAGGAAGAGAAAAATCTATGCCTTCAGCGAAGCCTCTGCCAGGCTCCTGGGATGGAAGGAGCTCATGGAAACCTGGCAGTACGGCCAAGAGGTAGCTCTGTGTGACCATGTGCTCCCTTCCCTCCGTCCGCCTAATATGCTTTTTTTTGCTCAACCCTCAACCTGACCACTCCATAAACAGCACACGGGCGGAGGCTTATTGAGCATGCACCAACTAAAATCCATCTAATATGCAAATATGGCTATGAGTCAATCATTTTCTCCCCTCCCCCTCCATTAATAGCAGTGGGAGCCTGGAGCACATTGAACTCTCCTTCACAGCACTGGGCTGTACTGCAGAACCTGCTCTGGAGCAGGGACACCTCTCAAGGATACTCCTCATGGTTGAAAGATTGCTTACCCACCACAGATCCTCAGTAAGTGACTAGTAGCATGTTGAAGCTCTGCAAACCTTTGAAACTTTCCTTAGGTGTATCTCTGATTCTTTGTGCACATAATCCTTTAGACGTAAACTGTTGACCACGTCTGAGACTAGGATTGGATTCAGTCCCCTCCAGGCTCCTCTGACAAGGAGTTTGGAAAGCAAGGTTGTCCATTCTGAAACTCAGGATTCAACAGGAGAATCTCCTTGACATTTTCATCTGATCCTGTTCTTCACGCAGTACATAAGTGAGTATGCCTTGCCATTGTTCATTCTTAATTATTGTCTTATTTAACATAGACTATGTTAAATTACTATAACTTACCTCAGTAAAACATACTACTGATTCTCTCTTATGGGAGAACTGCATCATTCCTCACCATCCTCAACACTCCGCCCAGGAGCAGCTCCTTGGCAAAGAGTAACAGGACTCCATGCACTGCCTGCTCTTGCTGACAGAGGATGAGGGAGGGCAGAGAGATGTGAAAGGCAGTCTGGAGCAGGAGGGCACAGGAGAGCTCCTTGTGGGAGAAATCTTCACAGTCTTTTGCATGGGAAATGTCTGTTTGTGGATTAATGCTACAAAGGACTGTGGCAGAATCTTCTAAACTCATCCCATTTCATGACTGCGACTGAGATCACTCTCCCAGCTTCTGCAATGTGCAGGAGGAGATGTTTCCAGTTGGAATTCACTGCCACATGGTCAGAAAGGCAGCGTGTCCTGCTGTGTTCTGCCAGGGACACTGCAGGAGGATGAATCTAGTGGATTCACACAGGTCTGCCTAGAGCTGTGATTCAGAGCAGTTCTGAGGGCAAAGTGGGTGGGATGTGGTCTGTGAGCACTAAAAAGGGAGAGATGTGGGAAGAGAAACACTGGTTCCTGCAAGGACAGCTCTAGGCAGCAGAGTCAAAGTGTGGGTAGAAATTACAAATTTCAGCACCTCTTCTCTCCCACCCAGCACAGCCCTCAGACCTGTGGAGTCCAGGTAATGAGTTATTTCTTTGTTGGCTGCATATGCAGAGGATGAGAAACACAAGAGTGCCTTCATGTCTCTCTGTGTCCCTACCTCCCTTGGCAGTAATATCACGCCACTGCTCCCTGTCTCCCCACCTGTCTGCTCTTGCCTTTTTCTTGTACTATCTGGTAAGGAGGATTCACATGCAGTTCAGACAAGGCACTTGTGGCATCTGCCATGCAGACCTGTCCTTTGCAATGAGGTACCCAAGTCCACCTCTGACCCGTGAGGTCCTGGGCCATGAAATGTAGCGTCAGAGGGGCTCTCTGGGAATGAGCCACCTCTTTCCTTAGGACCCTCCATCCACAGGACATTTGACCATTTGACTCTGGGCTGCAAGTGGAGGTGGGGAGCGGTACTTTTGTAGGGCTGGCAGAGTTGTAAGCGTTATAAAGCACTGCTCAGAGAAGTCTGTTCTAACTTGTCAATGTCTTTGTCTCCTTGGACAGCCCCCATGCCCAAGGGAAGCAAATGTCCAACAGAAGCTCCTTCAATGAGTTTCTCCTCCAGGCATTCTCAGAAACGCGGGAGCTGCAGCTCTTGCACTTCTGGCTGTTCCTAGGCATCTACGTGGCTGCCCTCCTAGGGAATGGCCTCATCATCACAGCAGTAGCCTGTGACCACCACCTCCACACCCCCATGTACTTCTTCCTTCTCAACCTCTCCCTCCTCGATCTTGGCATCATCTCTACCACTCTCCCCAAAACCATTTCCAATTCCTTGTGGGACACAATGTCATTTCCTACTCAGGATGTGCTACCCAGATGTTTTTTGTTGTCTTTTTCTCTTTGGCGGAGTACTTTCTTCTCACTGTCATGGCGTATGACCGCTTTTTGGCCATCTGCAGACCCCTGCACTATGGCACCCTCCTGGGCAGCAGAGCTTGTGTCAAAATGGCAGCAGTCGCCTGGAGCAGTGGTTTTCTCTGTGCTGTCCTGCACACTGCTAATACATTTTCACTACCCCTCTGCCAAAGCAATGTAGTGGGGCAGTTTTTCTGTGAAATTGCCCAGATCCTCAAGCTCTCCTGCACAGGTTCCTACCTAAGGAAATCTGGAGCTGTTTTGTTTACTGTCTGGTTAGGTTTTGGGTGCTTCATTTTCATTGTGGTGTCCTATGTTCAGATCTTCAGAGCTGTGCTGAGGATCCCCTCTGAGCAGGGACGTCACAAAGCCTTTTCCACGTGCCTCCCTCACCTGACCGTGGTCTCCCTTTTTCTCAGCACTGTCATGTTTGCCCACCTGAAGCCCCAATCCATTTCTCAGCCAGATCTGGACCTGGTGCTGGCTGTTATGTACTCAGTGGTGCCTCCAACAGTGAACCCCCTCATCTACAGCTTGAGGAACAAGGAGCTCAAAGATGCTGGAAGGAAACTATTCCAATGGGTAAAGTGTCAGCGCCAATAATATCATGTGCCTTCACTGCATTCCCAAGGTATTTGATATCTAATCTATCTGTTGTTCATTTCATTCTTCTCTTTGATGCATTCTTGTGAAAAGGAGAAATTTTGGTTCTCGCTACTCTCTACCATGGAAGAAGGCTCAAAGAAGATGGGCAAAGGGCAGAGTGCCCAGGAATCATTGAGCTTGTAACTCACTAATCACAGCTGTTGCACTCAGAATTGACTTCATCCCAACACACAAGTCGCCAAAGGATGACCTTAGTTTTAGAGAAGCAGCAATAACTATTGACTGGACTAAAGGATGTAAACGTTTCTTCCTTAGTCGATGAAATGAATGCAAAAATCAACCTGAGCTTAGTCAGACCAGTATAAGAGAATTGTATGCGCAGCTTAGCCCATCATAGGGTATAAAACCTGAACAACTAACAAAGGAAAGAAATGGACTTCTGCCAGCTTCATCCCATGTATTCATTTCTAGTGACTAGGGATGCATATTATAGAGATTGATAACAGCAATCACACTGGTATTGTGACTGAACTGTGTAAGTGCATTTGTGATTTCAGTACATTGTGGAATCACGCTGCCATATGAAAATCCCTTGTAACCTCAACTATTTTCCAAATAAACTTGTTCTATTAAACCTTGCACTCTCTGTCTGTATGGAATATCAGGAAGAACCTGCTCAGAGAATACTGGCCCAGAAACCACTCCAAAAAGTCATGGTTCTCCTGTGAGTTTCGTGTTCTATCTGTTAAGATATATGGTTGTGCTGGAATGGCTAGCATGTGACATGATGATGGTGGGCTATTTTTCTGTCACTGAATCAAGTGCCTGCATAGAATTCTATTAACTGTTTTTAGTGCAGATCTGAAGGACTATTTTAGTTTGCCTCAGTATTGCCTAGGAGGAGGGAGTAGAATGGAGAAATAGTCATCCATTGAGCTGGGCCACTGTTTCCAAGTGGGGCCAGGCTCCTGGGACAGAGGGAACTCATGGCAACATGGCAACATGGTGACATGACATGGGAGAAGACAGAGATAAGTGAAAGGCATAATGGAGTGGGAGGATTTGGGAGAGCTCATTTTGGGAGAAATTTGCACAGCTCTTGACACAGTAAGTCTCTGGTTGTGGAGCAATGCTACTAGGGTGCCTGGAGTGGACTAGGGTGCACTGGAGTGGTGCAACAGGGAGAAGCTCTGGGGGAGAGGATCATTTTTATTTGATTAGCTCTTTAGGATTTGCATGCACAAAGATGCCCCTGCCCAGTGTTGCAGGAGAGCAGAATTGAGCACAGAGAAGATGGAAGGGGATCATAGCATCTCTGTGGGTGCTTGCAGGAAAAAGATGCTGTCAGAGACAGCTCCAGGCAGCCAGGGCGGGAATGAGAGGAACTAACAGAACCGCCATGGGAGGATTGATTTGGGCAAGCCATGGCCAGTCCTGCTTGTGCAGACACTTTCCTGTGATCAACCCCCAGTGTCTCCTCTCCCATCCAGCAGAGTTTCTGCCCTGAAAGCCATGGAGTCCATGGTATGAACAGTCTTCTCTGCTGTCATCCCTCTGGCAGAGGACAGCAATGTCTCTCCTACCACAGGTTCATTTCATGATACCCACTAAAAGGGTTGGGAGTGAATGCCTTGCCCTGTTGCCACCTGCAAGGCAGTATGCCCAGCTGGTAAGGCGAAGATTTTCCGGAGTACCTCTCTGTTTCATTGCTTAACATCTCTTGGCAGTAAAATCATGGTACTCCTCCTTGTTTCTGTTCCTCTCCAGGTTGATCCTGTTCTGCTCTTGTGCTCTTTGGGATTGGGCTGGTTTCAGCTGCAATGGAAATACTGACACTGCAAGTTGCACAAGGGGGTCTGTGTGGCAGTGAGGTTGCCAGAGCCCCCTTCTAACTTGCTGGACTTCAGAACCCATGGCGTAGAGGTTGATCTGGCTCTCCATCAAGGAGAGACCATCATAAGGATACTTGACATACATATGTGTATATAAATATATCCATAAACATGTATATATTTAAAAATCCCTAAAACCTAAAACTCTCTNAGTGAAGATGCTGAAAAGACCTTCTGAATGAGCAGTAGATGTCACTTGACAGAAATGCTCTGTGTCAGAGCTAGTCCAGGCCACCCCCTCCTTTCTTCCACTGTACAGCAGGACCGATGGCTCTGCAGACCATGGGCAGAGCCCAGGGCTCCTTACAGCCCTCTCAGCCACTGCAGAGCTGAGGCAGTCGTGACCTCACAATCAACTCCCAAGCATGTGCCTCCTGCTGGCCTATCAGGGGCTGTGGGGGAAGTGACCTCACAATCAACGTGCAAGTGCTGTGCCTCCTGCTGCCCTGTGAGGTGCTGAGGGACCAGTGACCTCAGAGTCAGCACTCAGGCCATGTGCCTGCTACTGGTCTATGAGCGACTCCAGCAGGAATGACCTCAAAAGCACGTCCCACCCATAGAGTCATAGAATTATACAATCATTATGGTTCGAAAAGATCTTCAAGATCATTGAGTCCAACCATAACCCTTTGAAGACCAAGCCTGTTAAACCATGTCCCTAAGTGCCTCATCTACATGTTTCTGGAACACTGCTAGGGACGATGACTCCACTATTTCCTTGGGCAGCCTGTTCCAAGGCTTGACTACTCTTTCCATGTAGAAATTTTCCCTAAAATCTAATCTGAACCTCACCAGGCACAACTTGAGACCATTTCTTTTTACCCTGTTTTTGGTAGATATTTTGGAGAAGAGATCAATCTATACCTACAACCACCTCCTTTCAGGTAGTTGTAGAGAGCAGTAAGGTCTCCCCTGAGCCTCCTCTTTGCCAGACTAAATAATCCCAGCTCCCTCAGCTGCTCCTCATAAGATCTGTGCTCCAACCCCTTCACCAGCTTTGTTGTCCTTTTTGCAACAGGCTGCAGTGTCTCTATGTCCTTCTTGTAGAGAGGCGCCCAAAACTGAACACACTACCCATATACCTGCTGCTGGCCTATCTGCTGCTCCAGCAGGAATGACCTTAAAGGCACTCATGTCTCACTCACGTGCCTGCTGCTGACCTATCACCTATACCAGCAGGAATGTCTTCAAAAGTACATCCCCCAGTATCCTGTAGTTGGCCTATCAGGGACTCGGGCAGCAGTGACCTCACAATCAGTTTGCAAGCCATGAGCCTGCTGGGATGGTAAGATGAAAGAGTTAAATACAGAGTGCATTGGCGAAGAGAATGGCAACATCCCATGGAAGAGGAGCATAATAATATAACGTGGAAAAAAAAAGGAGACTAAGCAGTATTTGAGGTGATCATCATGTGTAATGAAGACATCACCCATGTCTGCTATAGCTGTAGTGTTCACAGGGATGAGCAGTAATCACAGCAAAACTGGTTCTGATGGCTTTTCACACACACTAGGTTCCCAGTCTTCATTTCAAGGCTCTGTACAGCTGAGTGTGGCTTACTTCAAGGTGCAAGGAGAAGGCAAAAGCCAGCATGAATGCTGCTATTTGCCTTTACAGAGACACAACTGTAGCCAGCTGTGAAATCAGGGAGAGAGGGAGTATAATGGTAGTTGTCATGATGATGTCCTGAGATCTACAAATTGAAGCCATTTTTTGAACTTGGTGACAGAACTCTGGCACTCTAACAGTTACTGCAGAACAGTAGCTGCTGCCACTGCAGGAGGAAGCGCTCACCACTGAGCCCAGCAAAACATCCAGCAGCTCCTTGGCAGCCATCACAATACTCTTGTGGCTGCTCCAACCAATGGCTCCTTCCCTTGACACTTCCCTCCTCCACAAAACCTGTAGGAACCTCTGTTCAGCCATGGCCAGCCTGCAGACAGGTTTTAGATCTCACAACTGCAGCGTGCCTGGGTCTGGAGTGCGTGAGAATTGAACAGGGCAGGAGGCAGCAGGCAGGAGAGCACAACATCTCCTACCAGGAATGACTCCATCCACAGAGAGAGAAATTGCTCTCCCAAGTGGCTTGGGCTACTGAGCTCTGTGCAAGACTTGACTTGAAAACATCTTTTTTTTAATGGTGCGCCTTGGATTATGACCAAAATATGTTTAGAAAATGACAATAAAATCAAACAAGAAATAGATTTTGAAAAGAATGCAAGCAAGGGTTCAGGAATCACTGTGATGTGTGATCAAAAAGCTTCAGAGCTACTATGAACCTTGTGTTCAGAAAAAGATCTCATATATAATGTAAAATGTATAATGTCGCTCTCATCCATTCCTTCAAGTGTCTCACCTGCCACGAGGGGCTTTTCCTTCAGATTTCTTCACCTTTCCTTTCTGCAGTTAGAAGTTATTTTGGGAGGAGGATGGCAATAGCATGCGCTTGGCAGGAACATTTCCTGTAAGCAGGAGACACAAAAACACTTGAGGACAGCATTTCAGAGACCTCTTGAAAGGGAAGACTGCATAGGTCTGCTCAAACTGAGACCTCAAGGCAATTCCTGTAAAGACTTTTCTTTTTAGTTGTTCAGGACATCTTCTCTCTTTTATTTTTTTGTATGCAACTTATTTTTTGTGGCAGTGCTTTTCTTGCTCTCTATCCTAATCACATAACAAAAAAAAAGGGGCTTGCTGGGATGTGCAGCTGGCCTAACAGAATCTCTGTGAGGGCAAAAATTTCATGCAAGGGCCGCAGATTGATCTTGTATGGCTATAGGTCCTCTGCATTCAACCCAAAAGCATCGCTTGAGGGATGTGTGTTCAAAACTCAGAAAGAAGCTTAAAACTTCCTTGCTTGTGAAATAAAAGGGAATCTTGGCACAGGCTTCTGCCACACTTGGTGATTATCCACACTTGGATAACCTTGCACGTAATTAGTTAGACTCTTGGTTTATTTTGCAACTTTTTGCAAATAAGGAATTGTATCCGGGACAGTATGGTGTTTAAGTTGTATCTGATGCTCAATAAAGGGTCTTTGCTTCATCACACCGGAGTCTATGTCTATCATATGCTGCAAATGGTGCCCAACATGAGACACGAACATTAAGGAACTCTGAACCTGGCACTGCAGCCTAGCCGAACAAGGAACGGAGCAGGAAAAGCTCCAGTGTGCCCCCATCGTCTAATTACAGGTCAGTATCTTGGGACCCATGGGAGGCGGCATGTCCCAAGAGCAGAAACTCAGCCTGGACGAGCTGCGGCACACGATGCGCAAGCAGAACTGGGAAGTCTCTGGGAAAGACCTAGTAACTCTGTTAGAATGGATCCAGGAGAAGGTGCCTACCAAGAAGGTGCCAATGTAGTTATTAGAGGTTGTGATTTTGTGTATAAGCCACTCATGTTTACTAGTCAATTGCTAATCAGAAACTATACCCTATATCATAGCATAAACCCAACCCCAATGGGATGGGTTTGTCCCTTGTAAAAGAGATGTTAGACCATGCAAATTTACAACAGCTATTAGAAAACACTAAGGCAGAAGTAAAAACTGCCTTGCAGAAAATGTCAGATAAAATTGTAACTGCCTTTGCCTCCAGAATTAATGTTAAGTTACCAATAGATTATATATAATTTATGTTTCTTTTCAGCCTATGCTCTTTTAGGTCAATGGTGTGCTAACGCACAGGCATTGAAAACTCTGGAATGGATATTTTTTTTGTCTCATATGCCTATGGAAAACACTAGCTACAAAAATAGACATGATAGTGTCCTTAATAGCACAAGGTCGGAATCATTGTCAGCAATTGACAGGACATGATCCTGATGCTGTTTTTCTGCTGCTGGCTAAAGACAACTTTGTGGCATTAAATAGGGAATTCTTATCACTGCAAGCTGCTCTGGGTGATTATTTAAATAAAATATGTTATACTCTTCCATGACATAAGCTGTTACATATATTCAAAATATGTGTTTATATTAATAATAATATTTATCCATATATATTCATAATATGTTTATATTAATAATAACATTTATTCATATATACGTGCGTTGAAGCCAAGGAACCGATGTGTTCCTGCTCCGATTAAAGGAGCATGCACAGTGTTTCTGGACGGATCAGGGAAAACACATAGAGCTGTGATATGGAGACAGATTCGTTAGACTGGCAGTCATCTATTTAATCGTTGAAGGATCCTCACAAATTGTGGAACTATCAGCAGCCTTGCACGCCTTGGAATTGTTTTCAACTGGACCACTCAATGTTTTCGCAGATTCTGCAAATGTTGTGGGTATTGTTCAACTCATTGATGATGCAATGATAAAACAGATTATTAACAGCTTTTTTCCTTGTTCTTGAAATTAGCTACACTACTTAAAAATCGTGTACATTTATATTTTATAATGCATATACTCTCAAATACTACCCTACCAGGACCAAGAATTTAAGGAAATGCTACAGCAGACAAATTGGCAATGGCAGCAGTCTTGCCGCGCAGTTTTGAGCAAACCCAATTATCTCATGACTTCTTTCATCAAAATGCCTTTTCCTTGCATAAACAATTTGCTCTGTCCAGACAGCAAGCCATGGAAATTGTCTGCGCATGCCCTAACTGTCAATGTATTACAACAGTATCATCATATACAAGAGTGAAGCTTCAAGGTTTACAAGCAAATGAATCGTGGCAGAGTGATGTCGCACATATATTGACATTAGGCCAACTGTGTCATGTGCATGTTAGCGTGCAGGGTTTCTGGTAGCCACTGCACATACGAGAGAAAAGGCATATGATGTTAACTGGTTAAGATGTTTTGCCGCTACAGTTGTTCCAAAAGCAATTAAAACTGATGATGGGCCTGCTTATGTTTCACGAACAACTTCTATCTTCCTACAAGACTGGGGTCTACAACATGTTACAGGTATACCACATTCCCCCACTGGACAAACCATTATTGAACGTGTCCAGGGGACTCTCAAGGCTATGCTAAATAAACAAAAGAGAAGGAATCCTATGGGCAACGTTACTCCACAGTAACAGTTAGACAAAGTATTTTATGTACTTAATTTTTGAATCGTTCTGATCATCAGTTATTTACAACAGTAGCTGACCAACAATTCGGGATGGTCCCTCCATTTGTGGCTCAACCAAAGGTATGGTATAAAAAATTTGGGGAGTTGCAATGGACAGGCCCCGTAGAACTAATAACATGAGGAAGGGGATATGCGTGTGTTCTTCTTCCCACAGGTCCTCATTGGTTACCAGTGAAAAATGCAAAGACTTTCTTGACGACAGAGCAGTCACAGGCGCAGGAGAATTCCAGCCAAGTGCAGGAATCTAAAACCAATGAGCCGTTGGACTGAATTGTGAATTATTTTGGTAATATTTGAACAAGTAGGGAATAGATGTGGGGGTCTTTGCAACTTTATTCTTTTATGTACAATGATCTTAACCTATATAATTAATATTTTATGCTTTTTTGTGCATTGATCTCAACCTATATAATTAATAGTTTATGCTTTTAGCTTATTTGATTAATATGGATATCCAATATGGAATATTATGTATGTTTGTATGTGTGATGAGTATAGCTATAATGTTCCCACAAATGGGGATGCATCCCCTCCAATTGGCAATAATGGCATATGTTTTGTTTTTTTGAAAGAAATATTTCGTTGATTATTGACTAAAAGCAACTATTCTCAGGCTAATTTGACCCTTCTTCACACCCAGCAGGCTATGGTATGCACTTCACATCCATATGTGTTTTTACTAGTATCTAATGTGAGTATCATGAATTGTGATGTTTTGTTTTGTGTACGAGTAAGTACTAATCACATGTAAAAAAAAAGGGAGGGAATGTATATATGAATAAATGTTATTATTAATATAAATGTATTATGAATATATGGATAAATATCATTATTAACATAAAACATATATTTTGAATATATATATAGTTAATGAATAGGAATATATATATAAATAAATACAAGCATACAAATGGGCATCTATATGGATATATATATATGAAAACATATATATATATATATATATATATATATAATTACTTATATAGTAATAACTAGAAGGAAGGGGGGCCCAAGAGAGCTGGTTACTTTTCAAGCAGCACTTCCTCAATGCCCAGCAACAGTGCAACCCTCTGTGTAAGAAGTCAGGTAGAGGGGGCAGGAGACCTGCGTGGATGAGCAAGGAGCTTGTGGCAATGCTCAAGCCGAAGAAGGCGGTATACAGAACGTGGGAAAAAGGACAGGCCCCCTGGGAAAAATACAGGAGCGTAGTCAGGGAATGCAGAGTTATGACAAGGAAAGCTAAGGCGCATTTGGAATGCAATCTAGTGAGGGATGTTAAGAACAACAAGAAAAACTTCTTCAAATATATAAACAGCAGGAGGAACATCAGGGGAAATGTGGGTCCACTGGTGAACGGGATGGGCACCTTGGTTACGAATAACACAGAAAAAGCAGAGTTGCTGAATGCCTTCTTTGCTTCAGTGTTTACTAAGGGCAGCCCGTTAGAGTCCCAGGCCCTAGAGACAAGAGAAGCAGCTGGGAGAGAGAAAGACTTGCCCTGGGTAGAGGAAGATTGGGTAAGAGATCAGATAAGGAAAATCGATACCCACAAATCCATGGACCCTGATGGGATGCACCCCAGAGTGCTGTGAGAGCTGGCGGATGTCGTAGCTAAGCCACTCTCCATCATCTTTGAAAGATCCTGGAGACAAACTTCAGTATTCCAATTCTTGAGGGCTGCTTGGAAAGTTTTCAGCAGTGTATAGACCAGAGGGCGATTTCACTGAGCACCTGAAAAGAAGGATGCCTGCTTTTTAAATTCTCTTTATTTTTCAACTTACAGAATAAATGATATCGACATTCTCCAATTCATACTGGACACGTAGGAAAAGCAGTATTTTCAATAGGAAGATTTGAGGATGGACAGACTTTCTCCTCACATCCCAACATTCCATTTCTCTAATCAGCCACTGGGGGCTTGCATCTCGCCTGTTAAAATATAACTTTTTCCATTCAAGTCTGTACCTGACTGTTACGGCTCCCCTACACCAATTCCCACCTGCTTTCCTTAGACAACTAGCAGCAGACACAGGAAGTTTTCTTCTTGTGTACAAGTACATATATAAAAAAAATGATATGAGTTGATAAAAAAAGAAAAAAAACAAACTTCCCTCAATTGTATGTTAATTCCAGACCGCTTCCAGTGAGGAATAACTTTCCTCCACAAGGAATTCCCCTCCTAGAAATGTTTGCAAAAGACAAAGGAGGAAAGAGAGATAGAAGCACAACTATGGAGCTGGCTAAAGAAGCAAGGAGAGTCTGGAGCACCTTTAAGGCTCCTTGAAGCTCAGAGCAGCAACTTAAGGGTTAACAGGAATCTCAATGAATGAAGAGAAAGGAAGAGAAGGGGAAAGCAATGGCAAGTGCATAAACGTAGATAATCTGATGCAGTGGGAACTTCAGAAATCATCAGCATAGTTAGGACACGGGAAAAATGTCATTACAGAGATTACATCCACAATTTTAAAGACAGAGTACTGGTAACATAATTTGAAGGGTGGATGAATATGCCAGTCTCCTGAGATTCATAGGCTACCTGAAAATTGTCACTATTTCATCATGGGAAACCAATCACACTAGGATAACTCAACCCTTTTAGCTGACCAAAGGATGTTTGCTCAACATTTTTGAAATGTTGAAAACCACTCCTCAGCTTTGCAGGTAGAGTTCAAGTGTCTAACCATAAGCATCCTATGACACTTGAAGAGGCATCTAAGGCACCTAGTTGGCACTGCCAACTCTTGCAGGAGCCCGTCTAGGTGCAGGTGGAGATTGGGCAAAGGAGTTCTGGGCATCTATAATGACACCAGACATCCATGATTTTGTGATTGCATCTTAAACTAGCTCTGAAAAACATTTTTCCTTTTCAAAAAAAAAAAAAAAAAAAAAAATCACAGAAGTTTCCCCCTCCCCCCCAAAGCCAGTATAATTAAACAAACAAACAAACAAACAAAGACAGGAAAGCTAACACAAAATATTGTAAAATCTAAAAGGTGTCTCAAAATATTTTCCTCTTATTAGATCATCTTCTTTTTCCATTTTTATTGACAATTTCTACATATTTGTGTTATAGTCAAGACTGCATCATTCTAAAGGTTGCTTTTCAGAAGCAGTCTGAATAATTTTGGCATAAGAAATAACCGTCAGAAAAAGAGTAGGGTGCTGAACACCAAGATGATGACATACAACATCACTCAGTTCCAGAAGGAGTCTGCACAGGCTAGTTCCAGCTTGGGGGGTTGTGGTGGTGTGGGTGAATGGCATGGGATGCAAGGAAGGCAAAGGGAACACCTGATAGGTCTGCCCTGCCTGCTCTGGTAGGACACTCACCCATGACCCCAGCACAAGGCTGACACACAAGAGACTTCGATTCATGATGACAGAATGATGCAGGGAGTCACATAAGGACACATAGCGATCCCAGGCCATGGCAGCCAGGAGAAGGCTTTGGGTGTTGCCCAGTAAAACGAAGCTTGTCCAGCACAGTTAAGGAAGGAAAACTTGCCATCTTTGGCAGGAAACCCACCACCATTTCTAGATGAGTGACTGATATGTAGCCGATAGTCTTCAACTCTGATGAATCCAGGATGAGAACAGCTACTTGGAAAATATGTTTACAAGAGCATTGTAAACATTCAGATTATCCAAATGAAAAATACAGGGTGGTTTTCTTAAGAGAGGACTTGACTTCACAAACACACAAAGTTTTAATTGATTTTGTTTGTTTGTTTGTTTGTTTTTTCTGGCATATTTCCTTTGTTTTATTTTTTTTTTTTTAGGTTTATTTTTGGAGTTCTAGCGATCCCAAATCTCCAAGATAAAATTAGGGTTTTATGAGGGGGAAGTGTCCAGCATCTGATTCCTACTCATTCATATGCATGAATAGGTAGATTAGGAACATAAGAGTTTTTATTCTTTGGTCCCATCACTTCCTTAACAGAAACAGAGAACCTGTCTATCACAGGCACAGATCTGATTTTGGATTCCTCAACCACACTGTTCAGTTCTCCCTCTCCTTCTGGTACTCCTCAGCATTTCCTCTCTTTCTGCATCCCCTTTCTGAGGGTGCCCTATCTTATTTGTATCAACTATAGCTTGTACTTCAAAGGGGAAGCCTTAATTGGTGTTACTCTCCAGCAGAACGCTTTATATGAAACTTGAAATGTTTATTTGCAAACATAATTATACGATGAACATTTAGTAAAATTAGTAATAATAAATTGACAGCCCTTTTCACTTTGCCACTCCCTTTCTAGTAGTCTTTCTGTTCCTTTCAGTTTTACAGCCTTTTGGTCAGATAAGGAGACTGGTTTATTCCCAGCAAGCACATAGCAACACACAGACATCCATCACTACCTAAAGTGCAGGAGGATTTTGGCAGGGCCTGACACAATAGTTATGCTGTGAAGCTGACCTGACACATGTGCTGTTCCTCAACATTGGTCATAACCGGCCACATTCTGACAGAAGACACCATGAATGCAGAGATCCTGTTGAGTTTAGTCAAGGATTGACTTCCTACAAGCCACGATGATTCTCAAGGCATTCTGGCCTCCACAGCCATCCCCAGGCAATTGTGCAAAGCATTTTTCCAGGCTTCTTTCATTTGCTGATTCCTTAGGCTGAATATGAAGGGATTTAAAAGAGGAGTCACAATGCTGGAGAGAACAGAGAGGATTTTGTTGAGGTGTCCCGGGTTCATCTGGGAAGGTCTGACATAGATGAAGATGGAGATACCAAAACCTAGGGAAACAACAGTGAAATGAGAAGCACAAGTGGCAAATGTCTTCTGCCTGCCCTGCGTAGACGGGATACGGACTATGGTCAAAATGATCCAGGTGTAGGAGAACACAGTCAGTGCCAGGGAGCCGAGGAGCAGGAGCATGGACACCACAAAATCCCTCAGCTCAGCAACCCAGATGTCCGTGCAAGCGAGGTGCAGGAGAGGTGCACTGTCACAGAAGTAGTGGTCAATGATGTTGGGACCACAGTATGGCAGCTTGGCTTTCAGGACTGCTAATGGCAAGATCAAGACCACGCCACCCACCCATGCACCCAGGAGAAGCTGACCACACACCCTTTGCGTCATGATGGTGGGATATCTCAAGGGGTTGCATATTGCCACATATCGGTCATAGGACATAATGGCAAAAAGGATGAACTCTGTTGCAGCCAGGGAGAAATAAAAGTAGAGTTGGCTAAAGCAGCCAGCAAATGAGATGGTCTTTTTCTCTGACAGGAAGTTTGCCAGCATTTTTGGTACAACAGAGGAAGTCATGGAGATCTCAATGAAGGACAAATTACTGAGGAAGTAATACATGGGAGAATGGAGATGGCAGTCTGTGTAGACCAGTACAATGACAAGAGTGTTTCCCAAGACAGTCACTAAATAAGCAAGCAGGAACACCACAAAGAAGATGATCTCAATTTCATAGGGGTTTCGAAATCCCACAAGAACAAACTCTGTCACAGGCGTGATATTCCCCATCCAAATGTGCTTTCTGTCCTGGTGAGAAGAGAGCAATACACTTTCTTTGAATATTCTGTTCATTCCTTCAAAAGAAAACCTTCATCTCCATTCCTCCCCATTCCACAAATATTCTTTATTGCTCTAAATATTCTTTATTGCTCTTTCTTTAAAAGAAGATTGAAAGAAGATAGAAAAAAAGAAGATAGCAAAAAAGATAGAAAGATGTAACATGCAGGATTTTGCTGACAAAATTCTTCCATCTCCATTACTTCCAGACAAAATTACCATTAAATCACAATATGCAATGCATTATTTTCATCCTACATTTCCAACTTCTATATCTGCATCATGCATACACAAAGTAGCAAAAACTTACACCTACAGTTAAAATACTTCTCCTTTTATGCTCGTGCTTTTGCACTCACCTTCTGCGTAAAGAACACATCATATATTAGGTTTACATAGCTTGCTGAAGCTATCTGTGTCCAGGTTCCCAATGAGCTCTGTAGTTCCAGGAACTTGTGGAGTTGCAGCAGTTCTTCTGTTCCAGCAAACTGTGGAGACATAGAGAATGGAAGTGGATGTATCCTACATTCCCAGTTTATATTGTAACATCATAGAAACTCACTTTTTAACAGCTACAACATGGTCCATAGGAGGCCAAATACAAAGGAGCAATCATATGATATAGTGAGCAACAAGAATCAGAGTATTAGAGCAAAAAACATTTCTCACCCCTGATGATGGTATAACTACATTTTTTATATGCGGATTCTGATAACCTGAATTCATATCATATCATTCTCATATTATGAGAACTGAAACACACTTTCTGTAGTTTGTGTAAGCTGCTGATTGCTATGGGAGTGCATCTCAAGGCATCTCATAGATGCTCATAGGCATCTCAAGAAAACTGAAGCAGTTTAAATAATTTGCAATCACCCAAAATACGTTGTCCAGAAAATAAAGTTCAGGAGAAAGACAGAAGTCTTCTTATTATGTGTTTTGTTTTGTTTGATTTTTAAATTATTTATTTATCTATTTTTAATGAAGACAGCACATTTTAGAATGAGCCAATTATATCTGGTAGACAGTCTTTGAAATGACAAAGGGAAGATAATTGGCTCTCTCAGAAGCATTTGAACCTTGAAAGCTGGAGATTTCTAACTCAGGGGACTCAGGCAGACAAGTCTCACCTAAAGTTTACAAAAGTAGAATTTTTTTCTTCTTTCTGGAGAACAAGAGCAGTGCCTGGTAAACCTGATGAAAAAGTAATAACTTCAAGGGTCTTGTCTTTCAGAGGGACCACAGCAATGAGGAGAATCATCTCACCTAATGGAGCTAACACAGAAGGGTCCCACCATGGGTTTTTTCAGGGTCCAGTCTATCTACTGGGGGTTAGGATGGGGCTAGCTGAGGACTCGTGTGTTGATGCTTTTCTGGGCAGGTGGATTCACTGAAGAGGCTCTTCCCCACTTTCACGTGAATCACATTGACTCTGACTAACACTTGATATCCTTAAGGGCATATGGTGGTCTCCCAGGCAGTCCTCTTGTGCTCTTGGACACAAACATATTTTTTTGTTTGTTTGTTTATCTATGTTTTCCAACTTCATCAATAGGAAACAGGCTCTGGCGTGTTGATGTTAAAGCTGAGGCTGTATAATCTAGCATGCTGCATGACAGCCTCTAGGGACATTTGAGAGTGTCAATCTGGTAGGACCATCTTGCAGAACTCTCCTATGTGACTACAGCCAATACAACTGCAGTGCACCCTGGCACACTTACTTGGCAATATGCTCATCTTTTCCTTCGGCAGAGTCCTATTCCATCCAGATAGAGGCCTGGAAAAGGGCAGTGGCCAGAACATCAAGTTAAAGTTGCTACTGCCTCAGACTCACAGATGGCAAGGCCACATTTTGAATACTGATCCTAATTATGGGTCTCCAGACCAGGAGGAATGAGGGAGACTTTGGAAGATCCAGTAGGAAATGCTAAGGTGCCGACTGCAAAGCTTCTATGATGAAATTTTGGGGCATCAGGACTTTTAGTCTGGCAAAGAGGAGAATGAAAACACTGCATCAGAAGGCTGCATCAGAAGGTGCTAAGAGATGTGCCCAACATCTTTTCAAGACATCTCTCATCTATGTCTATTGTCTTTATAATGCTTGGAGATTAAGAGAGAACCGAATATTACACCACCTTCAGAAATGACCATAAGGATGATCTGGGTAACTGTAGGCCTATTAACCTCACTGGGGTGCTTAGGAAATTCTTGGAGTCCTCCTGAAAGATATTTATGGGCAAATGAAGGAGGAACAGTTAATGTGGAGTGACCAAGGTTACGTCCTACCTATGAGGCTTACCTGCCTGCCTGGCTTGTGTGTCTTTCATGACACAAAGAGTAGATCTGTGGAGGAGAACAAGCTCTGTAAGTCATTTTCTGTGAAATGAAGAAGCTATTTGACATGGTGTCCAACACCGTATTGTATCCACGTTAGGATGTCATGGTCTAAATGGCTGAACAATCAGATGCATAAAAAGAAAACAAAAACAGTGGGATGATTAAATTCAGAGAATAGTGGTACCTGAGTTGTAATCAGCCAGGAGGACTATGACTGTGGCATACCTCTGGGGTGAGTCCTGGGATATGATCTTTTATTTTTTCTTCTTTCAGTTTTAGCAATAAATTTTATCATATGAGAGGTGACAGAGTGCTTGCTCATCATGTTGGCAAATGTCCTTAAGCAAAGTTGACCATCGGTACGTTTGAGGGTATGGATGCTCTCCAGAGGGACCTGGACAGGCTGGAGGAACAGGCCAACGGATTCAAACAGGAACAAATATTCAAACAGGAACAAAAGTTCAAAAAGGAACAATGCAAACTCCTGCCCTTGGAAGGAATAGCCCCTTGCTGTGATCCAGGCTATAGACATGTGACTGGGAGCAGCTTTATCGGAAAGGCTCAATGGAGCATCCAGATGGACCTAAAGTGAACATGTGCCCTGGCAGCAGTGCCATGAGCCCTGGCACATGTGTGCCCTGGCAACAAGGAAGGCCAAGTGATCATCCCACTGTCTGCACTCATCAACATCCCACTCTGTCTGCACTCAGACGATATCTATAATTCTACCTCCAGTTTTGGCACCCTCAGTCCAGAAAAGACATGGAGAAAGAGGAGGGAGTTCAAGGAAGGGTCACCATAATGTTCAGGGAATGGGACTTGTTCAGTTTGGAGAAAGGAAGATTCAGGTGAATCTCAGAGCAGCCTTTTAATACCAAAAGGGACATTTTTGAGAAGACAAAGTAAAAATTTTCACCGTGGTGTATGGCGGCAGGAGGAATGGCAATGGACATAAATGGAAACAAGAAAGCTCTCAAAAGGCAGTCCAGAAAGGCTGTGTGGTCTTTATCCTTCATAGATAAGACTCAATTAAATTCTTGAGCATTTTTGTCCTGTCTTTGAGCAGGAACACTGGGATCTCTTCCCCACCTTTAACTCACCACTGGAACATCCCAGCATAAGCTTTGTTCAGCCCCACAATATCTCTAAAATGTCCTCAAGAAATTCTATACAGTCCCACATATGTGCTCCAGTATCCCACAAGGAATTTGCTCTTTCCCAGGAAAACTCAGATAATTCTGTCTCCTTGTGACTGGTTGCACAGTAGTGCTTGACCCTCTTGGCAGACTGGCAGTAGGAAGGATAATAACCTCCATGTCTGTCAATCAGTGATCCAAGAGCTCTGGTCTGGGTTATCTATTCCTCAATATACTGTAGGACCAGGTTACTCATGCAAACCAGGCTTACTATTAATTTTACTCATGGTAATCAGGAGCCCCCTGGAATTCATCCAAAGAAAAGGCTTCAGAGTCCTTCACCTGAGGAGGAAGAAATTCAACAGCCCCCTGCAAAAGGCAGAATTGGGGCCGATTGGTGGGAGAAGAGTTTTGTAAAAGACAATCTGAGGCTCTTGTTGAAGAATCAGGTGTCAGCCCTGTGCGCCACTGGCAAACACCGTCCAATGAGATGTGAATCCCAAGGTCCCATACCGCAGGCAGATAAAGGAGATGTGGGCAAGCTGATCCCTAGGATGCTAAGTCCAGCCCTGCCCTGGGAAGGAAGCCTGGGCTGGGAAGCCTGATCTTCCTTGTCATGGTGTTGCCATTTTGTAATGTTCATAGATAAATTTTCACTCATGACTTGCAAGAAAACTATGTTGTTTTGGAACAAGAATGAAAAGCAGGATTTGTTTATTCATTTCCAATAAAAAAAAATATGAGGTTGTCATTCTGTCTGAAAGACTTTTTTCCTCCTTGCTCACTCCCTCCCAAAAGTACCAAGAACAGTTTACTCCTGGTGGCCCGAGAAACTGGATTTGGACAAGGGACACACCACGGAGCACCAACACCAACATCTTCAATATCTGTGCAGTTGTTGGGGCAGAAGGAGACTCTCACTGTAGGTGCTGCTCCCATGTTCTTGCCCTACTAGGGGAGTGTGGATGGAGAGGAGCAAAGCCCTTCCCTGAGCCATGTCTGCCAGTGCTTGCAGCACTGCTATGGGCCTCACAGCTGTCCCCAGTGTCAGCAGCAGGAGTGAGTGGGCTGAGGAAGTGCCCTCCCCTGGGTGATGTCTCCACAGGTCTAATTGCCCCCAGGATGTGTGGTAGAGGGGCCATGGAAAGCAGGAAGAGCTGATCCTGGTCAGGGAGCTGAGCACAGCCCCTCCTCTGGGAACCAGGTCTTCCCTCTGCACCATTCTGCCCACCAGCAGCCAGCAGTGGACCAAGGGCAGCAGCCCCTTCCTTGGAGCTGGGGACATGGCTGGGCTCAGAGATGTGCCTGTTCCTGCAGCACGGGCAACTCAGCAGAGCCCCAGGCAGGACTCTGTGTGCCACAGTGGGAGACTCTGTTTGTCTGTGGACTGAAAGGTTGGTGGTTGAGGTCCAGACATGGATGGTGAACCCTTTGTAGGATGCCTGGGAGATTGTGCTGCCTGGCACCCTGGCTTTTGCTCATGGTCAACATGAACTAGTGGAAATTGCTCAGGGAAAGGCCTGTCTCCTGAACCAGGGCTGCTGTCAACGGAGGCATCATTGCAGAGGGGCTGGTGGCACTGACCTTCCCCTTCACACCTGTGTGTGCAGAGATAGGTCTTGCCAAGGGTTGTTACACTGGGAGGAAACAGAGGCGGACAGTTTTAGGAGCAGCACAAAACACAAAACTCACATGGATAAAACAGAACCAGAGTTGAGCGCTGTCCCTTCTGCTCTGTGGCATCATCCAAGGAAGAGAAGAAAGGGAATCATTAACAGCCACACATTAATTGCAAATGCTTTCTCAAAGCATCTCCTGATGGCATTTACACCAGCCCCTTGATGTGCTGGTAGCTATCCTGCACCTCCCCTGCTCACAGGGAAGGCTCTTTTCCACTCCCAGGAATTGAACTGGGAAACCAGAGTTAAAAGCGAAAATCCCCTTCCCCACACCAGGGGCAAATATTCAGGGCATATTCATTAATTCTGTGCTGCCTACAAGAATGAAGGGTCATGTTCGTGTCAGACTTCTCTCTGCTGGGCAGCCCTGAGGTTCAAAGGCAAAACAAGGAGGACAGAAGCACCTGCTATAGCTTGGTTTGCTGTGTGCAAAGCTGAAAAATACAAACTCAGGACAGCAGCATGGCAATGAGGGGTGCAAGAGGCTACAACAATACTCTGCTAGTGTCTTCTGCCCTTTGAACATGGGACCAAATCCAATTCTCATCAAAGATGTTTCTGTTTCCAGCTCAAGACCAACTTGGAAGGACCGGTTTTGAACAGTTGTAGTCTTGCAGTCACTGTTCCCATAGTCAAGCTTTTTCAAGCTGATCCACAAAAGTGGCAAGACAATCTCCCTGCTTGGGTGAGCAGCCCCTTCCTCTGCCCACTCCTCTCACTTGTGCTCAGCCACAACAAAAGCCAGACTTCTTTGGAGGCCCATCCCTGGGGAACCATCTCTGAGGCAGGAGATCTGCTGCTGGCTGGGATGCACTTTGCTCTGGCATATCCTTTCTGGAGCATCTGGCATGGACTGAAAAGCTAGAGAGCAGCATGAAAGATGCAGGTTTCTTGTTGAACCTGAGCTCAGCTGAGTTGTTCCATTCCCTTTGCTCATGGGCAGCACAGAAGCTGCAGTAGTGTGTGTCAGTGCCAGGTCGTATTATCTGTTCCTCTCATTACCACATGGGGAGAAGGGAGGGCACAGTCCTATTCAGCACTGCAAGAGGCCCTCTGAGTCTCCACTCTGGTGACTATGGGGATATGGGATCAATTCAAACATGTACCTCATGTGCAGACAGTTCTGCCAGAGACCCCCATGCCAGGGCCACTCCTTTATGCGCTTACAAAATCGGAGTAGAGGACAGTGCTCTCTGTCGAGTCTGTGCTTTGTCCTTGGACTGACTATCCTTCTTGTTGTTGGAGGGAGCCTGTGACTGGAGACAGAGCACGAATTCCTAGGTCATAGCCATAGCAGAGCCCCTAATGGGAGAGAGGGCTTCAGCCGGAGCTGCCCAGAAGACCTGAGGGGCTTGTGGGGCTGCAGGAGCAGGGTTTCTCCTTCTGTGCAGGGACAGGGCCTGCTAGTTGCTGCACCTGGGCCGCTCACAGCAGCCTGATGGGTGAGATGTTTTGGTAAGAAAACAGGGGAGCAAGACAAGCCTGTGTGCTATGTAACCCTCTTCTAGGAGGTGAGGGGGTTTCAAAAATCAGACCACATGACTTGAAACACAAATGACCCCTCAGCTTCTCCTCTCAACATCAAGTTTCTTGGCTTCACTTGAGTTTCCCCTGGACCAGACAGCCAAATCATAGGCCTTTATAACACCATGACTTCACATGGGCCACAAGTCCCATTCCTCACTGTTCCTGACTCTTACAGGTGCTTCTGCAAAGCATGTCTGAGCAAATACGTGTGTTTATTCCAATGAGTTTCCCCAAAGAGCTCTTCTCTCTCGCACTTGCCTTCCTTGTGTCATCAACAAATGGCAAAGGAAAATGAAATTGTCCCTGCTATTCACATTAACGGAAAGGTGTAAATTCCTTTCCCTCTTGCTCTGCGGTGGAATTTCTGGACCTGTGGGGCCACAGAAAAGAAAGAAGAAAGTTCATGACTGGCATCTGTCCTTTTCCAGTGCACGAATGTTCCTTCTCACCCTCTCTTCTGTCCCTTCACTTGAGCCTTCCTGACAGCTCTCTTAGGCTCCTAAAGCAATCCTAGCACATCAGCACGTCTACAAATTGTGTTTTGGATAAGACTGATGAGCTGAGCTAAACCCAAACTGTGCATGCCTTATCCCTGAAATACCTAGCAGTGGATACCTTCCCACTAGAACCAAAGAGGGCTTTCTGATATCTTTCCTGAGAACACAGTAGTGACAAATGCATTGCAAGCGTAGAGCATGACCTTTTCAAGCAAAGCCATGACAAGGTCAGCCAGTGGCCAAAGGAACCCCAAGGAAGGCAAATTTCCCACTCCCTGCCCATAGATGTGAATTTGCTTTCCCACAAATCAGTGGGGCACACATTTATCTCAGGCTGTAGCACATACCTCTTTGAGCCACCTCGCCATTCTCTTCTCCAGTTCCTCAATTGCGGACATTTCTGCATCACTGTCCTTCCTTGCCTTCTGCTCATGGATGGCTGGGAAAATGCTGAAAATAGACATTATGGGAGGTGTTGTGTGCACAGCGGGACTTTGGTCTCCATGCTGTCCTCACAAGAGTCTGTAGCTGAAGGCAGTTCTGTTGGCTGCTGCCATGAATGATGTGGGTTCAGCTGACTGTGTTCACATGAACACAGAATGAGATCACCTCCAGTTGAAATACCCGGAGCTGCAAGATGTGCCCACAGGAATGCTCTGTATGCCTGGGTAAAGGCTCTCTCTTGATGCAGCAAGGAGAAGAGCAGAGTTATTTAGAGACAGAGCCTCTAAGGGATACAGATACTCCATCCTGGCAAACGTATTGAACACTGAAAGTCCCAGCTGCTGCATTGGATCAAAAACTCTCAGAGCCGCTTTGAAGCTTTTGTGCAGAGGAAGCATCTCACCCACACAAGCACACGACTATACGGTCACTCTCATCCATTCCTACAAGTGTCTCACCTGCCACGAGTTCCTCTTCTTTGAGGTTTCTTCCCCCCTTTTTTTTTAAGATTAGTTATTTTGGGTGCTGGGACACTCTTTCTCAAGAGAAGATTTCCTGTAGGCAGAAGACAAGAAAAACCTTCAGGACAGCATTGCAGAGACCTCTTGAAAAGGAAGGTTATGCAGTTCTTCTCAGCCTAAGGTCAAATTGTGAGGCATCATCCTGATTCCTCTGAAACCTCGTTTGCTGGGTGGGCTTTGGCCATTCTGGACACTGCTTTCTCTCTTGTTGTTTTCACTTTACAGCATCGTTTCTTGGGGTAGCTTTTCTCACTCTCTGTCCTATTTTGAAAAAGGACACTTGCTGGGAGATGTGAGTGGTCTAACAGAGTCTTTCTGAGGGTGATAATTTCAGGCAAGGGAGCAGATCCTTGGATCTGCCTACTCATCTCACATGCCTAGAGTTCCTCTGTGGACACAATGAAAACCCAGGAGCTGTTTTGAGCGTGTTTATGAGGCATGTTTATGAGGGCAGGGCATGGAAATAAGAGAAAATTGAAGTTGGAGATTAATACAGGTGGGAGTGTTGTGCTGCACTGAGGTCTTGTTCCCTCAGGACTCGCTTGAGATTTGCCCTATTGGGGGATCAGCGTCACCTCGAGTTTCTCATGCTACCTGAGCCATCACACTCTCACTTGGACTCTAAGGATGTATCCAAGAGCAGAGAAGGAGAAGGCACAACCCCCACCAAGAACGAGCTGTTCCATTACCTTCCTGGCCAGTGCTGGCCTCACCTCTCCTCTCCTCTTCCCTCCTGAGCTTTACATGTTTTCTAGGTCTTCTCTCCAGTTTGTACCTGGAAAGCAGAAAAGCCATCAGTCTAAAGGCGAGGGGCACTGCACCTCCTTTGCACCTTGTGTGAACGATGGGGACACAGGGGCATTTGGGAGGTCCTGGGAAGTCCCTATTTTTTCAAAGCGCAATGGGCAGAAGAGGCCAGATGCTGGAGGAGTGTCTCATCAAGGTCAGACACATCAGAAAGACCTCCAGTGCCTGCAGGGGCATGACCTTTCTCCTCTGGTTCTTGAAGTACTCCCTGTGCTTTCCCTGTGCTCCTTGTGAAAGTACAAACCAATTTCAACCCAAATCCCCTGTGTGCTGTTGGGATGATCGCCCATCTCCTGTTTCTGCTCATTTTCNTTTCCTACAGCTTTCCAGCATCCTTTTGAATTGCTGTCTCACCCTCCAGATCACTTGCCAGCCTTCCCAAGCCCATCTCCATGCACATGTGAAAAAGAACCTCCATATCCCGGAGGTTATGTAATGGAACAAAATACTGAGCACCATGGGAGGGAGGACAAAGCTTTCCAAAACCACACAAGGCACAGGCTTCACTGGCCTACACAGTTCTCCCCACAAAAAGAAGAATGTTGACCCAAGACAACACACTCAGGGCACATTTGCTTCATGTAGGTGTCACCAAAGATATTAAAATGTTCCAAAGCAGCAACCTACAGAAACCTGTACTTTGATGCACATTTCAAAGGGTTGCTCATAAATGGCTTTCTGAGCAGCCTTCACAAGGATTGGCAACACAAGATTACAAAATATGTCATGAAGAGCTGCTTGCTTAGCCAGCCAGGGGCTAAGAAGGAGACAT
>VWPW01026836.1:0-27726 GCA_013389825.1 Crypturellus undulatus | reverse complement strand
ACCCGAGGATGTCCTAGCGAAAAAGATTTACATCCTTCTCTTATCTGTATATTTTGAGGGGAAAGTGTAAACCAGCGACTATACCAAAAGGGTAACCAAGGCTTTCCACTGTGACTACCTAGACACAAGAGCTATAAGCTGAATGACATCACATGCCTTCTGTTATGATTTTTTTTCATTTAGTAATTAAGACATTTCCAGAAAGCCCCAAAATACTAAAAAAAAATCATTGTGTTCCTTGTCAAGAACTATGTAGGCTCTTGGACTTATCGATTGATGATGTGGAATAGAGAATAAATATAATTTATCTCATTGAGATGGGTATGACAGTGGAACAAGCGTGTTCAAAATGCATTTTGACGATTATCTAATCATCAATTATCCAGTTCCCAGAAACAACTCTTCCTTTAGAGTTGAATGGAGGAAAAACAAGACGGACAGTATGCTCTGCCCAAACTTACATGGTTTCTGACATATACAGCTAATAATGTTACAATTTTTTATGTGGCAGTCGGGACTTCAGAGGAACACATAGGGAACGTAAGATTTTCTGGCTTTATTGTTCCTCAAAAGCCTGATTTTGGGTTCAGATCGCAAGAAAAATTTTATTAGTGCTCACCAGCCTCTAATGTATACAGTATCTTCTTCATTTTTGAGCAAGTTCTTGTATTTCTTACCGTTAGTCCAGTCTCTTGGGAAAGAAATTTGCTCAAGGTGTCTTATGGGACTAGTCCCTACACTGGTCCCCCAGCACTGCCAGAGTCAGTGCACTGCTTTTGTAGAATGGTTTGACATAAAAATCACCAATGTGATAAACAGGAATGTAATCCATGACAAAACGGTTTGTGCTGACTAAGGCATGATGAGTAAATGTGAGGGAGTACAAAAAGTTCTGTAAATAAACTGTCGGAAATTAAAACAACGGGACTCAAAAAGCGCATGCCCATTAACTTTAAGAAGGGAAAGGTTCACTGAAGGGAAAAGTTCACTGAGGAAGAAGAGGAGCCTTCATCAAGAAGACCACCAGTGGGGCTTAAAAGACCCCCTAGCAACAAGGAAGGACATGCGCAGAAAGGAGGTATGACGAAACAAGGAACTTTCAAGAAGCGGAGATAAGAAAGGAATAAAAAGGTGCTTCCGCGGGCTATAAGCACATGCCGTTGGTGGAGCAGACACTCCCCAGCCGCCCAGCGCTGCTTGCTTGCTATTTACAATAAAGCATACTGGCAAATCAATTGGCTCAGAGGATTTGTCCGTTTATAACAATTTGGTGACCCCTACGTGATTAGACCTGTCTCGGGGACTACTCCGGCCAAAAGGGGAGGCACTCCATCCTATTATTGGACGGCCCCGGGGCTGCAAGTCTGGATCCTGATTCACTCTAATCTACGAACTGAAATTGTAGTAAGTAGCAAGCAAGGAACTACTGAGATCTCAACTAAGGACTGCAGTAATAAGGTTCCTGTAATTTTTGTGCACGAAGACCCAGAAGTGGAGGTTACCAATCGTGAGCATACTATCTCCTGGGTTGGGAATACTGCCTCGGGTGTGCGCATGAATGAGACGTCAGAATATTGACGAAGCAAGTGTGGACCTCCTATATGGTGCGGTTCCGATCTCCCGCGAGGGACTAGGCCACTAACGGAGGGAAGTGAAAGATAGGAAGAGCGAAGAAGGCCCCCAGAGAGGCTCTCCAAAGGAGGGTCCACAGAGAGACTCTCCAAAAGATAAGGCACCCCGGGCAGAATGGGGAAGAAAAAGAGTAAAGCCCCGCAGGAGGGCCCCAAGAGAGACTCTCAGATAAAAGAGAAAGAATTACCTGAAATACCCCAGAAACCCCCTGGGACTGATGATTAAAAATTGGAATAGCTGGCCCTCTTGTAGGGAAAAATCCAAAGAAAAAAATGGTCTGTTATTGTATGGAAGTCTGGGGAGGAAAAGAAATACAACCTGATCATTTATATTGGCCCATTTTTGGGTCATTCGAGGACTGGATATGCCAGGCTCTAAATTTATATGTGAACCAGAAACAGCCCCATTGTCAGGAAGAAAGTGAATATGCCCTTCTATGGATACCTACTCCAACGAGGGCTTATATCTTTCCTTTGAGTAAGGAGGAAAAGAAATCAAAAAGGGGAACTATGGGATCCCCTCAAATATCCCCCACCGTATGCGTCAGCCCCAGGTGACGATCCCCCACTCCCTTTAGCACAGCCAAGTGCCCCTAATGAGAGGAGGGGAGTCTTAACCAGAAGTCAGACCCGGGGAAGACAGGAAGAAAGTAACAACGATGAAGAAGCGCAGTTATTGCCCTTGCACAAAATGCCTATGCCCCAACAACCTCAAGGGCGCGTGCCAGTCGGGGGTCCCAGCCCTCAATTCGAGGGTCCTGCCTTCCTCCTCTTCTTCCTCATTTCCGGGTGTTTGACCTCCAAAGATAGTTTGGAGGACGTCTGTGGTTAAGTTGGCTACGAGTCCGGTTGAGCGGCCGTCTTCAACAGGTTTTCGGCAGAGGGGGCTACCTGTGAACCGGGCTGAGCAGCTGCCTCCGTGCTCCTTATCACTCAGCCCAGGCAGGCAAACATCTTCCCTCTCAAGGTCTGGCCTCTGCTTCCCACAGGAGATTTTTATGACTCTACAGATCATAGAAATTTCCATCTCCAATACATTCCACCCCGTGATCTGTAGAGATCATAAATAATCATAAGGATTTCCACCTCCTATACATGCCACCCTGTGACCTGTAGAAGTCAATCTCTTGTAGCCAAGCACCCGAACAGATAACGCTTTCATAGCAGTTTCAACCATGCCTCGTGTCAGCATCATTACGCAAGGGATGCAACATATAATAATATTGCAAATAGAAATAATAGTGCTAATAACAGTTTCTGTAGCCATGACCAACCCCACGTACATCGTCCAAATGAAGTCCAATCACCATGCACTCTCAATTGATGAGTCAGATCCTGTAACGTCCGGACCTGGGCATGCATGGACATGGCATGGTCGCTTAGAGTCATGCAGCACATGCCCCTGGCCTCCTCACAGATGTGGCCATGTATAAGCAGAAGCATGGCTGTCGCAGTGAGGTTGCCTGCTGAGCTGAGTCTACATCTACCAGCAATGATGGCAAAGCTGTCGTAGCATTGCTGGATTTTGCTAGCCAGCATCCCAGTCGGCGTAGCGTGGTCAGTGCTTCTGTGGCAGCAATCCCTGGAGCCCATGCCTTTGAGCAATGATGTTCTTGCATCTCTCCCTCTCTCTTTTATTTATTTTTTTTTTTTTTTGCATGGGTCTGTAAAATGGTAAGTCTACCCTACTGTGCAGGGTGACGTAAGCAGTCTAGCGGGCCTATGTGCGAGTTGGCAGAGTTGGCATAAGCAATCTACAGGCAAGTTCTGTGTACTTAGTCACAAGTTACACACACAGATTCGCATTAAACATGGGTAACTTATCCAGAAAACTTATCCAGAAAATCACAACCTCTAGTACTAACTACATTGTGAACACACGTATTAGAGTCATTAAACACAGTCTGGTTATAACTTTCATTACTTAACACATCTTTACACTCGTTCTAGAACACACGCAGTCCTTTCCCTACATAAGTGAAGGCAGTTCTATTATTACTCTGCGGACTGATCCCATAATGGCATCCGCCCTCTTTGGTACCAAAGGAAGCATTGCTCGCCTTAAGGGCATCATCTTTGAGGGTGGGTGGGTGGGGGTGGGTAGAGTACAGATAAACCTTCTCAACAGTGACATCTGCTAGGGTCAGTACATGGGTGATGACTGCACGGAGAACCTGGTTATGAGTGATGTTCGCAGGTCTCCATCACGCTTGAAGCTGTCGCTCTTTCTCCGTGGCTGCATCCCACATGATTTCTTCAGATCTCGTTGTGGGGGGACCTCCATGTCTCCATCTCTCCAAATATACCTGCAATGACACTCTTCACCCATGTCTGGGCCTGGGTGCAACTAAGAGCAAGGAGACACATTATTTTGTTCAATTCTCCGTGCTTGCAGCACACCTAATGATCTCTACATGGGGTCGCTGGTCCTTCTGTGCCCTTCGTACTTGAGCTTGGCTGTCGCTTCATTCTTGTATTCTATACTGAAGTTATGTCCTTAGTCCCTCTGCAAGGATACAAGTCAGAGTACGGCTCTTAATCCTCCTCCTCCCCTGGAACATCTGGCTCACCTTGCCAGGCGGGACATGGGGCAGAGGGGCAGGTGTCTCAGTTCTCGGGGAATCAGCATCGCCTAAGGAGGTCCATGGGGACCCTCTTCCAGTCTGGATCTCCAGCTATAGCAATGGTTACTGCCTGCGAGTCATCGGCAGCTATTACTTCAGCCATTATGAGGATGTGAGTGTCTGGTGGAATGTACCACGCCCTACCCCCAGGAAATCCCTGGAAAGACCTTTCGGGTGATGCAACTTGGTACACATGGACAATGGTTACCAGTGGTCCAGACACTAAACTTTTTGGTCTGACTTAACTTTTTGATGTCCAGTATCAAATCTTTCTCTATACTCTGACTGGGATTTAGCAAGAGTAGATGTCTGGTGGCATTTCGTGGGGTAAAATAAATGAGCCGNAGATGTCTGGTGGCACTTTGTGGGGTAAGATAAATGAGCCTCAAAACCTCCGCATTTTGGGTAATATGTATGTGGACATCTGGGCTTAGCCAACTGATTCCCCCAGGGTCCCATTCAAGTTCCTCATTATGGTTTAATACTAACCTTTCCTTAGCAGGGAAGATGCTAAAGTTTGTTCCAGATTCATATGCTATAGTCAAGGTGGCTGCCACACGATTCACACGGGGTATCCCTTTCATCAGGGTAAGAGGCGTCGACTCTTTGGTCAACCCTCTGTTGTTGAGCACTCTTAGTGCTTCATGTAGATGATCTACCCACTTCGTATATTTCCCACACCCCAATCTCCGTAACTGCTGTTT
This sequence comes from Crypturellus undulatus, assembly GCA_013389825.1. NCBI lineage: Eukaryota > Metazoa > Chordata > Aves > Tinamiformes > Tinamidae > Crypturellus > Crypturellus undulatus. The sequence continues at coordinate 22,767 of VWPW01026836.1, read as the reverse complement.
CAATAGACCGTTCATCCGTTCCACCAGACCGGCCCCTTGAGGGTGGTACGGCAGGTGATACGTCCAAGTAATGTGGTGATCGTTCACCCATTGTATCACCAGCTTATTTTTAAAGTGAGAGCCTTTATCTGATTGCATCTCCACGGGGTACCATAATGTNGGTACGGCAGGTGATACGTCCAAGTAATATGGCGATTGTTCACCCACTGTATCACCAGTTTATTTTTAAAGTGAGAACCATTATCCGATTGTATCTCCATAGGGGTACCATAATGCAACTCTATGGTTTCTAGGCATTTGATGGTTGTGTGTGCATTGGCATATCAGCTGATGGTGGCCACAGTGAGGCCTAAGTATCTACTGCCACACATATGTAACATTGTCTTCAGTATTCTGGCAGTGGGCCGATATAATCCATCTGCCAAACCTCTCCTCCCACCGTCCCCCGCTTAATATGGCCTAAGGGTTGCGAGAACACCTCTCTCTCTTTTAGAAATGTGCACGCCTCACAGGCAGCAATTACTGCTTGTGCTATATTCTGGGACAGCTGGATGCCTCGTTGCTGTGCCCAGGATATAGTGGCCTCTCACTCTCCGTGGCCACTTTTCTCATGGGCCCACCGTTCCATTGCCTGTTCCTCTGTAGTACTCGCCCCTATACTCCGGATTTTTGCCATTCTGTCCGCTGTCGCATTTCCGAGTGCAGTTTCTTGACCTGTGTTGTATGTGCATCCACATGGAAGACCCATATATCCCTGTCCTGCAGGGCCTTGTCAATTCTATCCCAGAATCCCTTTCCCCATACTTCCTTTGATCCTATCCGTCATTCATCCATTTCCCATCTCGGGACGCAATGCACAAGCCCTTGTGCTACTGCCCAGGAATCAGTATATACATGGCAAATATGATTAACAGGGGTAGCATCAATAGCCTGCCACACCGCTACCAATTCAGCTAATTGGCTACTGCCCTTCTCCCCTGTAGTTACCAATCGAGTCTGTGTAGATGGATTATAGGCTACCGCTTTCCACCTTCCTTGCGCCACACCGCTTCCATCAGTAAACCAGGCCATTTGCCGTGGTTCAGGTGTAAGTTGCTCATAGGGAACTCCCCACTTTCCTACCTGGAAGTTTTCTAGCTGTTGTGGGGGACTATCAGGAACTCCCTCTACTCCCTGTGACACCTGCTCATGCAAGGTATGGATAGCATGGGGCCCTGGTTTTGCTCTCTCCTGTATGTACCACCGCATCTTCATTATGGTGGCTTCTTGAGTGTGCCCAATTTTATGGGTACCAACGGGTCCTGTGGCCCAGGAAACCACGGGCGAAGGGGTCCGTACTATTACCTCATTACCCAGCGTCCGGGCTTCGGTGTCCATGAGGGCCCAGTATACACTCAGAAGTTGTTTCTCAAACGTGGTATACCTTACTTCCGCATTAGAGCCGGCGAGACCAGAAACCCAGCGGTCTGTGCCTACCGTCTTGCAGTTGCCATATACTCCACATTGCCAAGTCGGCCTCAAGGGATACATGTATTTCTACTGGCCCGGGTAGGATGGGGTGAAACTCCATATATTCCTGAATTAGTAATTTTGATTTCTTGAACGCTTCCTGCTGGGCCCCACCCCATTCAAACTGGGCTTTCTTCCACGTACACTTGTACAGTGACCTCAGAACACTGGCTAACCCGGGAAGGTAGGCACGCCAGAAACCCACGGTTCCCCAATATTGCTGTATCTGTCGTTTAGTTTCTGGTGTGGGCCAATCCCGGATGGAATTTCGTACTTGCTCCGATATTTCCTGTTTACCCGAATTCCACATAATGCCTAGGTATTTAACGCTAGTAGCTGGTCCCTGTATTTTCTTTGAATTGATGGCCCAACCATCGGCCTTAAGGGCCTGTATGGTATGTGCTAGTTGCTTGTCTACCGTTTCTTGATCTGGTCCTTGTATCAAAATGTCATCTATGTATTGGACCACCTGGACCTTCCCGGGTTGCAGCACTCCAGCAGCTTCAAGAGTCCGGTGTATCATTTGACGGCAATAGGTCGGGCTATGCTTATATCCCTGTGGCAATCGGGTAAATGTGTATTGGTTCCCGTTCCATGTAAAAGCAAACTGGTCCTGTGCTTCTTGAGGTATTGAGATGGTAAAAAACATGTTAGCTATATCAATAACACCATACCAAGTCCCGCTATGTTTCTGAATCTTCTGAAGTAGCATTACCACTTCCGGGATTGCTGCAGTAATTGGAGGGGTGGCTTTGTTCACTCCTCGATAATCCACTGTCAACCGCCAACTACCATCCGTCTTCTTCACAGGCCAGATGGGTGAGTTAAAGGACGAATGGGCGTATCGAATTACCCCGCTTGCCAGTAAGTCATCCACCGCAGCCTGTATGGCTTCATTGCCCCTGGGAATTTGGTATTATTTTAGATTTACAATCTGAGTGGCCACAGGTATATCAGCCTCTTGCGTGAATTGTCCCACCTGTATCACCCGTGCCATCCATTGCGTGGTCCCAAAATTCCATAATGTTCCATCAATGTCCAATGACTGGCCACGCAATACGTCAATTCCGAGAATGTATTCATGCGTTTGGGCAATCATGACCCGGAATGTCCGTTGGGGCCAGTTGGCTATTTGTATGGCCAGATCCACAAGTTTTCCCTTGACAGGCTGGTCACCCAAACCCCAAAAAGGGATTACTGCCTCCCTGTGCTTTTCTGGGTTCCCGTGCAGTATTGTGACCTCCGCTCCTGTGTCCACCAAGGCACGAACCATTTGTGTATTTTGTTCCGATCAATGAATAGTACGTGACAAACGGTCGCTTGTCCCAGTGAGCAATGTTACATTGGAACCCTTCGGACACTGGAGCTTGGCCATCCCTCTATTCTTGTTCCGTATTTTCAAGCTCCTCCTGAGGGGGAAAAACTGTCTCCAGTTCCTTCTTTGGTTTGAATCTTAACACTGTCCACTCCAAATCCTCCCACGGGTACAGCACCTGCGCTCCATCAACCTCATATGTTATTTCAGAGCACTGCTTGGCTGTCTGGACTGCGCGGACATTATATCGGCGTGCTAACCGGCGTAATACCTCTGTCAGTTTTCCATCAATTTCCTGTCTATCCATGCTCTTCTGTAAAAGCAGATGGAAGAGCTGAGCTCGCTCCCCAGGTTCTGACCCTGTGTTCCCACTCGGCCCTCTTTTCTCACTGCTGCCTGTTCCAACCATCTCTAACTCCAACCCTGGAAGGTCGCCCATCTGTTGCAATTTTTCAATTACATTTTCAATAGGGTTTCCTTGTTCTCTCATCAGAACTGGAATTAGATAGGGGTGTCACGCTCTAGGGCATCCCTCCAACAACTTATTTCGCATCCTAGGTAACAGGGGTTGTCGCAAATATAAGCCTGTGTCGTTGAATTCCACCGCCACCTTCATCGCTTCCACCTTCAACATTTGGTAGGCCTGCCGTAACGTTACCCAGGACGAGTTGCAGACGGACCAATCACCATTAGTAGTGTACCGCTCGGAAAGCCCCTCTGATACTACAGCGGTGAGAGTTGTACCATTGTCATCTATTCTCCGCAGGGCGAAATGTACATACATGTCATTAGTTAACCCCAAAAGCTTGGAGGCATCAACATTGTCAATCCTCACCGAATCGGCCCCTTCTTCCATTAATCTTACCATCCAGGACTGTGTTTTTTCCCCTGGTTGTTACTTATATTTCGCTAGCAGATTCTTAATATCTTCAGGGGTAAAATCGGTTAGTTCATCCTGTCGCACCATTTGCCTTGGCCCTGACAGCACAGCTTTCCTTCGTATTACTGGGGCGGCTCGCCTTTTTGGTTCGTCCCACGATGGGCCCTTCTCCTCTGCTATGGAGACTTCCTTGTCTGATTCCCAAATATTCCCATCCCAAGTTTCCAGGTCCCAGTCAGGGTCGGTGACAATAGTCCGCACCCGGCTCCCCTTCTGCCCCGGTTTTCTCCCTCGCCTGTTCTTTACCACACGTGTCACGTACAATGTCACCAATTCAGCACATTTCTCCTCCAGGAGCTCCCTCTGATTGTTTGTCTCCAGCAGAGCCTGCCTCTGCACCACCTGGGCGGCTCGGACTGCCTGTAACTGCTCTTGGAGGAGCTGATTCCTCTCCTGTTCCTCCTTTAGCTGCCTGCCTGAAATCTTATATGCACACAGCAGAGCACCTCCCATCCTACCAGCATGTTCCAGTCGGACCGAGTTCTTAGTACAGTCAATCTCTACAAACCGACCCCAAAACTGTAACACCACCATGAGATCCTTCTGGGTCCATGGTTCTGGAGATACTCAGGTGCAGGTTTCCCATCGGTCCCATAGAGTATTCCATGGTTCTGGCCCCCATTCAGAGTGCTCCCTTGGAGGCGCAGCCTCCCTGCAGTTGCCACTGCTGCCTGCAGCTCTCCCGAAAAAGGACCACCGCATGTCGCACACACAATAAAGACCACAAACAGCACGAAAACGATTTCCATCAAGCGGCATGACCTCACCTAGCTTTGCACCCTACTAGTGAATTCCACTATTTCAATAGCCAGTAAAGACCATAGACACAAACAGCACGGACAAAATTTCTATCCAGTGGCACGACCTCACGTAGCTGTGCACTCCACTAGTGAGTTCCACTGTTTAATTGCCGAATCTCATTCTCATCGCCAATTATGTTCCGGATGGGCTCGGGATTTGGCAATAATCACACCAGAATGAGGTGACTACGTCGAGCAGTTATTCTGGTGAAAGCACATAAAAGCAGCAAAGTATGGATAACTACTCACGAGGTGGTACCTGCCAGCGGGATACTGGACCCGAACATCCTCTCGAGCTGGCAGATCAGAGAGAGTGGCTGATCAGCTCCCGCGGAGACAGCGTAGGCCTCACAGTTAGGAGTTTCTCCTTCCCCCACCTCTCTCCTCACTGTCTTCTTTATGTCCGGTGCATCCTGGCACATAGGGTCAGTACGACCCAGGAGGCAGGCTGGGGTGGCGGAAAAACTCCGCCTTCAGTTTTGCAACTCCTCGTGCTGAGTGCGCAGGCCCACATGCCAGTCGGGGGTCCCAGTCCTCAATTCGAGGGTCCTGCCTTCCTCCTCTTCTTCCTCATTTCTGGGTGTTTGGCCTCCAAAGATAGTTTGGAGGGCATCTGCAGTTAAGTTGGCTACAAGCCCCGTCGAGCAGCCAGCTTCACTAGGTTTTCGGAGGGAGCTGCCTGTGAACCGGGCTGAGCAGCTTCATCTGTGCTCCTTATCGCTCAGCCTAGGCAGACAAACACCTTCCCTCTCAAGGTCTGGCCTCTGCTTCCCACAGGAGATTTTTATGACTCTACAGATCATAGAAATTTCCATCTCCAATACACGAATTCAGGATTATAAGTGACATCCGTCTGCCAAGTCCGGAAAGACATCAGACCTTGAGGATTAACCTCCATGGCGGGGTAGGGTATGGTAACTGATTAACAATCCTGGCAGGCCTGAATAATTTGCCGCGCCTGGTCAGTTGTAATATGGAACATTCAATGCAAAGCGTGGGCACTCTAGTGGAAGAAGGTGTGACAGCTGCGCCTGCTGGAATATGTCTGGAAGGGTGGCCACCCCGGCGAGGCTGTCAGCATGCCCATTTCCTTCCACCAGAGGACCAGGCAATGTTGTATGAGACCTGATATGCATTATAAAGTAAGGAGCATGTCGATGATTCAGCAAATATAGGAGTTCCTTCAGGAGAACATAAAGCGGCGGATTGGCTACTTCCTTCAAATAGGCTCCTTCTAGTCGATTAACCAGTCCCGCGACACATGCTGAGTCAGAACCAATATTAATTGCTTGTGAAAACATACAAAAGCAGCGAACCACCACCACAAGTTCCACAATTTGCAGGGACCCAGAAACCCTTTCAATACTGTTCTCCCAGATACCTGTTGGCCCTTGCCATGCTATAAGAGTTCCCTGTTTTCCCAGATCTGTCCGTGAACAGCGTGAGTGCATCGGGAATGGGCACCTGACTGAGGTGAGAGTCTCTCATCAAACCTATCAATCCCAAGGTGGTAAACAGCAGATGATGTGGGAAATAGTTGAATATATTGCCTTTAAAAGCTGCCAGGGCAATTTGAAAAGACTGGCTGGATTGCAGCAGCCACTCCACCTAGTGTTTTGTTGTGGGTAAAATGATTGAGCTCGGGTCATTCCCTTGCAGGGCCGTAAGGCAGGCACGACCCCTCTGAATCACCATGGCCAATAGTTCATGCCACTGTACTACTGTCTTGGAAAATTGGTGAGGCAAGAAAATCCATTTTATCACCACGTGATGATCCTTTGTTTATGGATCCCATTGCCTCAATAAACCAAAAGGCTGAGAATTAGTTTGTATAACATAGAGGTTTACGGGCAGGTCCTCATGGAGCCTGTGGCCTTGGTGCTTGCCCAAGGTTTGTGAGATAAGGGTCATGGTCCTCCTGGCCTCCTCCGTGAGCTGCCAAGGGGATGCAAGGCTGGGATCCCCTTTTAACAATTAGAATAAAGGATGTAGCTCCTCCATAGTCAAGCCCAGCACTGGCCTAACCCAATCGAGTGCTCCTAATAACTTCTGTAGGTCATTCAGGGTTTCCACTTTAGCAGATATTTTAACCTTTTGTGGTACTACAGTCTGATTATCGATGTGCCACCCCAGGTACTGCCATGGGGCTACCGTCTGAATTTTTTCCGGGGCCACACAAAGGCTCGCGGTCGTCACTGCTCGAGTCATGGCAGCAACGACCTCCTCGTTGTCCGCCAGGGTCTAAGATGCAATTAGGATATCATCCATATAGTGATAGATCAGAGTGCTTGGGTGTGCAAGACAAACAGGTGCGAGTGCCCAAGCCACAAACCACTGGCAGATCGTAGGACTATTGCACATTCCTTGGGGCAGGACCACCCAGTGTTACCTCTGGTGAGGTTCTGCCGCATTAAGTGATGGAACCGAGAATGCAAATCGTGACACATCTGCAGGGTTGAGTGGAATGGTGAAAAAACAGTCTTTCAAGTCAATCACCGTCAGGCTCCAATTTTGAGGAATCATAGCAGGAGAGGGCAGCCCAGGCTGCAACGCTCTCATTGGCTCAATTACTGCATTTATCCGCCTCATTTATCATTTGTCAATCGTCATTTCCCGCTTTTCTTTTGAATGACATTTTCAATGAATGACATTCTTTTTGAATGACAAAGACCGGGCTATTCCACGGGCTTGTTGATGGCATGTCATATGTCCCACCCGTAGCTGCTCAACCTCAGATGGCAGAGGTGTTGCAGCTTCTCCTTTTTGAGGGACCAATGATCGACCCAAACCAGACTATCAGTTTTCCAGGTAAGGGCAGGAGTTTGCTGCAAATCAGCAGCCCCTACGATAAATTCATCCCAATCTTCATTCCCCACTGATCGAGAGCACAAAGGGCTTAACAGTCGCTGTCCTCCCTTCAGGGTCTTGGATCACCACTTAATCACAGCTCTGCCTGGGGACGGTGGCCCCTCCCACCCCAGTCAGCGCTGCTGTAGCCTGAACCAATGGCCAGGATGGCAGCCAGGCTGCCGCAGCAAATACCGTAACATTGATTCTGCTGTCTATAAGGCCAGTAATAGTAGCCCTCTCCCCAAGGTGGGATTGCCGAGCCTCACAGGTTAACAGGGGTCGGGATTGGTGTAGTGGTTGTGCCCAAAAAATATGAGGGGCGCCCGTAGACCCAAATGCCCCCCCGCTCAGGACCGCTCAGCTGCTGCTGGCGGGCTTGCCTTAAAGTAAACTAACTGGGCGATCTTTGTTCTGCCAAGGATGCGACACGGAGGGTTTGGTGTCCATACCATTATTCTGATCTCCCCCACATAATCAGCATCAATATCACCCCTGGCAGCACAAAGAGACCCTGTCTTGAGACTGATGATCTTCCTATCAGCAAGGCGCTCATGCCCTTTCCCAGGGACCCGTGTACTCCCGTGGGGAGCACCCGCACCCCTGTGTGTCTTAGTTCGGCATCGCAGGAGGTGGCCAAGTCCACCCTGGCACTACCTGAGGTGCTGACTGAGAGCTGGCTTGCATCGCCACAAGGCAATCAGGACACATTTGTGTCATTGCGCACTTCCCGGGTACGCTGTGATTGCGGTTTCACGAATTTTGTAGGAGCCTCCTGTCTTTGTCGATCTTGGAGTGGCTCTGGTTTGCATAGTGCCGCCCCTTTTGGCACCGAGGACATACCCCAGGCGGCCATACCCCAGGCGGCCAGGAACCTTTTTCTTTGCAAGGGTAGTTTTTATTAAAGTGCCCCTCTTTACTGCACCTAAAGCAGTGCCCTTGCCCCAGGCTCATCCTCATTGTGGCAAAAGTCTGAGCTAGCATGGTTGTGCTATGCATCGTGGACCCAATATTTTGGCAGACCTGCAACATGTCCACTACGGTAGGATTGGGAGTTTGTATCTGTCTGAGCACCTTTTGGCAGTCTGTGTTCACATTTTCTACTGCTAGCTGCCTAAACAAGACATCCTGGGCTGTGGAACTGTCCACCTGTTTGTCTATTCCCTCACGCAGTCGATCCAAAAACTGCATAAATGGTTCACTAACACTTTGCTGAATGTTCACAAATGATTGCTCTTGCCACCCGGCCTCAGAGACCTTTCGGAAGGCCTTAAGTACCAGTCAACAAATTTGCAGTAATCCTTCTACTGGTATTCCTGCTTGGACGGCTGGGGCCTGGAACCTCCACTCTCCCATAAGTGCATCCATATCCACATCTCTCAGCAGAGGGCCTTGCTGGAGGTTTTCCAGTGATAGAGTCGTGGCGCTGTACCTCCATTCCATAATGAAGATCGTATATTGCATAGGGATCAAGATCATCTTAGTGATTAGTTTCCAGTCGTGTGGCACTAGCCAGTGGGATTCTGCTATGTTCTCCAGTAAGTTCATAGTAAAAGGAGTTGTCAGCCCGTTCTCTAACACTGCCTTTCGGAGTTCTTTTATAATGCTGTACTCCAGAGACTGGTATTGCAGAGCCTGGTTGCGTGAATACGCAACTGGGAAAGCAGATAGATAGCACTTCTACGTCTCCAGCCTTCCTGGCTTCTTGGTAGACCTAAGCCCATCGGTCATGTGGATCGGGCGGGAATAAATCTGGCTCTTGTTCAGGGTCTACAGATCGTGGATCTAAGGGATCGTCAGGTAGATCCACATGAGCCACAGCGCATGCTGCACCTTGATCCGTGCCTTGATCCAGTTCAGGTGGCGCACTAAGCGTTTCCCCTTTTGTTTTGCCTGAGTCTCCAGAGGCAGACCCTGTATAGGCCTTTAATGCCTCAAAAAGGGTTCGCCAAGGTCCAAGGAGGTCGGCCACTATTTTATCATTTTTGGTCGCTTTATCCCACAATTGGACCCCAGTCTTGTCCCAGATCTGCGGGTCACAAACAGTGTGGATATTCAATTGTGGCACATTATCTAGAGCCCAAATTAATAAGTGTTTCAAGACCGTTTCTTCTAAAATCCTCCTCTCCTTATGCAATATATGTTCAGCACTTCTACTACATTTTTCTGCTCGAGTCATGGAATTCCCCATCGCGTCCTTGGCTCCTTACCTTCTGTCCAGCAGTAAGGTAATTGTGTGCACCGAATTCCTTTAAGCCCTTATTCAGCTGAGCTATGGCAAATGCGTCTGCCACCTTTCACGTCCCTGTTCGGGAGCCATTTGTGGCATATTGAGAGCAGGGCCTCCGGTATAATGAACCAAAGACACTTTATTAAGCATCAGATAGATAAAACTTATATGCCGTACTGTCCCGGATACAATACCATATTTGCCTACAAGCATGCGAAGCACAGTTATTAAATAAACCAATAATCTAAAGGCTTATGCTAAGACTATTCAATCAGCTTCTGGGTCATGCAGCAGCCTTACAGTTGCTTTTGCTCCTTGTTTGCTGATAGAACACCTGCACTGCCATCCTTGAGGTTGGTTATCTACTAATGAGGCATCCCGTCCTTGAAGCAGGCCTCCACAATTATCAACAGAGCAGATATGTTGGCAGAACTGTGTTTGCTGGTTGCACAATTGATCGGAGTGGCATAGGAGATTGTTAGTACAAGGGGAAAAAATTCCCTTTTCCTTGCAGCACAAGTATTGCAAGATTTCTAAGTAAGTGGAAAATTTTGCTTAATAACAAGGTACAGGCAATACTGAAATTAATCCAGACATGAGTGATTTACTGAAAGAATAATACAACTTTTTTTTTTTTGGGAGAGGGGAGGATGTCCTCATCTGTTATTTCAATTAGAAAGATGTAGATGTTATCCATAAGCTGTTAGGTGGGTGATCCTAATGTATTTTAAATGATTGAATGACAAGGGATTATTTTTGGCCTATGGATATTAGAATTGTTTCAAGTGCTATTTTTTTTCTGTGATGCACAGGAAAAAAATGCTGTTTATATGTCTGTCTTTGTACTGTCTTTCTAAATGTTTTTCTTTAAATAGAAAGTGCAGTTCCCAGTTTGAAAAATTAATTTCCATTCAGAAATCAGTCTCTTGTCACCCCCAAGAAAAAAAGTGGCTTTAATCCTTTAATATTTTTATTATTATTTCATGCTGGCAGTCTATGACAACAGGGAATAGTCTTGTAGAAACATAGCAAATTTGCATGATAGATATTTTTGTGTTTAATTTTTCATGTGCAGCATTTGGGCTGATGTTTTGTGTGTGTTTTTTTTTTTTTTTTTTTTGAATTGGATGAGCTCCTAAGACTGAAATCATCCATGATATACCAAATCCCTATGTACACAAATGTAGTCTAAGCAAACTGAGTTTTCTTTTGGTTTTGTTCTATTTATTTTTGAAATCTCACAGCACCATTATAGTAAGTTTGTCTGTTGTTTTCAGGTTGATCCCCTGTTTACAGTGCCTGCACCTCCACCTCCGATTTCCAGCAGTATCACACCTCAGATTCTGCCTTCCTACTTTTCCTCATCTTCATCCAATATTGCAGCACCAGTTGAGCAGCTTTTGGTATGGACTCGTTCAGTGGGTGTAAATACTTGCGAGGTTGGAGTAGTAACAGAACCTGAATGCCTTGGACCCTGTGAGCCTGGGACCAGCGTGAACTTGGAAGGAATTGTGTGGCATGAAACTGAAGAAGGTAACTTGTTTTTTCATTAGGCTTGTCTGTTAGCTATGTTAATGAGGAGACTTCACTGTACCTGCCTGGATGCTAACTGGGGCCCCGTTAGTCTAGTGGGATGCTGTTGTGTACGACGGCAGTCACAGCTTTGTAGCGAAGCTGGTTTCTGTTAGAAAATCCAACAACTTTGAATTCAAAAGCAACTTCATTTTCCAAATGACCTACTAGGTAACCACCGTTTTGAAACAGAGTTGTTTTCTATCATTATATTGAGAAAAGTGTATTAAGAAAGGGCTAGCAGAATAACACAGCAGGATCTTAGTTAAATGTACAACACAAGGGGAATATAAAGATGGGAGTGGGTATATGAAGAGTTTAGGTGAAAGTGTACAAAGATGAATAATTTTGGAATTTAGATCCTATGATCAGAACTGACACCATTACAGAAGGATAGAGGCCCCAGAGCCCTCTTAAAAACTGTATTTCATGTTGTGATTAATTTGTTGGCATTCTGTTTCCTTGAAACGTTTAAAGCGGAAAACATGCATGTTCAAAGCAAAGCGTTCCATCTGCTGAAGTGCTAGCTAGGTTTCTTGAATATCCTTGGGCAGTGTTGGGCCAAGCCAGCACGCTCGAGTGCTTTGGGTAATGCTCCACGGTGATGAGCTGTGATTTAGAACAAAGTCAGTAGAAAGAGGATTATGCTCAATATGCAGATTTTTCCCATTCTGGTTTTTAAAAGCTCATTATTAAAATGCTGCATGTGTACTTTCAGCTCCCGCATTTTTGGTTTTAATAGTGGCGTATTTCTCCAGTTCCAGATGCTCAAGAGTCCTCCTGCGATTTTTTTCCCTTGTTTGTATTGAGGAGTATTTAGTTTGCAGTGGTCTACCTTCCTCAACCATGAAGGTTATTTATGAAAGGACATAATGAAAGAATACAGCAGTGCATTGCTTCATGATAAATCCTGACATCCTTCAGACATATGCACAGAGGCATTTGGTCATTTCCAGTGATATATAAGACCTCACCAAAGTTCTCTTACCCTGTCCTCTCAAAAATCAATATGGAGAGTCAGATTTACTTGCTTTTATATGCTCTCTTCCATCCATCTTTCTCTCTGTCGCTGTCTACAGCAGATTCATAAGGTAGATTGATCCTTTTAGATTGTTTTTAAAGCACAGTATAAATTCTGTTTTAAAATATCCCTGCAGAGATGACTGCCCTTAGCAGCTCCAATCTTCCTTGACTGGCCTGTATTAACCAGGACTGGAATGCATGGACATTAACTGTGGAGACATGTAAGAGTAGTAGCTGTTAATAATGTAGTTTTTGCTGAATAAACTAAACTCCCAACCCCCACTGAATTTAAAAAACCTGCCTTGTTAAAGGTTTGGCACCAGAAACGAAGCATTTAAAAAGAAGGGCATTCTGGCCAGGGTGACATGTCATTTTGCATTTTCTCAGTACTTTTCTGGTTTAAAAGCTCATGTTATTTAATGGAAATTAGCTCCCTTAAACCTTTTCCCGGTTTGTCTAAAACAATTTTCTGAAACAACTGAGGGGGGCTTGACTGGAAGAGGGATTTGAGTGAAGTGGTTTTGAATGTAGCCATTTTCACGGGTTTGCAAATTGTGTGTAGTAAGGCTGCAGGTGGGGGTGACCACAGCAATAGCCAAAAGGAGATTTTTAAAATACCACTCCAGTGATTATAGTAGAGTATAGATTGCTTAAAAGAATTAAGATAATAGGTATGATTTTCTCTCTGGGAAATTTTACTGTTTAAGACCCTGCTTTACAAAAGAAAATGTAAAATAATGATTTTACTCTCTTTTCCCTCTGCTCCAGCGATGTCAGTTCACTCTGTATTATGAAAAATGACTTCCAAATGATCAATTTTGCACTTTAATTTGGTTTGATGTTTGGGGCACACATGTATGTATATATTTAACTGTTCTCAAATTTCCTGATATGTTCATGAAAGCAGCTATATAGCAGCTTGCATGAGGCCACCTCTGCCAAATCCAGAAAGCCGGGTGCAGATGGGTCTTTTATTTGTCTTTAACAGAAGGATGATTATCAGATACTCATTTTTTTCCAGTTACGATTTTGACTTTAATTAGGCCAGAACATGACCTTTGCTAAATTGGTGTAAATCCAGAATACTCTAACTGAGATCTAAAACCATCTTGTTGTTCATAATGTCCAACTGAAAAACGAGTTTCTTTTGCGATGCCCATATGTTTCATGTATATCCAGCCCCCCTCCACTGCTCACCAAAGCCTAACAAAACACACATGCAAACAGAGATCTCTGTCTATGTATGTGATGGTTTTTTTAAGGCGAAACACTTCTAAGAAGCCACGGTGTGAGAGCTGCTGACCTTGGCCTGTNGAAAGGGCTAGCAGAATAACACAGCAGGATCTTAGTTAAATGTACAACACAAGGGGAATATAAAGATGGGAGTGGGTATATGAAGAGTTTAGGTGAAAGTGTACAAAGATGAATAATTTTGGAATTTAGATCCTATGATCAGAACTGACACCATTACAGAAGGATAGAGGCCCCAGAGCCCTCTTAAAAACTGTATTTCATGTTGTGATTAATTTGTTGGCATTCTGTTTCCTTGAAACGTTTAAAGCGGAAAACATGCATGTTCAAAGCAAAGCGTTCCATCTGCTGAAGTGCTAGCTAGGTTTCTTGAATATCCTTGGGCAGTGTTGGGCCAAGCCAGCACGCTCGAGTGCTTTGGGTAATGCTCCACGGTGATGAGCTGTGATTTAGAACAAAGTCAGTAGAAAGAGGATTATGCTCAATATGCAGATTTTTCCCATTCTGGTTTTTAAAAGCTCATTATTAAAATGCTGCATGTGTACTTTCAGCTCCCGCATTTTTGGTTTTAATAGTGGCGTATTTCTCCAGTTCCAGATGCTCAAGAGTCCTCCTGCGATTTTTTTCCCTTGTTTGTATTGAGGAGTATTTAGTTTGCAGTGGTCTACCTTCCTCAACCATGAAGGTTATTTATGAAAGGACATAATGAAAGAATACAGCAGTGCATTGCTTCATGATAAATCCTGACATCCTTCAGACATATGCACAGAGGCATTTGGTCATTTCCAGTGATATATAAGACCTCACCAAAGTTCTCTTACCCTGTCCTCTCAAAAATCAATATGGAGAGTCAGATTTACTTGCTTTTATATGCTCTCTTCCATCCATCTTACTGTCTACAGCAGCTTCATAAGGTATATTGATCCTTTTAGATTGTTTTTAAAGCACAGTATAAATTCTATTTTAAAATATCCCTGCAGAGATGACTGCCCTTAGCAGCTCCAATCTTCCTTGACTGGCCTGTATTAACCAGGACTGGAATGCATGGACATTAACTGTGGAGACATGTAAGAGTAGTAGCTGTTAATAATGTAGTTTTTGCTGAATAAACTAAACTCCCAACCCCCACTGAATTTAAAAAACCTGCCTTGTTAAAGGTTTGGCACCAGAAACGAAGCATTTAAAAAGAAGGGCATTCTGGCCAGGGTGACATGTCATTTTGCATTTTCTCAGTACTTTTCTGGTTTAAAAGCTCATGTTATTTAATGGAAATTAGCTCCCTTAAACCTTTTCCCGGTTTGTCTAAAACAATTTTCTGAAACAACTGAGGGGGGCTTGACTGGAAGAGGGATTTGAGTGAAGTGGTTTTGAATGTGCCTGTTTTCATAGGTTTGCAAATTTTGTATGCCCATGTTGTTTTAAAAACATACCTACTGCACTGAGCTGGACTTGGCTCCTCTCTGCTTCTTACTATGCGGTGTTGGTTCTGCAAAACATGTTTTAAAAGAACACAGTGATTCTGAGATCTCTTTAGTTCTCTATGTGTTTGTACATGTGTGTATAAATAAGGGTGTGTATGTGTGCACAGAATTAAAGGAGTCAGAAGTAGTCTGACTGCCTCTGTTTCCCCTGAGCATTTCTTGTGGTTTAACAACCACATTTTTATACTTTCACAAATACAAAGGCATGATGAAACAATGAAACTTGAAACATTGAAAGCACTGTCCAACATCTAAGTAAACAAATACAGAAATTAAATAAAAATGTTTTTGTTTTGGTTTTGTCTCCTTTATTAAAGAACCTTAGAATGAACTGTAGAAATTCAGACAAACATGATTAACTCAATGCTGTCATCTTAAGTTCAGGCAAGGTTTATAAAGGGAGGTAATATGCTTTATTAAACCAAGTGATACAGTTGAAAAAAAACCAGGCAAGCTTTTAAGCTCAGCACACTTAGCTTCTCTCCCATCTGAGTGACACAGAGCATTAACAACTTGCTGCATGGGGATATTGTGGTATTCTTTCTTGCATCCAGCACAGAGCTGTAGAGCCAGTGGGGATTTTCGCAGGAGAGAAGCACTGAAATATTTCAGAAACAAGGCTTCTTTACATCCATGGTAGAGGGAAGCAATTCATGGAGGAGGTGGCCTTTTTGTCCAACTACTTTAAGAGAACACCCAAAATCTAGGTCTCTGCTACTCATTTGAGTCATCTGCTGACCCATATGAACATCTGCCAGTATTAAAATATAATCTACTCAGAAAAAGTTTAAACATATACATGTTTTCTATTTAAATGCTAAGTTTTATTTTTCCTCTTTCTACTGTTTGAAGCCTGTGGTACCCAATGCTTTCTAGGCCTCAACTATCTCATTTTACTTCCTCAGGCATTTTGACCCATAGTATGTTCTGCACAGAAGCTCATAACAAAGCAGAAATGGGCCCTGTCTCACAGTGTGGAGACAGGCTTGTATGGAAACCTGTGCTGTGTTCTTAGAGCAGCTCTGCCTCCTTTACAAAAGGAGTTTGGGAGATTGTACTTCTGCATGTAAACAGAGTGTCTACAAAAAAGTTTGAGATGAGTGTTATAGAATTTGGACCGAGAGAGGGATTTGGCAGTAGGTACTGGTCACTGTGAGAAGACAGAGTGCAAGTATCTTGGTATAACCCAAGGCAGAGAGTGGGAAAAACAAAAAACAAACAAACAAAATCCTCAAAGTCGTAACACACTCCAGACAATGCTCACATAAAAAGCTGCATCTCGCCAGGTTGCTCTGGAGGAAGACTCCCTGCACTGCTTGTACATACGCAGAAAATTACCCCTTTTGCAAACAAGCATATGGGGGCAGGGAGGGTGCACAGAAAAGGCAGGCAGATCATTGAGATTGGAAATATTGTCTTGGAGCTATTTGAATATGCAAGGGAGCCTGCTCAAGCAGTGAGGTTATGAACGCTGAAGGAACTGCTTTCAGAAAAGCAACAGTTTTGAGCATTTGCTGCTCAAAAGCAAAATCACAATAGCCGCAGATTGCTTAGAAGTGGGACCATTACAGTGCAAAATACTTGCAAGGTGGTGTTCAGGTTTGTAGATAGCAAGGGGGAGGAGGGATGCCTGTTAATGAAGAAAGTGTTTATGTGTGCAAGTGGTTTCTTACTGAATAAATACCTGTGAGGAAGGAATGAAAACACAGTTGAAATGCTGTCTCTAACTGGTGTGACTCAAGGATTAAACCACTTCTTTAAAGATGCTCTCACAGTCACTCCATGACAATTTTGTATAAAGTTTAACCAACTAGGATAGGCTACAATCTGCTAGTTTGTTACACTCCTAAGTTGTTTTGCTTACATTGTACAGTGTGGTGAATGAGAGGCTCTCTATTGATGGACTGCAAGTTTTCACTGATAGATTACTAGCATCTTAATAAGAGGGTTGGTGTGTGGGTATTTTTTTCCTTTTGAGTTGCATAGCAAAAATCTTTTTTTGGTGTTGGGGCTGAGAAGTCTGGATAAGACCAACATCTGGCTTAATATCCAGCTTTCCATACTTTAGAAGTGATGGGAGCTTACATTTCTTCACCCTGAGGCCATATTCATAATTAATTGCACTTACTTATAGCTGATGTTGTAGTAACCAGCTACTGGTCTGAAATGATGAGTGACAGGGGACAATCCCAAAAGTGAAAGGAAATTCTCTGTTTAAAAAACTTTGAACAGTGAAGGGTTCTTTGGCCTTCGAGGTGACTAAAAGATTATAGGTTATGTTTTTGCTCTAAAAGAGGGAGAGAGTAAAGGTAGAGGTCAAGGGTAAAAACAAAGAATATCAAAAAGGAAAAACTCAAGGAAAATAGCTTTCTTGATTTAGACCGAAAAACTAGGTCTAGTTTTATTAAAGCTAATATTTCAATGGAAGCCCCAATTGAGGTTCATCAAGTCCCAAACTCTGTCAGATTTATGGGAAAAAAATAGCATCTGGAAGGGGAAAAATGCCCATTTTAGAACAGTTTGTTTTAATTCTGTGTTTTAAAGGAGTATCAACTAAGACAGAAATGTTTATATTTACATTAACATTAATGCTTGTTTGTATTTTCTTAGTGCAAACATAAATCCTGAGGAATTTTTAAATGGATATAGCTAGAGATTATAGAATGCATTTTTAAGGACAGAATTGGTTATCCTTGCTAAAGGTTTAATCTGAAAAAAATACTTAAGAAAAGCCTTCTTTTCCTCATCATCTGAGGCAACATTTTTTCGTAGATGGCAGTTACTTGTTGTAATAGTCTTTACTTTTTAGATTATTCTCTGCAATCTCATTAAAAGACCTGAAGATGATGTCTGTAGGTTCTGGAATTTCTGAGGGAATTTTGCAATGAATTAATATTTGCTTCCTGGGAACTTTTGCTCAAACAACTACTGGTGGCAACAAAGCAAATAAATACAAGTCACCTGTCTCCTGCATCTAAGCCAGGTTCAGCCAGACGGACTTCTGGCTATCAGGTACCTTGGCTCAGCTTCGCAGTAAGAACCATCACTGGCTACAGGAGTTAAAAGCAATAGAAAAAAGAGGAGGGAACCAATCCAGGGTTGGAACAATTCTCAATTAGAGACCTGTGTTTAGAGATGGTAGAACCTGCATTAAAGTCAATGGAGGCTCCTGGTGCTCATTACTTGGGAAGATCAAATTATTCTTCTATGAACTATAAAATATGGAATGGCATTTCAGCATTGTCCATATGCACTTCAAAATTAATTCCTTTTTTTCACCATTGTGTAATGGAAAGAAAACATCTTACTTGGTAGTCTTATAAAAATTAAGAATTTAATATTTATAAGCACATCAGAGGGCATGAGTGGCTTTATAGTTTAACCCCTGCACAGTGGCTGCTTCTGAACTTTCTCTGTTTGGCCGGTTGTGTGCAATCCTTATCTGGGCCCTGTTTCCTCATGAACCAAAAGCTAGTTAAGAGGGGAGTGAAACATGTGGCTTTTGAAGCGCAGTGACACCAGGGTGTGTTTCTATTTAAGCTGGCTAGTTGGAGTCAGTCAGAAACAGGGCTAGCTGGAAGCACATTCAAACCCAGCTCTGGTTGGGGATGCAGCAGAGCTATCCTTGTGAAAGCTCGCGCAGGCCTGAGACGCCTCCGCACTGCATCCAGCTTCTGTGAAGACTGTCTGAAAGCCCAAGGCACTCATCTAACAGTAGGCACTTTCTCCCAGCGTAGCTCTTTTGCAGATTTTCCACTACAAACAATAGTGTCTAGGGAGTTTTCTCCTAGGTTTTTTGTGTGTCCCCAAAACTGCTTGGACTGTTGAATTGTCCCTTCTTGCGGTCGTGCAGTTGTACAGCCCTCATACCTATCTGTATATCAGAGGATTTCTTTGCATTCCAATTATTTCCTTATTCACAGTTTGGCAGTGTTTATGGAAAGCAACCATTTATGTTTTTAGACTCTGTGCCATTAACATACCGCCGGTTATAATCCTAGGTCAAGTCACCAAAAACGCAAACTGCAGAAAAGAGATATAACATATCATTGGGCAATTAAATTATTTAGTCAGTGCAGTGGTTAAATTTAGGTCAGCTTTGAAGGAGTTTACGTAAGTTTCATTGCTGGGATACATTCTTGGCTATGAATGAATGCATGAATAATCTTTCTTTGAACCTTAAGATGCACAATAGACACAATAACTCTGGAGTTGAACTCTGCAAGCAGAGTGGACTGATTTATAGGCAACTGTTGAAAGTGCTTCTAGTCAAATTTTTTAATCTGTGAAGTAGAAACCTGTACTATATTAATTACTGCGTACCACCACAGTGGTAGACAGACAAAAGCTGTGCAAGTCTTTACTATGGGGTCTTAATCTATAGATTAAAAGAAAAAATAATGATTTTGACATGGTACATTGCCATCAACTGAAGATCACTTGTCAGGGCTCCAGCAGACAAATAGCTGAAGGCATCATCGACCTCAACTACTCATCCATGGAGGCTACCTCCCGTTTAGCAGGGGCAGAAGAGGATGGCATGTGGTCCCCAGTACCAGCAAGTTCACAGGCTGGCATGAGCCTGCTCCAACTCTGGGTTACGTTATAGACAGCGCTGAGCCAGGACCTGGCACCATTTGTTTCTGCGGTCCCTGCTCCGAGTGCAGGGAGCCCCCCAGCAAAGTTTGGGGCAGACAGATGGGAGGGGTGGCATCAGCCACTGCAGCAAGGGTTGGCTGAGCTCATCTGCTGGAGGTCCTGGTTTGCGAGAGTGCTGAGGAGAGGTCTGGTTCCTCATCAGGAAGGGAAGGGAGCTCTTCTCCTGTCCCCCTTGCTGAAATGCGCTGTCCCTGTTGTGAGGTGCTGGAAGGTTTCTTGGTCATCATCAGGTGTTCTGCATAATTCACATCCTGTTGTGGAATCGACTTTTTGAGGAGTCCTCTGGAGGACGAGTTGCAGAAGCAGCAATTTGCTTTTATTTTCTGATAGTTAACAGGCTGAGCAGATGGGAGAGCAGACCTGGAGTACTTTGGCTGGCTGACTGCCACCATTGTATGGATTTTGATTTGTATGACTATGTAACATTTTTTTCCCTTTTTTGGAAATGTATACTTTGGGGAAATGTATATCTTGGGGAAATTAATGGCTGATTTCCTGTGAAACGTGTACTTGTAAAATGACAGCCGTAGCAATGTGTCATGCAGGCCCTGTGCTTTGTCTACTAGGATGTATAACAATGGCAAGTGCGATAGGCTGTCAAAAGCTATCGCCATTTTCAAAGGCATCCTTCCTTCACAACCTTCTGGAGCAAGACTTAAAAAAAGAGCCAGAAGTTGGAACTACAGTTCGATTCAGTTTTATTGTTTGGTTCTGCCTCTCGAAAGCAACAGCACTCTTAGTCCAGTCACAAATGAGTGTTTTTTTTAATGCCGTTTGACCTTACATTGTTTGGACTTTGAGATGAAATGAGGCACTCAGATTACCAAAATCTGTATGAAAAACTAAGCGTGAAATGGAACTTGGAGGGCTGCAGTTTAACGTTGCCCGAGGAGAAGGAGGGAAAAACACAACTTACATTTCCCCCTTGATGTGTCTCCTCATCGCTCCTTTCCTTCTCCCTGCCACTCCACGACAGAGAAAATTGCAAGAAAAGAGTTACTTAAGCATTCAATAACCATGGTATTCATGATATTGCCACACATCAAGAGAGCTACATTTAACAGCAAAAGTAGTTCTTTTTTGTAGCTTTTTCTCTGAAAATTTAAAGAACTCAAATTCTCACTGTTCAGCATTTGAATCCTGGAGATCAAAAGACCTTTCCTTCAAAGAGTATTGTGTTGTTACTTAAATGATAATTGGCTCTATCCTCAGTTTGATTATGAGCATTTTAACTTTAGCACATTTGCAATTTTCATTATTTTTTGTTGGGTCCCCCTAATGGAAGAGGTGATTTGGGGAATGGCAAGGATTAATTGCAAATTTGGAAACCGATTACTTGTGGCAAGAGTTGATAACTTTGGGGAAGGCACATATGCTAGTCGAGCACCATGAGTTCCATAATAAGCAATTTTGCTGTTGTAATAATCTGTCTTCTGTTTACTGGATGCTTATGTTTCCCTATAGCATGGACTGTGAAGTAAGCATAAACTTTGTGACTCATTAAATTGTTTCTTGTAACATTTTTGGCTCAATACAGTGCCCTGCGGAGAGAAAAGCCTTGACCACAGAACTAGGATCTCCAGGAAACCAATGCCTTTAAATAGTAATCATTGGTTGTGGGAGCATTGAAGGAGCACGGGCTTAAGGTTTAGAACCAGAAGCTATCTTATTGAGCATCAGACCAAACATATATTCTCCGAGTATGTGAGCATACACTGTCCACGCACTGTCCACGTGCTCCTTCCCCCTGCCTCCAGCCAATTCCTTGACTCTATTGCTATCTGGGTCCAATCCTGCTACCGGACAACAGGTAACCAAACAGTGACCGGCGTGTCCAGCCTGTGTTTTTGGTTTCTCTATCTGCTACTCTGTTATTCCTAACTTTCACAGTTTCTCACTCCTAACCTTCACAATTCCCACAGTTTCTCACGGTTTCCCACGGTTTCCCACAGTTTCCCACAGTTGGTGAATGCTTTCTACTGTAATCCTCAATACTTTCTGCCATAGAAAAAGTTACGGTCCCATGGTGTTTTTAGAAGACAGAGCAATCATTTTCCTGTAGTGCCCATTCACTCCTTGCTGAGTTGGACTTCTGCTCCTCTCTCCCGCAAGGTCCATTGCCTTCAGCTGCCTGCGTGATGAAGAAAAACTGCTATCCTGGTTGTTCAGGAAAGACTAGTTTTGCCAGCAAATGCATCACTAACAATAAAGCAAGCACGCTGATCTGGAAGAACTTTGCAGAGCAAGTTGAGACACGATTACACGTCTTGCGTTTGGTGGCTTGGTTCTCTTTATACCGAAAACCAAAAGAGAGCAAACAAAAGCCTCTCAGGTGTGACTACTGCAAAAATGGCTAACCCCTATTCAGCATGAAAATATATGTGTGAGAAACATTGAACAAAAACCTTCAGGCCTGGCTCAGACAAACCAGCAGAGGAATGTTACAGTTCTCCAGAGGCGAAAATTCAGCCTGTGAAGGGAAAAGGGGCATCTGAGGACTCTGCGGAGGGGTTTCCCAGTTGCTGCTGTAGTGCCAACAACAGCCCTAAGATCCTCCGGTGTCTCCTAATGATCCTAATGAGGCATCTTCCCATTCGTGTATTCGTTTCCTGCTGGCTTTAGAGCACCCAACAGTGCATCTAACCTGCAGGCTTTACTTTCCAGCAGCTGCTCTCCTCCTCTCCACCAGACCTTGAGCGCATGTGTATTCATGTTTTTGCTTTCTGTTCATGGAGGTATCCAGCTGGGAAAATACAGTGTGTACAATACTTTCTGCCTCCAACTGACATTTCTTATAAACTGCAACAGAAACACTACTATCAGGATCTTAATAGCAGGTAGAATTTAGCTCTACGGATCAAGTCTCAGCAGGATGCAGAGACTATGGTTACCAAATTTCCAAAGAGAAAAGGTTGGGAGGGAAAGTTTTTATATAAAAATAACTAGGGGGCAAGCAGCATTTGAAACAGATTAATTAAAAGCCATATTTTGGGGGGAAGGCATCTAAGGACTGATTCAGTGGCTTTGGCACTCCTTATTTTTTGCTGAACTGTTATTTTAGAAGACCTCACAAGAGGTTTCTGTTCATAGCAGTGCAAAAGAAGCAGCACAGTAGCCTTTCCGCCTCAGGCCTTAAAAAT